>JAKWJA010002493.1:3813388-4413388 GCA_027704765.1 Solanum habrochaites
TCATTCATCTATAACTGATTTTGGTAAAATGTCCTGTAAATGTGTTGTATCACCTGCTGCCTCATGGATTATAGACTCAGGAGCCACAAACCACATGATATATAATAAAGCCTTACTTACTAGAATCAGACCCTTGGCCTATCCATTCTTAGTTACACTACCAAATGGATATAAAGTGAAAGTGACTGAAATTGGTGATGCCAATCTAAATTCAACATTGACTCTATATCAAGTGCTATTTGTACCTAGTTTTAAATTCAATTTAATTTCTGTTCAGTGTCTGACTTCATAACTCAAAGCTATCATTAGTTTCACCAATTCATCATGTATTATGCAAGGCCCTTCTCAGAAGAGCCCTCTGGAGATTGGTAGTGCAAAGAATGACCTATACTTCACTTGTTCAAGGTGTCCAAACTGCAGGAATTCATTTGGTTCTTCTTCACTTGTTTCAGCTCCATCTTTTTCTGCTTCACATCCTGTATCACATGAGAGAATTCCTTTCACTTGTATTTCTTCTGTAAAATCTTTTCACGAGAATAATAAAAACATTTGCTGGACTCCACAACAATCTGTTATTAATTTGTGTCCTGTTAGTTCTCACAAATCATGTATGCCTCATGGAAATGTGGATCATTTGTGGCATGCGAGGCTAGGCCATGTACCTTTTGGAAAAATTAAGGCTATCTCCACCATACCTGTTTCTTTTGCCCCAAAATAGCCTTTTACTTGCATTATTTGTCCAATGACAAGACAAGCAAGACTTCCTTTTCCTACCAAAAAGACAACACAATCCACAAAATTTTTTGAATTGCTTCACATTGATTTGTGGGGACCATATCATACACCAACACATACAAATCAAAAATACTTCCTAACCATGGTTGATGATTTCAGTAGATCAACATGGACTCAATTGCTTAGTTGCAAAAGCAATTCACTACAAACCATAACAACCTTGATTTGCCTAATAGAAAACCAATTCAAAACTACAGTAAAATTTATTAGAACTGATAATGGTTTAGAATTCAGAAATAAAGAAACCTCTGATTTTCTCCAGAATAAAGGAATCATTCATCAAAGAACCTGCCCTTACACACCACAACAAAATGGTGTTGTAGAAAGAAAGCATAAGTATTTGCTTGAAACTGCCAGAGCATTGTTATACCACTCAAAACTTCCTTTACAATATTGGGGGGAATGTGTTCTTACTGCAACATACTTGATCAATAGACTTCCTTCCATAATCTTAAACAACAAAACACATTTTGAAATATTGTATGACAAACAACCTACATACTCACATCTCAGGTCATTTGGATGCCTATGTTTTCCAACCACCCTCAAAACACATAAAGACAAATTTGAACCAAGATCAACACCTCACATTTTCATTGGATATCATTTTAACACAAAAGGTTACAAGGTTCTGGACTTGGAGTCTAAAAAGATACACATTTCTAGAGATGTCACATTTCATGAGAATATATTTCCTTTTGCTGACGTGTTTCCTGATTCTAACTTTACTTCTGTCTTGAAAAATCTGACAAATAATTTTACAATGTTGAACATATTGGATAAGGATATCACCAAGGAAGTCACTAACATTGATTATTCTGTTTCTTCACCTTTTGTACTTGATAATATTGTTGGAGATAACATTCAAATCATTATTGTTTCACCAACAAACATGCACACTGAACCAACCACTATCCAAACTGTTTCTGCTCCTACAATACCAACTGAAACACAAAACCAGTTCTTAGGAGATCAACTAGGACAAACACTGTTCCAAAATATCTAAGTGAATATGCCTATAAATTGTCTTCATCACATTCATGCCTTTCAACCCCTACTCCACACACCAGTCATCATAATTCTAACCATATTTCCCTCACCTCTTTTTTCATGGATAGTCAGCAACTAATGCAACAAATTTCTCATGACATTGAACCATTTTCTTATGAGGAGGCATCCTTGGATCCTGCATGGCAAGCAGCCATGACATCAAAAATTAAAGCTTTATATGATAATAACACTTGGGATTTAGTATCACTGCATGCAGGAAAGAAATCAATAGGTTGCAGGTGGGTTTACAAGATCAAGCACAGAGCTGATGGTACATTGGAGAGGTTTAAAGCAAGATTAGTTGTCAAAGGTTATACACAACAAGCAGGTGTTGATTATAATCAAACTTTCTCACCTGTGGTAAAGATGACCACTGTAAGGATCTTAATTGGTTGGGCTGTCAAGAAAAGTTGGGGTTTATTTCAACTAGATGTTAACAATGCCTTTCTTCATGATGATCTACATGAAGAGGTCTATATGCAACTACCACACAAGGTCTTCTAGTTGATGATAGAAGAATGGTATGTAAGTTGAGAAAGTCTTTATATGGATTAAAACAGGCCAGCAGACAGTGGTATGAAAAATTAGCCACAACACTTTGCTCAAGAGGATATTCACACTCTGTCAGTGACTATTCTCTTTTCCATAGAAAAGTTGGAATGTCTGTAGTTTTTGTAGCCATATATGTAGATGACATTATTTTGATAGGAACAGACTTGACATAAATTGAGTCTTTAAAGGCACATCTACATGATCAGTTCAAGATAAAAGATTTGGGAAAATTGCATTATTTTCTAGGCCTGGAAATTCTATACAAGGACAATGGTGTTTTAATTTCTCAGAAGAAGTTTGCTACTGATTTAATCAAGGAGTTTGGTTGCTCAAACTACAACACAACATCATCACCACTTGATCCCTCTGTGAAATTGAGTTCAACTGAAGGAACACTACTTACCGATCCAACTTATTATAGAAAGTTGGTGGGTAAATTGAATTTTCTTACAAATACAAGAATGGACATCACATATAGTGTTCAACATCTCAGCCAATTTTTGCAGGCACCTAGAGAACCACATCTTAAGGCAGCTTTTCATGTATTGAGATACTTGAAGAATGACTTGAGCCAAGGGATTTTATGACCAAACATGCAAATTGTACAATTACTGCATATTGTGACTCCGACTGGGCAACATGTTCCGACTCTAGGAAATCTGTAAGTGGATATATAGTGTTCCTAGGGGATAGTCCTATTGGTTGGAAATAAAAGAAACAGACAACAATATCTTTGTCCTCAGCAGAAGCAGAATACAGAGCAATCAGGAAGGTAGTTGGAGAATTAGTTTGGTTGGAAAGATTGTTGGGTGAGCTAACTAAGTCTTGTAAGTTGCATATTTCAGTTTTCTGTGATAGTCAGGCAGCAATCCATATAGCAAAGAACCCAGTATTCCATGAACGCACCAAACACATTGAGGTTGATTGTCATTTCGTGAGAAACAAATTGCAAGAAGGGCTCATTACTCTTCATCATGTCTCCACTTCAGAACAAATGGTTGATATTCTAACCAAAGCTTTGAGTGGACCTAGTCATTCTAATATCTTGCGCAAGTTGTCAGTAACTACATTACTGCCAACTTGAGGGGGGGGGGGGGTGTTAAAATCATGTATTTTATATTCTGTTAAATTAGTACAACTAGGACTTGAGTTTTTAATCTTTCAGTTAGTTAGTTAGTTTGTTATTTTTCCAGTTAATTAGATTCTCATTCTGTTAAGCTTAGCTGCATAAATTTACAAAGATCAGCTCAATGAAAGTTTAGTTTTTTCATTCTGCAAAAATGCAGTTTTCACTTCTGGTTCTTCTCCTCCAAAACCCAGAGCTCCTCCCATGGAGTTTTTAGAAAATATATCATTTCCACATACATTACTGAAGTTTAGCCATACCAATCGTTTCTGCTTGACGTTCATACACATATGAATAATAAACTCCAGTCATTTACCTGAAGTTCATGCACATATAACTTAAGTTCGTAAGAGAAATAGTCAAAGTTTTACTATTCCATCTATGAATAATTATTACATAATACATTAAACTATTCATAACCATATTCTTTTCTTCCTCATAGCCTAAAAAAACTGTTACATAATACTATAAAACTAAAGTTACAACATACAAACTAAACATTGTTTACAAGTTCAATCCCCTCTTTTTTAGTCTCCAAATCCTCTGTTTTGTGCATCTGAATAGGCTTAAAAGTATATAATCTTGCACAAAACACATAGTATATCAAATTAACCACTTGTAAAATCGTAATTAACCAGTAAAAATACTCTAATCTCCCCTTATTCAAGTTATTATCAGGCAGCCAATTGGTAAACTTATGAACTAACGAAACCAGAAATGTACTCAAATAATTCCCAGCTGAAATCGATGTCCAAAATAACGCGGTTGCTGTACTTCTCATACTCTCTGGAGCTTGATCATAGAAAAATTCAAGATGTCCAATTGACATAAATGCCTCAGCTATACCATGTAAACAATATTGTGGCACTAGCCAAAATACTGAAATTGGAACTACTGATTTAGGTTTATCGACTAGTCCATAAGTCGATGCAACATTTTTTCGTTTAACTTCAATAAATCCAGCTACTAATGTAGCTAGAACAGATATGAAGAATCCAATTCCCATTCTACTTAGGAATGAGATTCCTCGTTCGAGTCCAGTGAACTTACGTGCAATAGGTACAAATACGCGGTCATAGAAGGCAATGGTGCATAGCATTGTCGTTAATGTGAAGACAGTCATCGAGGCAGCTGGGATTTCGAAGGAGTTTATTAAGTGTCTGTTCATTGTTTTGGCTTGTTGGACTGAGAATGTGGATTGTTGAGCGTATGCTGTGATCAGGATGATCCCTGATGCCCATATTGGACCCATTCTTATGATCGATTTCAGCTCTTCTACGCGATGAACTGTGTTTAGCCTCCATAGATTCGGAGATTTAGGGTTGTCCTCCTCTGTTACTATTGCTGCTCTGTCCAACAATCTGAAAATTAAACTTTTAAATGAGATGGTCACGTAATAAACGTCTTAGTTAACTCACTCAATAGTCAAGATATTATTAACATGAGTATGATGGTTGTTTGAAGATTTTTCAAAGACATTAGCATGTTGCATGCCTTTCTTAATCAAGTCTACATGATAATGAAATATGTTTAGTCTAACATTAGGAGTTAGGATCTATCTTGTCGGATCCTCGAAAAATACACTATCTTTGGAGGATCCAACACTGTCAAGATATGACATCCAGTCTACCGTAACTCAACCCCAAAAGCTAGCTCATGAGGGGAGGTTTGTCCAAGTCTATATAAGAAGACTGAATTTTCATCCCTCGTCCAATGTGAGACTTTTTAACGAATAAGTACCTGTCGACATTATTAAAGAGTCCGAGCAAAAAAGACTAACTTAAAAGTCATCCGAATTTTGACTAGATTTTTTATGCATTTGGTTATAAATTAACTCAAATTTGATAGTACACTTCCAAAAGATACAACTTTTGGCAGTATTAATCAACTTGTTTTTTGATTTTTAATGGCTTCAGTTCTTGCGACATTATTGAAGCTATGAAAATAATAAAATTAAATTAAATTGGAAATGTGAATAAAATTCAATGAATCTTGATTTTGATGGGGGTGTACAAAGACATGAAAATAAAGACAAATAACAGGACAGACAACATTTATTCACATAATGTTTTTGGCCACACAATTAATAGACATACATGTACAAATTGTTTTGAGATAAAAATTTAATAGCAAGACATTTGATTTATCATAAACAAGAGATAAAAACTTATCTCCTTGTAAAAGAAAATTTCTAAATTTAATTAAAGTTAGCATACAGAATATTCTAATATCTTGAGCTCTTAATTTTTTACTCTTATCTTATGTGTAATTATATCAATTATTCACACAAGATTCCTCTCCACTATTGTCTTCAATTTTAACAAAAAAAAAAAGGTGCAAAACTTACATGTGATGGATTTTCTAAACAAACAAAAAATAATTTATGCACACCGACACTGTAAAAGTAATTTATACTATAAGTATAATTTAATATGTTATAACAAGTTACTACTTCCGCTTATCATGAAAAGTTATATATTGTTATGCACTATCAGTGTATATAACTTTTTAAAGAAAATGTCATATACATTAACATAATATTATTTTACCAATTTTATCGCCATAATCTTTAGTGACCATATAAAGAGTTACCTATTGTTATAAGCTATAGTTCTCGTACTCTTCGAAAAGGTTGATACACTCACGTCAAATTCTCCAAAATACATTTAGAGGATTCAACACGCATGTTACAACATTTTTAAAGAATTTGAGCAGCATATATTGCATGCCAATGGTAATTAATAGTTTAAAGGATACACACAATCAGTCAGTGTACGAAACTTAAACTCGGAAGAAGAAAATGACTTACTTCATTTGCTTAGTGTGGACAAGCTTGCCAGCAGTAGAAATATCAGCATCAAGTTCTTGATTTTGATAAAGCAAATTAGTATCATTTACCATATCCAATTTCCTCTTGTTGTAGGCAGCAACACAAACTTGCACCAGCCTAGTAAAAGGGCTACCAGCAGGATCCAAATTTCTATACAAAGGGTATCCAAATATAAAAACAACAATTGATATAAGCATAGCAATTGTTGGCACACCAAATCCAACACCCCATCCAATATTATCTTGAATATAAACAATTACTGTGACAGCCACAAGCATTGAAAATCCCATACAAAAATAATACCAATTAAAGAATTTCCATGTTTGTGTTTTTTGATTTGGATCATTTTCATCAAATTGGTCAGCCCCAAATGCAACAACACATGGCCTAATTCCACCTGACCCAAAGGCTGTTAAGAGTAATGACACATATAAAATGGCTAATTGACTTGAATTTGCTTCTTTGCAATATTCATCATCTTTGCATGATGGTGGCCTTAGTTGTGGTAGTATTGCTGATAATGTTAATATGATCATGCCCTGAAATTAAAATCAAAAGGGGGTTCGGGATTTTAGTCCTTTCGAATTATTACGTTCTAAAGTCAACAATTTGAGTTTCAGCTTACTATATTCTAGCTTCGCTCCTGAATTTTGAACTAAGATATAATTGTTGTACATGTTATATAATACTACACTGACGATAGTGGACTGTAAAATAATATCTTTAAACTATCATATCACTCAGATGATTATTATATGTAACTTTCCATTAAAGTAATGATTGGAAACAAAAAAAATAAAGTTAATTGCTTACTATACGATATAAAAATAAATTTATTTATGTTGTCAACATATATATGTAATATTTTATTTAGCTTGAGTTCGAAAAGACAAAGTTAACTATTCACATTTAATATATTTACTGTAAATTCTTTATGAAACCAAACTACCAAGGTTTTGCCTATCCAAATTAAGTCATTCTCCATATATATCCTATCCATTACAAGCTTATCAAAAGAAGATAAATAAGCCATTTAGTAAGTATTTCAAGGAACTAGTAAAAATATTACAACCCCTCACACTAATAATTTGAGTTTAACTTGATACAACTATTTTATGCATACTATGTAGTATCAAATTATATGTCATATTTACTTTAACATCTAACCTAATAAAATTAAAAGAAGACAACTTGCATACATAATTAACAATTTAAAAAAACATTACTATATTTTAACCCGTTATAACAAGTAAATATTTTGCATTATCACCAAAAAGCGGGGTCAGAATTTAGAATTTACCTCCAAATTCATAGTCGTCATAGTTATTGGGTTCATAGTTAAATATTTATACGTATTTAAAGTGAATTTATTAAGACAAATACATGGTCTAAATAAAAGTTAGTAAATTCGTTTAAACTTGTAACTGATACTCTTCCTCAGATCCGTTTTTCATGTCAGTGCATAGAACTTAAACTCGAAAAAAGAAATGAGAGAGAGAGAGAGAGATATTTACAATTTGGTAGATGATAGAAGCAACAGTTATAGTCCAAAATCTTCCAGCAAAAGTATCAGCAATAAAAGCTCCAATCAATGGTGTCAAACTTGCAGTGCCACCAAAATTTGTTAGTGTATTTGCTGCTTTTGTTAGTGGAAGATGGAGTTCATTTGTCAAGTAAATGACCATATTTGTACCAAACCCAACCACTGCCAATTTCTCACATATCTCATTTGCTACACACAAAAAAAGCATATTAAGTTCAATTTCAACTTAGTATTCACGAAAGAATAGCGTTGGAGCAACGATAAAGTTATTTTTCTATAATTTATGTGTTACGAGTTCGTTTCCGCGGGGTGCAACCCTTACATATGTTTTGTACACCAGATTACCCTTTATTATTCAAGAAACTATACAAATTGTGTGTATTGTAAGATTCACAGAAGAATTGAGTGAAAAGTTGGAAAAATAAAGCCACGTATTTGAGTTGTGAAAAAATCATTAATGTTTATATTAAAATCACGTTATATATATCACACCTCTTAAGGTGCGACCCTTTCTAACTTTTAGGACCTGCTAATATAAAATACTTTGTACACCGGAATATTCTTTTTATTCAACAAATTATGTGTAATTTCAAGATTCTAAAAAAAAAAAAAGAGTGAAAAGTTGAAAAAAATAAACTAACCAAATATGAAGGGCATAGTGATCATTCCACCCTTCATCCTTCTAGAGGAGTTTTCCTTCTTCTTATTCATCACTTCCATATTTGTATGTAATTGTGTGCTCTAAATGATTCCTAAAGCTCCACTATTTATAGGATATACTAGAGCTTAAATTTTGTATATAACATGTCATGTCACAATGTCATTTTTTAAGTTCCAAAAATACCATTATGACCTAATAAACTATACATCAATATCTAGGAATTAAATTTTTTAAATACTCTTGATGACTTGTGATTGTTTTTTTCTTTTAAAATCATACTTACATGTATGTGTTTGGTTGAATATAAAATTTTACGAAAAAAAAATAACTTGCGCATATAAAAAAGTGAATTATATTATAGTGTGACCTTTTCATGAGGTCCGAGGTTGCTTGAATCAATAATAGTATTAAAAAATAATTTTTAATCGTGTGATCTTAATCATGATATGTCACATTAATAGTTATATAAACATATGCCACTAAAAATAAAATGAGAAATTTAATAGTAAAAAAAAATTCAAATTAAGAAAAAAGGAAAGAGACGTTCAACCACTTGACGCAAAAAAAAATGGTGGAGGTTAGGAGGGGTTAATATTTTATAAGGAAAAAGTGTCATACATCCATCTTAGAATTAGACAAAGTGGGCATGCAAGATCAAATATAATTGGTTGATTATTAAAACATTGTGACATGAAGTTTATTTAGGGAGTATTATATGCACATATGTGTACAAGTTCATTAGTCTTTTTCTTTTACATTTCCTAGTTTGTATTATTGGGGGAGGTGATTAGGAGGGCAGTTGTTAACTGGCAATCATTTGTAAAAAATAAATAAATTATTTTATATAGTTTTCATATTTCCAATTTTAGGTTTAAGAATTTAAGTTATAGACTATGGTATTGCCATAATTAATGTGTACAACATTAATGTAATTTGAATTATTATGGTAGGTCATTTGCTTTTTACCAAACTACCCATAGAAATTTAGAGACTTATTATATGCATAGATCTTGATATGATCCACTATCCTTCCTGAGGGGTGTATGTACATTCGTTAATTTTGAAAAAATTATATATATATATATATATAATGAAAAACTGACATAATTAAAATATAATTAACTGTGCAGCTATAAAAAACGTAAAATTATTGTGCTACTGTTACAAGCTAGAGGATTCACCGTGAGACATAGATTTGAATCCAGTTAAATGTTTGTTTTTATTGTTTTTATTTTAAATTTATCTTAAAACTCATATTTGTGCTAAAATAATATTGATGCATCCAAAATATTCAAATTCTGAATTCTCTTAATATTTATCAAAAAGTGTTATACTTTATTATTAAAGTTTGTATCAACTCTAATCATGTTCAATACGTATACCAGATATCGATAAAAATGATAGAAAATACGTATATATTATGTGTGTGGAAATAATGTGGTTCCTAGCTAAGAGAGAAGGATCATAGATGATTCTAATGTGACAAACAAGGTCAAGACAGATGTATACTCTATCTGATTGTACCATTTTATCCTATGCTCATAGACTTTATCCCAGAAAGTCCAGCTATTTCATTGCATAATTTGTGATGCACCCTCAGCAATTTTGTACTATACTTTTTCCTACTTATTAATCTGATATTCGATATTTATAATTAAGTCTGATCAAATATAAATTTACATATTATAGAGACTATATTAAAACAACATTCACAAAAAAAAATTTCTCCATTTTCATTCAAAATCTCTAGTTAATTTTTTTTTTAAACTATTCTTGCACATCAAAAATTACTGGGCATAAATAAAATAAAAACAAAAATATCATCCTCAATTAACCATGCAAAACAAGTTTGTTGTCTGAATTTTCTCTCATCATTTTGCCCTAAGTATTTTTATTTGCAGTAATACTTGGTAATTTAATTAAAGAAATTCTTTTTTAATTACCTCAACTTACTTGGTAATTAAAGAATTCTTTTTTTAATTGACTAAATACGTAATATTAGTTGTTGTTTTTAACATTTCACGGCTTATAATCTAGGACAACTTTCACATATAGCAAATAAAAAATTTATATTTGTGTGCCATGATAAAGTTTGCATGATTGCGCTCCATAGCAAACACAGAAACTGTATAATTCGCTATACATATACAGTTGAAGCAAATTGTATAAAACAAAGTGTATAAAACAAGAAAGAGAAAGACACTTGGGCAGAGAACTGTATAAAAATGAAGTGTGTAAAACGAATTGTATTATTATAAGTGTATAGAACGATTATATACAATTTGAATTTGTATAAAATGAAAAAGAGAGAAAGACAAAAGAGACTTGACAAGGAATGTACAATTGAATCGAATTGTATAAAACGAGAAAGAGAGAAATTAGATACAATATGAAAATTGTATAAAACGAGAAAGAGAGAAAGACAAAAGAAACTGGGCAGGAGAGTATTTTTGTTGTATAATTACAAGTGTATGGGACGAAAATATATGTACTTGCATATGTATATACAATTTTATCACGCTTTATACAAACAGAAACACAATTTATACATCTCGCTTCTGTTTGTATAAGTGAGAAAGGCGAGGGTGGCGAGCGAGATTTGGGAAAGTGGCGAGCGAGATCTTGTGTTTGTATAAAAAGTGAGGAAGCGAGTGAGAGATTAGAGGAGAGTGGCGAGCGAGATATTTGGGAGAGAGGCGCCTTTGCAAACATTTGCTATGGAGCACAATTAAATCAAACCCTAGCTACTCCATTTATTTTAGGTTATTAATTTGCTATTATATACAATTTCCCCTATAACCTATCAATTAGTATTATTAATTATAAAATTATCCGACAAAAGTAACCTTTATCTCTCCTCAAGCATAAAAAATTAAATTAATATATAATTTAATATTTATACACTAGAAATAATTTACTTTTGTTGATATATTGTCATGAAAACAATATCTTTTCTCGTGATCAATATTTGTTTGTTAGAGAGTGTCCGAATAAGTAGATTAATTTTTTTTTCTTTTTTGGATATTGAGCGAAAAACTAAAAATAGATAATTTATATAAAAAAAACAAGATATACATTGCATCCAAATTTCTTAATAGATAAAGACGACTCAATAATATAAATTTTTTTTTATACTAACAATACATCATGTATATCTTAAAACTCATAATACAATAACCTTTTGATGAAGTGGAAGAAACTTAACTAATTAGTGCAACTTTTTGAAAATCGTCGTAAAAACAATCATTATAGTATTATTTCATATGAAAACACTGCACGCATGATAAGATTAGGGCAATTATAAGACAGCATTGGCTTTTTTTATTTTATTTAAGTTATGCTATTTCAATTATTATAATTTTATTTTTTTTTTGAAAAATTCCTAAAAAAATTGATAAATAATCAAAGAAATTGTATCACATAAATCTAATTAACTAAGTATTGTTGAATTACTTTGCGCTTTTAGATGAACTGAATTGTATACTCCACTCACCTAGGTAAAAAAAGAGATAAAACATAAGGTGAGATAAGATAATGCCCATCGATAGTGTAGAGGTACTTTTGATTCGAATTCTCAAAACTAGTGAGATGTCTAATTATCTCAATTCTTTATCTATTTTAAGAATTAAGTAAAAGCTTTATTCGATAACTAAATTTAGGAATTTCACTTTATTCTCAAATAGTTAAATTTCGTAATTAGCTCAGATGATTGATACTCCGCTAGTAATTAGGTTCTTGATAACGTGTTTAAATAAAAATTATTAAATTCGATAAACTCTTATATTATGCTCTGCGAAGGAAAGAAGGACCACATATTATCAAAGCATTTAGGAAGATGACAAAGACAACATGATTTGAACCTTAACTTTTTGGGCACTAAAAACTTTCAACTAAAAATATAAAATAGAAATTCAAAACCAACTAAAATAGTACCATTATTATAATATGTAAATTATTTTAAATAATTTCTTGATAATACTTGAAATCTAGATAAGATTCGAAGTGTTCAAACATGTGAATTTCCGCAAAGGATAATGAGTGGCATTATTCATATTTTTGCTTAGGGCTCATGAAATTCGAGATATGATAAAGTTTATTCAAATTCAGTATTTTTAATATAAAATATATATGTTTATATTAAATTATAATATTGAAAATTATAAAATATATATATTTATATTAAATCATAATATTGATTTAAATTATGTACAAGTTTAAATAATTTTAGTTCATAAATTAGATGTTTATCCGTTATTAAGGCTAAAATCAACTAATAAATGGATTATAATTCATCACATTTAATTTTTAATTCTTTACTTATTTTTCATAATATTTTAATTGCGTAATGAAATTTAACTTTATTTTTTCATTATTATAACCATATATGTACATATCAAACAAAATTATTTTAACAAAAATCTTATGAGTTAATTTGGGCTAATATCAACCTATCTTTTTTAGATAAATTGAATTGAACGATTCAAAATGAGTTGAGTTAATAATTATGCGAGGACTCTCTTTGAATGGTTGAGCGGATCTTTGCTTTAATGAACTAATTTTGTACCCCGAGTAGTTTACGTGAAAAAACCATCAATATTTCGACAATATTAAATATAAAGCTATGATTATCATAGCATAACAAGTTCAATATTAAAAATTGTAGAGATTAAATTTACATTCTAAATTTATTAATTTTTTGTTTTTTTGTTTCCTTTTTTGGGGGTGGGTTTAGTATGGACAATAAAGATCCGGCTCCTCTCCATTTCTCTTCTTTTTATTTTCTTCAAGTTTTAGTTTGGATTTGAGATACATGTCATAATTTAGAATTAATGGTTCAAATTTAATTGATTAAAATAAACTCCTAATCATAATTATTTACTTTCATATGTTAATATATTTGCTTCTTAAATATTTTTATTATCCAAAAATCCTAGATTTATATCATATTTTTAATAAATATAGTTAAAAGAATTTCTTTTGTTAATTACTTAAAGTAATTTTTTTGCTATTTTTTACTTTTGAACGGACTATAGATTATAATTTGTATCACCAATTTCTTATATGTCACATTAATAATCATATAAATAAAGGGTTATCAATGGCCACAACTTTTAAATATAATTAAGAAAAGTTCGATCGATTGAAACTATTTAAAAGCTCAAGAAAAAAATATTTAACTAAGATTTTTTTAATGGTGATCCCTTAAATGTTTAATATTATTTATATGATGGGTTTTTTTATCAATTCATATAATATGAACCGTTTCATTTTAGGATTTATGTTATTATATTATATAAAAAATCAGCAAAAAATTACTTGAGTAATTAAGAAAAGAATTTTTTTTAAATATATTTAGAAAAAATATAATGTAAATCTAGAATTGTTGGATTGTAAAAATATTTGAGAAGCAAATATATAAATATATGGAAGTAAATAATTACAGTTAAAATTTTATTTTAATCAATTAGATCTCAACCATTAAATCTAAACTATGACATGCGTCTTTAATCCAAACTAAAACTTAGAAAAAACAAAAAAAAAAAAAGAAATGTAGAGGAGCCAGATCCGAACAATAATTGCTGCCATTGTATGATGTAAAATGCACCGGTATTAATATTTTTGTGGTATATAACTAGCTAAAGACGTAAGAGATGACATAAGTATTGTTCAAGAACTTTTAGACTTATAAAAAAAAAAAAAAATATTTTGTGGTTTTTGATTTTGTAACAACAATCAATTATTTGTAGTAATGACACGCGTCTAGTTAGCCTAATGAAAATATACTTTCTGTTTGAAGTTTGATAGAAGTGGAGTTGTGGGGTTGGGCTATGTCTAGTTTTTCTTTAACGATAATAAAAATAATTGTAATTGAAATCATGAAGTAATTCAATTTTTAAGAAATGTCACTATGTAAAAAGTTTTTTTTTTTTTTTTAATATTATTTGTTTTGGTCCAACAAATAGACTTGTGACTAGCCAAAAATCACAATTAATCAATTATGTATACATTTTATTTTAGCTAGGATCATTTATATGAATCGATCTTATAATTTGACAAAAGACTTTTATTATCTAGTTTGATTGAAGTGGGGTGGGGGGTTGAATTTGAACGGAACAAAATGAAATGAGTTAGTAAATTAATAATTTATCAATCCACTTTATGAAATTTATTAATTGGATTAAAATAGGTTAGGTCAAGTTAGGCTAAATATATGTTGTACCTCAATCCGTTCAATTCTGATAAAGTTTAATTTTTTTTTTAAGTTTTCTATTTTTTTTTTTTGATCAAACAGAAATTTAGAAAATACTTGATATGTATCCATACAAGATCGATGGCCGGAATAATACTAGTTCGTTATTTGCTAGCTTAGAGTTAACAAAAAAATATCCGAAAAATTGGTGGATCCTTCCTTTGATATCAAGTCCGCCACCTTGTTATGTTCCGTTTGACTATGATTGATTTGCATGCTCCTTATCTGTCAAAGTATTCACTGTATTCAATTACGATATCAATATATGATTCGTATTCCCTTACTCATGATTTCTATAATTTTCAAAATTTCTAGATAACCTGAAAGGGAGGAATCAAATTTATTGAGTTAAATAACGATTGAGTGATTAACTCTTCTAATCTTTAATAAATTGAGTAAATCATATTTTCATAGATTAGTTTTGCCGACTTTTAATTTTTAGGGACCTTTAATTAGGTTAGACTTGGTCCGAGAATGGACTCATAACAAATCACAAACCCCCCACTTTAATAAAGTGTAATATATTAAGCTCTGATATAATATAAACCTACTTTAATAATAATGTATCGATTAATATTACATTCATAGAAATTAAAATTTTAATATTGTATCAAATTTGGAATTACAATTCATATCAAGTCTTTATATTTTTTTTATTTGATATTTCACATTGCAGGGTTTATTTTTAAAAGTAACCATGCTTTCAACATAATATTTTTCATTTATAGACATCTTCACATTTCTTTTAGATAGAGAATAATATGTTACACTCAATATATTACATATTAACACATTCTGCTAAAATAGACATCTTTTGAACTCATGCCAAGATATGAAGTGGATTTTAATTTATCAAATGATAACGTAACCTAGAATAAAATGTCACTAAAGTTTGTGAACATGCATGTGAGAACTTGTCACTTGTGGCTGTGGGGCAACCCCACTAAGAGGTCGATCTTATTGAAAATGAAAGGGCATGTAAGAACTTTGTTATATTCAGAGTCGGATTACGAATTTAAAGATGATATAAATATTATCAATAATAGATATCATTTTATCAAAAATTTATATTGAACACATATTAAACAATGTTGTTTAACAAAGTTCATTGCATGATTTGATGGTTAGGACTTGTGAGCATCACTTTGTACATTAAAATGTCGAAAAAATTCATGAAAAATACACGTATTTTTAGTAATGGATATCATTTAAAGGAGTGGAATGTGATTTTACAAGGGGCACACGTAGCCTATCCCCAAAAATTTATCAAAACTTTGCATATCTAATTTTTTTAGGATAAGACAATTTAAATTATATGTTATGGTCCAGACCCAACAAAATGATTTAAGACATGCTTGCCAAAAAGTTTGTTCTTCTATAATGTGAATTCTTCAACTAGAAAGGGACTTTAAGTTTTTAACTCCAATGTAATGTTACAATCAAATAAACTCCTTTTGATCTTGTCTCAGTGATAATTTGAATTTCAAGAATTATTTTTTTTAAATTTTGATCATGAGTCAGATATCGAGTCTTTGAACTTTTTGAGAAAAAAAAAACTATATATTTTAAAAGCTCGTAAAAATATATATGTAATATATTACATGTATTGCAATAATAAGCTTTTTTTGTCTCCAACAATGTATTGACGTTTAGCAATGAAACACATGATCTAATTTGCTTTATATCATAGTATGTAGAAGAGGTGATCTTTCTTTTCACCTTCGAGGAATGCCTAATTCCATCCCTTTTTGATATTTAGTTTGACACAATAATTAAGTGGAGAAGTGGGGGTGGGTCTACTAGGACCTTTAGGTAGGACTCAGTGACGGAATTAAGGTTTTTTTATAAAGATATTTAAAATATAAACAAATAAATATACGAAAAAATTGGAGGTTCAACATCTACTATATTATTTTTATATATATATATATATATATATATACACACACACATCTAAGCATAATTTTAATAAATATAATTTTCTGTCGAAAAAGGTTTGAATGAGCCCCCTCGATTCACTCTGCCTCTAAGTTGGACTTAGTCCAATAAATATATATTAGCTGAATTTTTCGATCATAAAAAACTTATATCAAATACACGACAAACATAAAAGTAATTTTTTCCACTAAAATCTATTGAAATTGATAAACCTAAAATGTCACTAATGTTGGTGACTATTATGATAACTTGTCACTTGTGGGCTATCCCTATTAAGGTCTATTTATAAAATCTCCAAGAACTTTGCGGATCTTATTTTTCCATAGACAATTTGGTAATTCTAAAATTTTTAAATAATTAAAAGCTATTATATCATATGGTTCATAGCCAATATAATAATCAAAAGGAAGGCCTGCCAGAAAGTTGTTATCATTTTAAAATGTGAATTATTTATTAGACAGGGACTTTAGGTTTAGTATTAACTTCATTAATATAATGTAAGTTTGATATACATTATTCGTATTGAAATTTGATTAGATTTAAATTTGTATCAAGAAGGTTACATTAAAGCTAATACACTATTAAGGATAAACAATTGTAGTCTTATCGCAATAGTTTTGAATTATCCTTTGGATGACAGTTAGCTTGTATTTAGGAGTTTTATACTCATATAACTCTATCTCATGTATTCATATTAAATCTGATGTAATACTATATATACATGAATAAACGATACTCTTAATACACAGAGAGTCATTATTAAATTCTCCTTCTTTAACTTGGTATCAGAGCAGGGTCAGTCTCACCCGATGTTAGGCCCCCCCAAAATCAAAAATTGCCCACGCACCAGATGCTAAGCACTGGGCGTGAGGTGGGGTGTTAAAGAATGACAAAAGTCCCACATCGGTGGTTAATGAGATGGGTGAACTCCTTATGAGGCTTGGGCAATCCTCCTCCCTTTGAGCTAGCTTTTGGGGTGTGAGTTAGGCCTAAGACCTAATTTCACTTGGTATCGGAGCAGTGTACGATTCCTGCTTCCTTCTTTTCTTTTTATTTTCCGTCCCTATGGCTTCATCTTCGACTAACAATCTCCTTGTGGCACTATCGGGAGGATCCAACAACAAAGTTTCCTTACCTCCTCTCAGTTTCACACTTACCCAAGATAATTATCTTCTATGGAAAACCACAATCAGATCTTCTCTTGAGGTATTTAACTGGGAAAAATATCTCGACTCTACCCAAATGCCCTCACGGACGGTTCTGTCTCTGTTAACAGATAGCTCCACAAATCAAACTCATGTTCCCAATCCAGAATATGAAACTTGGAAATCCCATGACATGGTTATCCTTCTTTGGATCAAAACAACTATTGATCCGCCTATCCTTGGACACATTATTCAGTCTCAAACCAGAGTTGAGGCATGGACTAGCCTTCATCATATTTTTAAAACTCAATCCCTTGCTCGAGTGATGACATTGCGTCTCCAACTACAAACAATGACCAAGGGTAGTCTCTCCATCATGGAGTACGTCCAACGCAAACGTATAATTTCCAATAATCTTGCTATGGCCCTTCAACCTGTCACAAATTATGAATTGGTGACTTATATCCTATATGGACTTGATCCATCTTATGGCCCCTTCCGCACGGCCATCAACCTTCGAACTCCTCTTGTCACGTGCGAGGAACTTTTTGGTCTTCTCCTACAGGAAGAACAAAAACTTGCTGATGAATCTGCCCATATCACTCCTTCGGCTAATATTGCCAATCGCCAAAGTTTTCAGTCTCGGCCGTCTTATAACTCCAACCCAATAACAAATCAATTTCAACAACGCAATCCCAAGCGCCATGACAATAAACGACCATCTAATCGTCCGCTTTGCCAAATATGTGAAAAACTTGGCCATGTAGAAAAAAATTGTTATAATCGGTACAATGATCAATACCCGCCAACTAATACACCTCGACCTCAAGCCAATGTTGCTACCTCATTCTCGGCGTTCTTGGACCCTCTTGGTGTCTTGACTCAGGTGCCACAAATCATGTCACTGCTGATGTTGGTAATCTATTCTGGAAATGACTCGCTTGCTGTTAGTAACGGTTCTCAACTCCCTATAACTCACTTTTGTTCTTCTTTCCATTCCCTCTCCCTCTCGATCTTTTCAATTAAAAAATGTCTTAATTGTTCCTCAAATTACAACTAATCTCCTTAGTGTGTCTGAGTTTACTCGTGATAACAATGTCATAATTGAGTTTCACCCTTCTTGTTGCTTTATAAAGGACCTACAGGGAAAGGTTCTACTTCGAGGAATGATTAAACATGGCCTCTATCGTCTTGCTGCCTCTCATCTTCCATCTCGACCGAGAAGTTTTTTGGCTGCCAAAGTTTCTCTCCAAACATGGCATGATCGACTTGGTCATCCTCATGAATCTGTTCTCAGTCGTTTGGCTTCCACTGTTAATCTTCCAGTTTCTAACAATAAACTCCACTCTGTTTGTGGCCCCTGTCAACTTGGCAAGAGTCGTCGTTTCCATTTAGCTTCGTCTCATATGTCAAGTTCTGTTCCTTTTGAGTTAGTCTATTCTGATGTATGGGGCCCTACTTCAATTGATTCTGTTAATGGAAACAAGTATTTTGTTCAATTTCTAGATGATTATTCTAAATTTGTATGGACCTTTTTTATGTCTTCTAAAATCGCAAGTGTTCACCATTTTTATGCATTTTATCAAAATGGTGGAAACTCAATTTAGTCGCAAAATTAAATCTATTCAAACTGATTGGGGAGGTGAATATCACAATGTCTCTACCTTTGTCCAACAATTAGGTATAATTCATCGCGTTACTTGCCCTTATACTCACGAACAAAATGGTGCTCCTGAACGTCGTAACCGCATCATTGTTGAAAAGGGTCTTGCTCTTCTTGCAAACTCATCTCTTCCCTTACATTTTTGGGAACATGCCTTCTCCACATCCACTTACCTTCATAATCGGATGATCAGTCCATCTCTTAATTTTCAATATCCATTTTCTCTTCTCTACAATTGTAGTCCCGATTACTCGTTATTGAAATTTTTTGGGTGTTTGTGTTATCCTTTTCTGCGTCCCTACACCAATCATAAACTTCAGTATCGATCTTTGCCTTGTGTATTCTTAGGATACAACAACAATCACAAAGGATACTTGTGTTTTCATGTTTCATCAAGTCGTCTTTACATTGCCCGTCATGTAATTTTTTATGAGCAAAACTTTCCTTACTCCATAATGACCAATAACTCCTAACCTGCCTCTCCTGCTTTAAGCTCTCTCAATCTTGATATACTCGCCTCTTTGTTTACCTCACTGACCCCTTTCCAGTCCCTACCTTTTCCTCGTCTATTTCTTCCAACACCAATAATTCAATTCCTTCATCCAGTCTGCCATCATCCTCATCTCCACTCTTATCTGCCACTTCCGAGCCCTTTGAACCACCAATTCCTTCCGTTTCTCCGTCTCATGTTTCCGCTTCTCCCCATTCTGTTCCTCCATCTTCTACATTTCCCTATCTTCGTCAATCCTCCACGTATATTCACCACATGACTACTAGAGCCCAAACTAATTCTTTTAAACCCAAGACATTTTTATTGACTGTTCAGAACACCTCCTCTTCTCATATGGAACCACAAACTTATAAGCAAGCAAGTTCATCTCCGGAATGGTGTGAGGCCATGTCACATGAATTTAATGCCTTGATTCGTAATGGCACTTGGTCCCTCGAACCATCTCCTCCTCATGCTAACATTATCGGGTGCAGATGGGTATTCAAAGTTAAACGACATGCCAATGGGAATGTTGAGTGGTATAAAGCTCGTATTGTGGCTAAAGGTTATCACCAAGAAGAGAGTGTTGATTATTTTGATACCTTTAGTCCTGTTGTGAAGCCTACTACAATTCGGGTAGTCTTATCACTTGCTCTTGCTCGTGGCTGGCCACTTAAACAACTTGATGTTAATAACGCTTTCTTAAATGGCGATCTTCAAGAGGTTGTGTAAATGTCTCAGCCCCCTGGCTTTATCGATACACAATATCCTAAGCATGTTTGTCGCCTAAGAAAAGCTCTCTATGGTTTGAAACAAGCCCCTCAAGCTTGGTTTATGAAACTGAAAAATTTTCTGGTGCAACATGGATTTCGGAGTTGTTATACTGACTCCTCCCTTTTTGTTCGCAATCGTGGCTCTACTCTTACCTACCTTATTGTCTATGTAGATGATATCATTATTACCGGTAATGACTCTAATTTTATCTCCCACTTCACAGCCACTTTGGACTCTGTTTTATCCCTTAAAGACTTGGGAAAATTGAGTTTCTTTCTTGGGATTGAAGTACTGCATCACCATGGTTCTTTGCTACTGTCTCAGTCCTCTTACATCAAGGATATTCTCCACCGTAGCCATCTCCAAGATGTCAAACCATTACGAACCCCTGCAAACTCTACTGCCACACTCACACGTGATGGACCGCCGACTCCAGATGCTACTTTATATCGTGGTATTGTTGGTGCTTTGCAATACGCCACAATTACTCGTCCAAGCATCTCTTATGCTGTTAATCGGGTTTGCCAGTTTATGCATGATCCTCGACTATCTCACTGGTCTGCAGTTAAACGCATTTTGCGCTACCCTAAGGGCACAATGCACCTTGGNCCAGACATAACGAATTGATGTTGTATATTCATATCATAATAATATGACAATAAGAACTCGCATTCTTAGTTGAACCATACCTCATAGGGAAAAAAATAGATTTATGGATGAAACAACAAATATGCAGTAAATTTACGAGCACAATACTCCGGTTATTGGGAAAAATCCCTATACTTCCTAATGTCGATCAGGAGCACTAGTACAGAAAGAAAGCACTTGGGTCGACCTCTTCATTTGGTGTTCAAGTATACTATGAATAGTCACCTGACTTTCCGGGAAAATTAATAAGATGGGACCTATTATGGGCCATACATTCTGACAAGACGTAATGATCATTACTCTTCAACCGGTTTTTAATCCTATTCCCCCTCTTATAAAGAAAAAGAACTTATAAAATACTTAATAGCCTGGCGATAACATGTTATACAAACTTCTACCCCACCCCCCGCGCATCACTTCAAATGGAACCGTAGACATTCACGTGAGTTAATTAGTTTTGGAATTAATATCCTATTGTAGAAGCCTTGTACTTCTGACTCCTCAAATCTTTTTGGGTATTTTTTTTATATTCCCCGCATGTTAATTTTTGAATACTTGTAGTGTTAGATATGTTTTATACTATCTTTCTCGTTTAAGTTAATTGGTGATACTTGTTTGGGTTGGCCTTACCTATCGTTGGAACATAGGTGCCAATAATCACGACTCGTGATTTTTTGGGGGGGGTTGGGTCGTGACAAATGTTATGCAAAAGCCCTAGTTCCTCGGTCCCACTAGACGAGCTGGTCTGTAGAGTCTTACGGATAGGTGGCGGTAGACGTCCTGACTATCTTTAGAGACTACAGGGGACTTTAGGAAACTTTCTTCTTTCATTCCTAATCGTGCGTGTGGTGGTTTGGTTTAAGTCAAATTCTTGTTTCATGTCTCTCACCAACGGTAGGGAGAGCATTTTCAAATTTGACATTTTGTGGTAGGGATGATATGACATAGTCCATTTAGTACGTTAAGTTGTGGTGGTTATAAAAATAACTTAGTATATTGAGCATTTCGAATTTTAATAATAAATTGACGAGGTTTGAATAGTAAGAACAACTTCTCAGGTGTGTTTAGACAAGATACTTGCCTTCCTTTGAATTTTACTAGGGACACTTTTATAACAATTGTGTTATGATATGTGAATAATTGAGTAATGATGGTATATGTTGATGCCTTGAAGAGCACTGATAAGACTAGGAACATTCAATTGATCAAATAAGAGTTTAGCCATATGTTAAGGGCTAATGGCAAAAAGTTGAGTAAGATATAACAATGTGATCACTATATGCATGTTGAGAGACTAGACTTTGTTTATAAATTTGTGGACATATTTCCCTTTTAATCCTTTAAGTGAGGTATATTAAGATAAATGAATAGTCAAGTCAATGGCACGGATGACTCATATTGATTTTCATTGATAAATCACAATGTGAGTTACTTAATACAATCAAGAGATTTTAAAAAAATAAAAGCTATACTAATATCGACTAGCAAAATATTTTAATGAATCCTTATGATAAATAGTGATAATTCCTATTACAGGGGAGCTTTTTTTATATATTGAATAAGGATCAGAATATGTTTAAATGAGGAGGGGCCGAAAAAAAAATTCTTTTTTGAAAGGGATGTTGGAAAGGATACTTGTTGAAAGCGATATATATGAGAAACAATTGGTAGAGATTGGTACAATAGTTATGCTCATACAGAGATCTTAGAACAATACAGTGATTATTGGTTAGCTTACCTCCGCACATAAAAACTGTAGTTTGAGTACCGGGGTTGTCCAATATAGTTCGATATGCTCTCGTTGACTTAATTTTCTTTCGAAAGTGAATCTAACTTTATTTTTTACTAGTATGTACCTTAGTTTTTGAATCTGGATATGCTTGTGACATTTTCTCTATGCCTATACATATTCCTAGCACCTAGTAAGATGGTTCTTAGTGTAGATCGAGTACCTCTCTTATATTGACTTACTATTATATGACACTGCTGGCAAATCCATATTTATTTATATGAGGAAGATTTAAACATCATTTGGTTATGGATTAATTTCTCATTGTCATGAAATTTATGACTATAAGTGTAAGACACTAAGCTTAATCAAATATTCTATATTTAAAGATTAAGTGGCAGTATAGTATCATTACCCCATTCAAAAGGCTCATGCGCTAAAGTTCACTGTGAAGGAATAAGGGTCCTGCTTCACATATTCGTCTTAAGTTGTGATACTAGTGATGCTATGTCTCTTTTAGAAAATCATTAAATGGGTGCAGAATTTTTTTTAAGGGCTTTCATGTGAGATTGATATAAAAAAAATTAAATTAGTATGACTTATAGTTAAACACTTGGCCTATTTCTATTAATTGCATTATTGGAATACTTGATAAAATTTGAAATAAACGATCAACAAGACTTGTTGAGTAAGGAATTTTGTTTGGATCAAGTACATTTTTATTGGGTGTTTCATCATATTGAGATTCCTTTGTTATATTTTCATCTAAATAAAAAAAATATTGTATTACTCCCATAGTAGGAAGGATCACGAGCATTATTTGAGGATGATTCCTCGAGACTTCTGAAGAAAATTAAGCTTTGTTCACTTTTTTTTTTAAGTGTGGATTTCGATTAGGTTGGTGGCATGGTTTAACCAGTAAGTGACAAGAATGTATTAACAGGGATCCCAAAGAAATTGAACGTTATGAAATTGGGACTGCCTATTTTAGCTATGATGTGGTGGATTTTCTTATGCCTAGGTTGGTTAGTATCAATGGTGCTCCGCATTCCATTACACCTGCATTAACTAGATTAACCCTTAACCTCGAAATAATCGGCTTTTCAATGGGTGGAAATGTTGAATGTGGTGAGGTTGAGTTTTTCTAAAGCTCAATGTTGGGCTATTGCCCATGTTTTTCAACCAAGGGGCTCATCGTCTAATCCCTACTTGAAATGCATTGGATTTAAGTCTCTTTATTTGGTTTCAATTCTATTAGGAAAGGATTATGGACTTGATAACCTATTTCCAGGTTGGTTTTTGACTTGTAGGAAAAAAAACAAAAACACAACTCGATAAAGAGAGGATCTTGAGGGAAGAACTCAACTACGAGTATAATTTTCTTTTTGAAAGACTTTAGGACATAATAGATTGTTTTTGTAGAGAGCTTTGAACAAAGAGAAGAGAGAGGGAAGAGAAAAAGAAAAAGGTTGGTTTTGCTGCATTTTTCCCTTCGACCAACAAACTTCAGATGATTTTCCTGATTAATTCGTTGGAATCGATCTGTGAAATTTTGATGAGTGTTTTCGTGACCTGTTAATGGTGATTTGACCGTTGGAGCGAATTTCAGAGGATTAGTATATACGTTTTTAGGCCCATAACAACAGCTGTGTTTGGATGGTCCGTCTTTATATATTTATTCTTTTAAGTCTTTTGGTTGGTATTAATGAAGAAAGGTAAGTAATCGCTTATGCTTTCGAGATAGTTTAAAGTGCAAGCAAGAACTGTCTTAGTTATAGCTAAACTTGGTGGTGGTGGTGCTTGCATTAAAAGTGTAGAGGCATTTATGTTATAGTGTGTATTGCGAGGTGTTTAGTATAAGTTTTAATAAGAAAATCTAAATTTAATACAATGGCATGGAAGTTTCCGCAAGGATATGGAATGATTATCTTTTATATCGTATGGGACCACCAAGATGTGCTAGTATATTACTTAGGGCGCAATACAGTGAGTATGTGTAGTCCTAACCTTTGTTACATGGTTTAATGCTTATTCATGTTCGAAGTTTGGTTATGGAACGTTTGTGTAACGACTTTATCGATAATGTGTTATAGAAGGAGAAGGTCAAGAAGAATTTCTTTGGTGAGTAGAATATTTTAAGTTAGTATAAGACTTAATATGTTCTTCTCAATAATGTCGACTTACTATGAATTATCATGAAAGAGTTTGATATTCAATTTTTTGGTTGTTCTTATTACATGCAATTGTAGTATATTTTTATTTTGACATATTAACATCGATAGTCTTCGTAGAAGGATTGAATTTTGTTCTCGTGTTGAATTGTTATAGAACTTCTTACACCAAAGCATGAATTGAATTAAATATGCTTTTATACTAGAGTTGGAGTGGAATATATTGTTATGACAAATTTTTTTGGCAGGTTCCACGATCTTGTGCAGTTTTGACGTATATGGTGAGAATGGACCGAGTATAACCAAGTGTAATAATTTTTATATTAGTTTCAGATTACTTGTAGTTTTGAATAGTTTAGTCATGATTTACATTCAGGAGATAGTTAACTTTATGAGATGCCAGTTTTAAATTATTTGAATACTAATTGATTCTCATGTCACTGGATTCTATGCATATGGAGTGGGTAACTAGGTTGATTTAAGTACAGCTTTCAACTTCAATGTCTGTTATAAACTAGTTAGGTCTTGTTGGTTAGGACATTTTTCAGGGCGTGTTAGCAACTTCAAGTGGGGGGTGATTGGGTCAAGTTTCTGACTTTTAGTAGAGTATACATAGAACAACAATTATCATTTTGAATAGTGAGAATAGCGTCTTCAGGATATTGCATGTAGGACATATTGATATCCAAAAGATAAATATGATGTATTGAGACTATTGGGTTGTGGGACCCCTGAATCGATTTGTGAAGAAAATCCTTAGATAAGGTCAGTTCGTCAAGTAGGTGTTCTCATCGCTTAAAAACTGTGAGAGTTATACAATTAAAAAGGTTCTCATTTAGAGTTCCTGATGGTAACAGTTCTGTTAAGGTTTCATTCACTAACAAGGTGGATGAGATCAAAAAGAAAGGAAAAGTTGAACCTTGAGTTATATTTTTGTCTTTTATTGTTGAGTTTAATAGTAATATGTTTTTGATATTGAAGAAGTATCATCTGGATGACAGGCTACTAAGGAGTTACATTCAAACATCTAGACCAGAATCTCCTAACTTTTTGAGCGTCGATTGATATCCTATTACTTTTAATTTACCGTCGAGGTACGAACGTTTGTTTTAGTGGTAATGATGTAACCGACCCGCGAGGGCGTTTTGAACACGAATGACTAGTTTGTTGACACGCCATTTTAAAAAGTTAAAGGGGGCTGTTTAAACATTAGATAACTATGGATGAGTACCCAATTTGACTGAAACTTTTATTGAAATAGTAATATAGTATAATAGGTTTAGTGGGGTTTTCATCACGTTAATAACTCGTGTTTAGAAAAAAAAAAATGGATGCGAAACCTTACCCCACAGGCGACCAAGCGAGGGAGTAAAAATCATAGCCAATTTGTTCAGGTAAATATATGAGATATTCGTTCTTTCAATTTATATTAGTATATATTTGTCATGTTTGGGATTATGTATTATTTTTTGCTATGTTTGATAATGGGTATAAAAATAATGGGTATTGGTGAATGATTACTAACTTATATTTACAAATGGTTAGCAATTGGGTTCGTATCAAAATATAGATATATATAATATAAATCGTTCGAAGTCGAATAGTTGAATGGCTGCAGGTTAATGTTTTCTTGTGATTTTGTCAAAAATGTTTTTAATATCTTGGTTAGTTCAATGGTAGGAGTAAGATTAGCCAATCATTTCAATGATTGCCAATGCTTGTGAATTTATAAATATTCTAAAAATTTGCACATGATTTTTTTACAAATGGATTTCTGCAAAATAATAATAGATAATAGTATGTATACCATGATAATAGAATTTTTTTTATTGGATAATTAATTATTAGGTGTTATTTTATATTGATCTAACATTGAATTTTAGTCCATTTTAAGAGGTTGAGTTCAGAAGTTCTTGGCTTTTGACATTTTAGCAATAATAAAAATTTGGCATGCAATATATATCACGATTTGGAGTTTGTTGAAAAAATGAGTGAGTGTTAGCGTCTACGAGTAGCCATTAATCATTGAATCTGTCAACAAATTTCTTACTTATACTATTGCAAAATTGGTAGGATTGGAACTGTTCCGAAACCTTGCGAAAAGGAAAGAAAATCTTAAAAGATTTGTGGCACAAGCTCTTCATCTAAGATGTTAAATACTTTTTAGACTTGGTTGAAGGAACGTTTTTTTCCTATTAAAGATTAAAAAATGAAAATAGACAAAGGGTAGGCGGAAAAGAGGGGTGGTCTCGTATCAATGGTGTTGACGGCATTGTCGAGTACTCCGTGTTTATAAAAAGGAAAGTACTATATCGAATTGGATGATTTGGAAGAATGCCAAGCCGATATGAGCATTAGCTGATATATTATTGACTTAAATTCCTTTTGATTGTGCTTTTTTTAGTTTCACCCGGATAGTTGTTTGAATTATTGAGGTGGTTATGATGTATTATGTTTCATATTGATTGATTGAGATGTAATCATCATCCCCTATATTGAAATAAGATTGTCATTGCATGACACATGATATTGGTATAATTTGGGCAACGTGAGATCGTCCCTTCTGGGGGATGGTGAGATGTGAAGATTTAATGTGGGCACGTGGAGATCGTCGGGAAAAGGTTTGAATACTAATGATAGTGCGTTGATATCTTCCCCGCACAGACACGTGGAGATCGTCCGTGTCGGTATACGTGGACCTCGCGAGTCCCCCATGGGTCAGAACCTCTCGATGTATTTCCGAGGAGTATCCGTATATACGGTTTAGAGAGTACTGGGTATTCTGAGGCAATATCATTTCATGGTCATATGCATTGCATCTCATGACATCCTTCTTATTGAAATGATTAATGTGTGTTTTATTTGGTTGTTTGAAAGTTACTTGAATGTTTTGATTAATCTCGATAGTTGATGAAACTTGACTGTAATGTATATAACTTCTATAAATAAATTAAAAAATATATAATATTTTTTTGTATATAAAGCTCAAACTCCCGTCCTACTGTCTTCGTTGTCGGTCAATGAGAGATAGCTCTGTTACCCGTGGTTTCGTACTCATACTACACTTTGCTGCAACCTTGTGTGGTGGCAGATTGACTTTCATTGGGCACAATTCTTCAAATGGTTAGGTTTTGAATTTTTGGAGTTTTGGTGTTGCGCTGTGGGATATTCCGTGCGGTTCACACCTTCATCTACCTTTATTTATTAGGTTTTTTGTTATTTTGATAAGGGTATTTCTATATTTAGTTGGTTTATTTAGTTTGAATTATATCCTCTGTAGAACTCTTGTACTGCTCTGACACTAAATCTTGGGTAATTTTTTTTTTATATTCCGATTTATTTTGAATAACTTAAGTATGTTAGTTTAGTTTGATACTTAATTTTTCTTCGTTTAAGTTTTGAATTGTGATCGTGTTATGTTGGTACCTATCGGTTTGAAACATAGTGGTCCATCACTACTGGGATTGGGGGCCGTGGACCAACATGACTACAAATGTAGAATACAACTGATTATGAATAAATATTAAATGACTAGCATTGAAATGACATATTTTTTATTCATTTTATTAAGTTGTTTATTCGACGATTGTATTGATAAGCCGGACACCATGATATAATTGACAGGTATTTTTCCTCAAGGTGGGGAAGTGGGTGAAAGTTTTTACTCAGATTGTCATTAAGTTATTCAAACATAACTTAGATGTTGATCTCTAGATATTTTTTTAAAAATTACAAAAAATCCGTTTTGGCAAAAAGTTTATCTGAATAAAATTAAATTATCCTTAATCTTTAGCCCATCCATTCTATTATAGATATATATATATATATATCGATATAATATATATATCTATTATTCAAATCTTTCATTCCTCCACAAGGGATAATATCTAATTATGTAGTGATGCTTCCTGATTGACCCTGCATTAAAAAACTCAAATATATATAATAAAAATGAAGTAACGTAATGATAATGATACTATTATTATTAATATTAGTAAGGATCAACTATATATTATCATATAATATTGTTTTAAAAGCTAGCTAGGAACATAGATTTATAGATGTTAGTCTTCGATCCGATCCGATCCTTAAGCTGCTAATTCCTTGATCAGCTAGCTGAAAATTAATTAAGAAAAGAAAAAAAAACAATTTTTTAATGAATTGGCAAGGGAGTGTATATATAATATTTTAGGTACGTACCTTAGTTTTTTGGAAATAGGATATCGTTTCCTGTACCACAGCCTCTTGTGAGAAAACTTTTTGGGCAAGATATTATTGTTTTGAGCGATTTGTCTAAGCAGATGTGAATTTGTTTTAAATAGAAGTGATGACCCCGCTTCTCACATGAGATGTAAACGTGAATATTTTTATCCTTTAACACTTCTTCAGAGATAAATTTCTTCATATTCGCTACGGTGTAAGTAATTTTATCATCCGGAATTATTTGAACACTTGTTAACTCACTAAGCATATTTTTTACTTGTCTCGCAAATACTATTGCCCCATTAAAATATTCAACATCTGGGACGATTTGTGATGTGCAATACCCATGCTTCTCCCACTCATGTATCCATAACTTTTCGTCTGTAGACACCAAAGAAGGCCAATAGAACCCCAATGAAGTCTTTAGGCTCCTGTCATTTAACCACTGTATAGTATAGTATAGTATTAGAAATCATATATATATATATATATATATTTAATTTGCGTCGTCATACGTACCACTTTTTTGACGGTAGTTGGATTTGGAGGAACCTTACACGTAAAAGGAGTGTGACCTGTAGCATTCCCTGGCCAAAGGCCATGTATAGGGAATTCCAACATTATTACGGAGGTTTATTTGGCCTCCCACAAAAGGTTGGAGGCCATTGCATTATCATCTGCATATGATGATAATTACTACTTACTGGTGGTTGAGTTTTTGGATCACAAGATGCACTACTCACAATTATTATTAATGTTATAACAATACCAAACAAGTATTCCATATTGGAGAATTATAAATATACTCATTACTATCTCTATTTATATGATTATCTTAAACACAACTGCCAGTCACAACATTAATTCTTCTATTCAAAATGTTGATTAGTTTCGATACATTTGAACAAATATTTTTTTTTCTTTAATTTCATTTGGTTATATTTACGATCAAATACTTTCTTTTCATTATACTTTAAGATAATTAGTTAATCTATAATACCCCTTCTTACTGCTCCATCAGTAGGAAGCAATTGATAAATATATTGAGACCAAATGCATGAATTTATGCGGGCGGCCTTTGATATATTGGCCCAAGTATATCTGATCGAAAGTTTTGGGCTTATTTGGTAGGAGAATTAATGGTCTATGATACGCAAATAATAGTAATTATACAAAAAATTGTTTACCTAAACTTAATACAAAATTGTCATGATTTATTCATGTATATCACTTGTGGCTCATGTCACGTCTAGTCCTCCGTTTGTGTTAATACAACAACATAACTTAGAGCTTTATCTAGTTAAATTAATTATTTTAAAAAAAATAATTATTATATTTTACAAGAATTATGTCTCGATGGTACTAAATTGCAACAACGTATTTCTTCCTTATTAACGAAATACTACTCAAATCATGTCCATTGCGCGCAAATCCCTCGTCACTCATCTATTAAGTTGTATGTGAAGAATGTTATTAAAATGTAATAACCCTAAAATTGGAATTTTGATGACTAGTTGTTGACTAGATATATTTGGTTATGAGTAAATGACTATGTTGTTTTCACCTTTCTATCTAAACAAAAGTTTCTACCATAACTTAATACATTATTTTATACATGAATAAGATACAAGTTATACCATAACCAAACGACCCCTTAGAGTATAATAACACACCATACATATTGCACCTAATTAAAGCTAGCTAGAAGGAACCATAAATAAATAACCTAATATGCTTAAAGCTCTTATTGAAATTTAATATTTGTTCAACATTTTTTGTCAAACAACGATTGAGATGAAGCTCACTATTCCCTTGTCGTTTAATTTTTACTAAAATCTCTTTATAATAGTAAACACCACATCCACCACCCGCTGAATATGACTTCAGGCGCGGATGACGAAATTCAAGGAGCCTCGTCTTGTTTGTCATAACATTATAGGAGACCAGTCGAGAACTTTTAGTTACCAACATAAAAGAATTGTCATAAAATGACTTAGTAGGCGTAGTGAGATGAAAGGTCAGGAATTTGTTCCAAACGCCAGGTTGTATCACTACCCATACATCATGAATAAAAACCCTCAACAAAGTTCATGATGCCAACGAAGTCACTAACCAACATCAGAGTTACCGACCAAGTATAATCCTCGTTATCACGTGGTGGTCCTTCCATCTTTGCAAACACCTCATTCCCAAAGTCAAATGAAAAAATTTTATATTTATTATTCTTCTCGCTTAACAACCAATAATAACATCCATTCAAATAATCAGCAGTTTTATACATGTTTTGTTTACACCTACTAGTATTTTCAAGTACGGATTGTTATGGTTTGGAAGAAGTTCCCAAAATCCCTAAGTATGACACTTCCAGTAGGACATAGTGTCAATTCATAATTTCTTTCTTTATTGCGGAAATTAAAGTAATGTCCACTAATCAATCCATAAGAAAAATAGCATCATTCACAATTTTTTCTTTATTAAGGAATCAATTAATGTCACTAAGCAATCCATAAAGAGTCCATTTCAAATGCTCACGTATCCTACATGAGTTACTAAGTAAGGGGAAATGGGTGAAATATATTCAAATTTTAATCAAGTTGTTAATGATCAGAAGAGTCAATCACTCGATCGTTATTTAACTCAATAAATTTGATTCTTCCCATTCAGATTATCTAGAAACTTTGTAAATTCTGGAGATTATGAGTAAGGGACACGAATCATATATTGATGTCGTAACTGAATACATTGAATACTTTGAAAGATGAGGAGCATGCAAACCAATCATAGTTGAAGGGAACATAACAAGGTGGCGGACTTGCTATCAAAAGAAGGAGCACAATTAAAACATAATCAAACTGTTGAACATTCTAAATCTAACCACACATTTTGTTTTGATTAGTATATTACTTCCATCTTAATATCATATTCAACATCCAAATCATACACGACAACAACTACTCACACGAGAAATCACGCACGAGTTATCAAATAATACCAAGAGGAGGTAAATGGACGAGATAGAATCAAAATCGGACCAAGAACGCACGATATAGACGCAAAAAGTAAGTTTTTCCTACAAGTCATTATACCGATCTTTAATAACCTACTATAGACTTGGGCTTAACACACGTGAGACCTACGAACCGGGGCCTCCTATACCATTTTGTCACTAATCCAAAAATGAAACGTGATGCAACTCGTCTATCTCGCGACCAGACAATCAAGCTAAAACTCAACTTTACAATAAAATAGCGGCAAATTTTGAATTTCAACTTCCATTATAATAACCAACCTATACCCCCAAACCGTCTGGTTTCACGTACAATCCTCTAAAGTATCATAATGAATCAAAAGAAATTAATCTCGATATGAAGTATTGTGTTCTTAGTAGACCAAAATCATAAACGGAGTAAGGAGGGATGCTGAGATGACCACAGTCCATCTCACAAATCTCCAGTAAGGCCCTCGAAAAATAAGAGAATATAATCATCAAGGTCGGGCTAGTAACTACAAAAAATTGAGAGAAAGGGTAAATACCAAAACCACACTTAACTACAAGTAATCCCTAAACACAAGCTAAATGGATGAACTAACGGTACTCCTACCACTCCTAACCACCACCCCAACCAGACTCCCAAACCCCCAACCGAACCTCCACAACTACGCACCGCTCCATAAACATAGCCCTACCTAACATCTCACAGTTACAAACAAACGTAACTCAAAAATAACACTTAGTTCAAATTACTCATCAGCTACAAACAACACCTTAACAATATATATCTCAACAAACAACACGTTAAATAGATTAGATTCAATTTTTGTCACATTCAAAATTGACGTGATGCACGCCGTCTATCCCCAAGCCAGACCAGTCAGCCTAAAACTCATCTCACTATTCAATTAAATGCGGAAATTTATTAGCACTTACATTATACTAAAGAACTAAACCATACATACCTTGCAAACTGTTGAACATTCTAAATTTAACACCAATTTTGTTTCATTAGTATATTCTTCCATCTTAATAATCAGACTTCAACATCAAAATCATACAACGACATCAAGACTCACATGGAGTAATCACACACGAGTTATCAAATACTGACCGAGAGAGAGTAATAAAGATAAGAATCAAAAACCGGACAGTACGCCACACTAATAACGATCCAAAAGTGAAGATTTTTCCTAAAATCTTATAGTCTCTAAGAATAAGTACAGAACGTCCTCCGTACCCGATCTTAAGAAGTCTACTTAGACGCGGCTTTACACACGTGAGACCTACGGAAACTGGTGCTCTGATACCATTTTGGTCATATCCAAAAAATGAACGTGAATGGCACTCGTCTTATCCAACCTTAATGACAAGTAGCCTAAAACCACTATTACAATTAAAATCGGAAAATTATTATCAACTTAACATTATACCCCAAACCTGGTTGTGCACGTGTACAAGCCCCTCTAAAGTATTATAATAGAATCAAAAGAAAGATTATAAGTCTCATCTATTTTTGTTCTTAAGTAGAACAAAATCATAAACATATTAAGGAGGATGTGCATGACACCAACGGCTACCGTCACAAATCTCCAGGAAGCCTTTAAAAAAGAAGAGAAATATCATAAGGGCCGGGCTAGTAACCTACAAAACAATTTGTAGCAGAAGGGGTGAGTACACCAAAATCAACACCGTACTCAGGGCACGTAATCCCCTAAATACAACAGGGGATACAATACGGGTTACTCTTACCACACACTCAATCGAACCTCCACAACTACAATACAACCGCATAAACATCAGCCCAACAACACTCACAGTTTTACAATAGCACTACTCAAAAAACAACACTTAGACAAATTTACATACCTCCACACACACCTTAACAACTTACATATCCTCACAACAACAGGTAAATGAATTTAGATATCCTCAATGATCAAATAAATGACCTACATTAAGATTTTAATACTAATAAACAACCACATTAAATCTATAAGTCCAATTCCTACGCTTGATATCATTATCATATCAATTCTCATAATTTCAAATTTCAAGTCTGGTTTAAGTTTCATCAAAATTCTCCATTAGCTAAATTTAATTGGTTTTCCATACACTTTACCATGATATTTAGTTACATATATAATAATGTCCAACTAGGACTATTTCGAATATATGATTATAAATTCCCATATGCAAAATTTCAATTTATAGAGCCTAGGATATTAACGCATCACAGTAATTTTTTTACCGTGAAAGTGATTGTGGATTCCCACTTGAATCGCCTCTTAGCGCAGGTGATTTATGTTCTCCTCTTTAATCTCTTTTCTAATTTGTCAACCAATTTATTCTAAATGAATAGTGTACAAGTTCATATGTTATACTTGTTCGCTTTTTTTTTTCTCTCTTTTCACTACACAATTTTTTTCTAAATTAATTGATAAAATAAAAAGATATAAACATGAGAAAAAGAAAAGAGGAATAACTTAGTAATGATCCATTGGGACATGAATCAATTCAACCTATGACCAATATTTTCTGTGCTTGGTGGAAAACAAAACCAGAAAATACAATTCACAAATCAGTGTTGATTGAGGTCAGGTCCCACCATCACCACCACCCTCTACTCCTTTTTTTTCTTTTGCTAATACAACACACTCTACTCAGATAAAAGAATAAAAAAAAATAAGCAAATTTAGTTACCTCCACGATATAGATAAAAAAATTAAAAATACTTCTCTTTATATTTGGGGCTACTACTAAAGTTTTCCACTTAATATGAAGTGGTATACAAAATATTTCCATTCTTCAGAAAATATATAGTTAAGTCGTCATTTACCTATTTTAATCTCAAATATATATGTACCAATAAGAATTTTCTTTATGTAACAAATTAGGGATAACCCCGGCATTTTCATCCTATTAGTGAACTGCAAACCTTTTGTCTCGGGGTGGTGTTACGGCGCAAATGTTAACTAGTTAGGAATTACCATGGTAAGGGGTTAGTATATTGAAACGATTAATAAGTTTTGATAGAATGTACTATGGAGGTCAAAGTGATTGTGAAGTTGGAGAAGTAAGAGTGTGTTGTAAGGGTTGGTCGAGTTGGTAGTAGTTATATCTGAACCTCCTTTAAGAGATAAAATGGTTAAGTTATGATCAAGAACGCAGCGAGTAAGGTGTTAGAGTCAAGTGTACTAGTATATGTTAAAGTATTTGGGAATGGTGAGGACATGAAGATCCAAATGTGGAGGAAGGAACGGTTTTATTGCATGTTTCCTGCTAGTCAATTTTTTATATTATGTGATTGCTATCAGGTTGACCGATGATATCTACTGGTACGTGTGGTTGTACTGATATTGCTCTTTGTTGTGTCTTTTTGGCATAGTCTAGTTGCAGGGTCAGTGATGTTTTAATAGATTAAGACGAAGACAATCTCCAACAACTTCTATTTTTCCTTCCGTGTGGGGGGAGTTGCGTCAATTATTAATTATATATACCTTGAAATCTTAGTAGCTCTTGTACCTGTTTAGACTAGATCCTTAGGGAAATTAATTACTTTACAGGTTAACGTAAATCGTTTAAAACTCTTTATTTTATGAAATCTTCATGAAGTTCCTTTTATCTATAGTTTTCTTAATTTTCCGCACTTCTAAAACATTTGAAAATCAAGATTTCTCCTATTTAGGTGTTAAAATAAGATAATCATGATCTCATGTATTAAAAGATCCAAACCCAATTGTGGAGGTGCCTCACCTCTCTGTTAGCTAGATTCGACAATGTACACAACATAATTAAATAATTCATAGCATATTTACTAATTTTAACTACAGAAAAAAGATTAAAATTGTCTTTTGAAATATGTGAAATGAACAATAATGTCACCCTTTGATAGTTTAGTCCGTAAATATTCTTATTGTTAATAGTTTACTATGATACTATGATGTATAAGGTATAATAAAACATGATAAAAAAAGTAAATTATTTTATTCCACGTTTGATCGAAGATATTAGATACAAAAGTTTTTGTATAACGTCTCATGCTTGAATATTTTTATAATCCCTAGAAACTCAGAAGTCGACAGTGCATTTATCTTTGGGATAATAATATTTTTATTTTCACCGACGTCATATTTGAATATTTTTCATGAATCTCTAGAACATAAGTAGAGCACTGCATATTTATCTCTGTGATAAATAATATTTTTATTTTTATTTTTATTTTCATCGATATCATGTTTGAATATTTTTCATAAATCTATAGAACAGAGTAATAACTGCATATTTATCTTGGTGTTATAGTATCTTTAGTCCTGCATCTAGTTGAACCCATATGTCTCATTTTGTATAGATAAGCAGTGCGTCCAATATTCGTAATTTGAGTGGATTGAGAAGCACATGTAGATAGATTAAATTAAAATCCGAAGCGAGGGACTCGAGATATATAGCATGAGCTTTTAAGTTATGACTTATAAGTTAAATTCGTAATATTATGATATATTTTTATTAAATTGACTTAAAAATAAATGTTCAATCGTATTTATAATTTAATTCAAACATTAGAAAAATTTTAAAAGCACATATAATAAGTCTATCTAAACAACTTATTTAGAAAAAGAAATTCCATGTTTATCTTAATCAATTGCTACCCATACTAGTAATTAACTGTAGATTATGTGACCATATTAGTCTAAAACTAATTTTATCTGTAATAAGTTCTATTCTACATTTTTCGATATGGAATTTTTCAAAAAAAAAATTGAAATAATAATATAATCTAATAGAAACGGAAAATAAATGAGAAGAAATGTGAGCAATTAGCAAAAAAATTAAGGTCATTTTAGTACCACACAGTCAAACATATTTTCTTGTTGCTACTATCATATATTAAAATGTAATAAATTTTATATCAACTAATTTTTTAAAATAAATAAATAAAAAACAAACATATGCTTGCGCCTGCCGATCATCTATCTAATATTTGTACATGACTAAAATGTACTAGTAAAATTAGAAAGAATAACACGGTACAAAATACTAGTGCAAATAACAATCATTATTAAGTAAAAGGACTACAATTTAAAATGACAAATTTTATTTTATTTATTGATTTTTCTTGTTTTCTTTTTCTTTTTTTTTGTTCTTGAACAGAAAGATCGAGGTTGTATTGATATGGATACCAATGATGATGGTGGGGATTTTCTCGAAGATTCAATGAGGGAAATTTTACTCAGGTCCTATGTGAAGTCATTGTTGAGGTTTAAATGCGCCTGCAATAATTGATACACTTTTATCAAAAATCCTAGCTTTATGCGTGAACACTTGAATTTTAGCAAGAACAGTCCCCCACAACTCTTATTTGGGGCGCCCGATGATTTACCTCCACTCACTTTCATTTCCGATAATGGTATAGATTGTCCTACACATGAAGTAAATCCCCAAAATTTTGAAGGTATAACGAACCTTTTAGGTTCTATCGATGGCTTGTATTTTCTTGAAAAGAGAAATTAATAATGACATCTTATGTGCATTGTGGAATCCTGCTACTAGGGAGGTGAGAGACCTTCCTAGTACAGTCGAAATCAAGTTCAAATCATTTTTTAGTTATACTCGTTTTTTTTTTTGTTTGGATTAGACCCCTTGACTAACGACTATAAAGTTGTTTATTATAATTACAAGAATTAAAATGCAGTTGTGTATTCATGTTCTAGAGATTCATGGAGAATCTTCAAACATGAAAATGTCTACGACAATCAAAATGTTGAATGTGTGAATACCTTTTATGGTTGTACTACTTATCTGGATGGATCTCATTATCGAATGTTAAAGAGAAATATCGATTTCAAATTTAGTTTCAAATTTCTTTCATTCAACTTTGGGAATGAGGTGTTTGAAATGATTGAAGCTTAAGCCGTTACATGATTATGTTATTCGTAGTTGCACTACAAATCTAATAATTCTTGATGATTCCATTGCTATTTTGAACAATGTTTGACATGAAGCTTAAGCACATGTATGATTGTACTTTTCACATTTTTGTATTAAGTTGAAGTGAAATTTTTTTCAAAATCAATAATATCTTCATCGTGTTTTAATAAAATGATTCTACTTAATGATTAAAAAAAAAAACTTTAATTTTTTTTAAATGGAGTTAAATGAGATATGTTAGGAGTTAAACTCTGATTAGTGACACAAAAAGTGGCCATTTCACTTAACTTTGATAAGGCCTGTGGAGGAAAAAATGGACTTGAAATGTCTTTTTTTTTCTTTTTCAATTCTATTAGAGAATATGATAAAATAATACAAACTTTTATCATTGGTTATCATTCAAAATGGTTATTTAATTTATAATTTTTATTTAAAAATATTATAAAGTGTTTTCAATTTAAAAAAATGACTTAGAGTGATATATGTCAAAAATTACATCATTATAGCACACTTTTCCAATTCATGTCATGGTTGGCAAATTATTACCTAGTTATTTTTTTATTCACGAGAGTAACTTTTATGGCCATTTAAATTTTAAATAGAAGAAATCATTATTTACTATTCTCAAATCTCTTACCTAAGAAAATTAAAAATAAATCGATAAATCAATTAAACATGTTCAAATTGAATTTAAAGTTTTGTCTTATACACGAACTTTAATCTTCCCATGAATTTAATTTTTGGAGTTCAAAATATCAAGATAATTTTTATACTTAAATAGTTGAATTATACTACATCGAACATTCATATTTTCTCAGTCTCATATCAAATGATCATTATTACACGTATATCAAGAAATCATAAATAAGAAGATAATTTTAGTAATTAATCTTTTAAAACTTTTCGACAACTTAACAAACAATTGTAACATTTTCAAAAAAGTATTAGTTACGAGTATTCTCTCTGTTCAGTATTGTCTCTCATGTTACTTTTTTTGAAAATCAATTTGATATTAATTTTTAAAGTTAAATTTAAATTACATTAATTTGATATGTCAAATAAAAAAATTAAATATTTTAAAACTATATAAAAGTACTATAAATTACAATTTTTCTATATATTAATATGATAAAAAATACATTTTAAAATGTTAGTCAAAGTTTTTATACTTTGACTTTAAAAGTAAAATCATGACAAACAATACCGGACAAAGAGCGAAACTTTGAGTCGCAATTTTTTTTTCTAATATACGCAAAAACATTGTAAATTAACTTTTTATATTATTGAATCAACTAACACTTAAAAATAAAATAAGAAGTCGTTGATGTTAGTTAACATTTTCAAGGGAATGAAAATATTATAATTTGTTCTATCTTTTTGTTTTTCAATCAAATAATAATATATTTAAAAAAAAAATTATAAAAATCTTTACAATATCTTCCCCTAAACTAAATTATTGAGCGGGTAAAGTTTCTGGTCTCCATAGAAAATCACCCGACCCATACCCGATATCCGAATTATCAAATAAACCATCTAGCCCGACATATTCACCCATATTGATATTATTACCGCCATAATGATCCGATTCAACAATACCCAAATCAAACGGGTCATAACTTGGTATCTGGTCCTCCAATCCCCAAAACTCGTTACTGAGTGACTCAGTACAAACTCGGACTGACTCAGGCTCCGCCTCGATAGGCGGAGGTAGTCCGAGTTCATCATCAGAAGCTTCTAGAAGATATCCTAACTCCGGCTGAGATTCGCCGGATTCCGACGAAACTCCGGCGGTCTCTGAAGCTGTAATTTCGTTTTCGAAGCTCTTCATGAACGAATCTAGATCGTGATTCGGAGTGCAAAACTCCGAATCGTATAAATCGTCTAAGAGATCTTCCCGGAGTCTTTTTACCTCCGGGGAATTGATCTGTAATTCTATTGAGTCGTCATATACGCGTTTTCTAGAAATCAATTGATTATCCATTTTTGATATAATATGAAATAAAATGTAAAAATGACATGTGCAAACAAAATGGATCTGAGTTTTGACGAAAATAAATAACAGAAGATTATATATGGGCGGGGACAAAGGTGGTGAATTGATAATAATGAGATGTAAGCCGGTTTAGTGTGACCCATTTGGCCTTGGTTATAATTTCTTTTTTTTAAAAAAATACTATTTATTTATTTTAAGTTGTCTTGATATTTGTGTTGCGAGAAAATGAGATCTCTATTTCTATTTTTTTTATTTGTAATTTTAATAAAAGAAAATAATATTTGTTATGTGTCTTGATGTCGATTTTGAACTATATAAAATTAGGTCTTAGGTTTAACTCACACGTTAAAAGTTAGTTCAAATAGTAGAGGATTGTCAAGTCATATAAGGAGTTCATTTATTTCATTAACTATCGATGAGAGACTTTCGTCATTCTTTAACATCCCACCTCACGCGCAATGCTTAGCATTTAGTGTGTGGATAATTTTGATTTGGGGGTACAGTATCGGATGAAACTGATCTACTGTGATACCATGTGAAATTAGATCTAAAGTCTAACTCACACCCCAAAAATTAGCTCAAAAGGAAGGAGGATTGTTCAAGCACTATAAGAAATCCATACATTTCATTAACCTTCAATATAAGACTTTTATCATTCTTTAACAAATACAAATTAATATTTGCATTTGTGTTTGGTGTTTGATTTGTTACAGGCGTCTTATCTTGACGATTAATTTTTAAAAAAAATTATATTTTTTAAAAATTATTTTAAATAATTAAATTTGAGATTACTGTTAAGAACGGAATAGGAGGAGGGAGGGTATTCTAAGTTTTATTGCTATGACCTTCAATTTTATATTTATATTTTATTGCTTGCTTAAACGTGTCCATGATGTGTTATTGTGTTTTTCTATAAGTATGAATTCTAGAATTTTCGTTTTACTTTTTCTTTTTCTTCCCAAAGTGGTGTGAATTTAATGATTAAAGTATTGTTTGGGTTAAGTGGTTTTGATTTTCAGATTTGGAGTCCGAAGTAGGGCCTCACACAAGACAAGATATTGATTCAATTATTGTCTCTAGTTAGCGGAGACGAAATTAAAATTTTAATTTTATAAATTTAAAATTTTATAATAATTATTTTTAAAATTTAATATTGATAATAAAATAAAAAAAGTAATATTTAAATAAAAATTATTAAATTTTAATAAATTTATATGAATTTCTAACTTCGCTCCTGCTAATTTGTTTATTGATTTATTTGTTTGTTTTGCTTTATAGGTTAAATTGTCAAAGTACGATATTGTGGTGAAACCTAATGCCTGACGGCAAAATGCAAATAAAGGCAATTATTATAATTGACAACTTGAGAGTATTGTGGTTACGATGAGAATATTGAAGAACGATTGAAATGTATGTTTTCACTTGTAATAAAATTTTATTGATATTCGATATGTAAGTTAAATTTTATTTAATAAATAAATAAGCATATTATTAATGAAGGCGAGAAAAGTTTCTAAGAAGTTTTTATTAATCTAATGAAAATATTAAACTTTCACCATCTATTATATTTGTGCTAAAGTGAAAACATTACTTTTCAAGCATTGTTCATTTGATTATTACCAACCATTTACTATTTCAAAAAGGAAAAAAAAATACTTCTTTTTCTTGTCTTTTTTGGGGGGGGTCTGATGTTTTTTTTTTTTTTTTTTGCTTTGGGTGCCAATTTGATTTGATGAGAACATTGTTGAGTGGTTGAGAGATTTGTCTATAGTTTGTGTTAAAAGTAAAAACATTATCTTCTACCATATTTTTTTTATATTTCTTATTTAATTGATTAAGATTCTTATCGCATAATTAAAAAGATATTGTGTTTTTTTAAAAAATAAAATATATATATATATTTAAGATTAAACTCAAGGCATTACTAGTTAATGATGCAAAAACGAACTTTTCATCTAATCTAGTGTCTGATATCTATGCAACAATGTAATTACATACATAAATAACAAGTATGGTATATAATTAATTGTTATATATAAATTAGTTCAAATGTCATAATTATCGAAAAGTGTCTTTCGATGGTTAAAAAAATATGTATCATGCCTTGGTAAATTGATATGTACCAACCATTAATGTCTTTATGGTAAAACTTTATGGTTAATTAGGTTTTAAGTATTTTCTTGATGTTGATATCACATAAAGTTGGTTGTTAATCATAATCGACTATTTAAAATATATTCTATAGTAAAGTTAAATATACCTTTCCTTAGTTGTACAACACTACACATGTAATGAATTTCGTAAGTAAATATTATGAAAAGAGTAGAATGTACGGATGTATAATTTATAATCTTATAAAAATAGAGAGATTATTATTGAAGATATAGCTGCGATAAATTAAAATAATAATAAATAAAAGAATATAATTTTCCATTTAAATGAAATGAAAGAAAAGTTAGATACAAGATATTGATTCTAAGTACTTGAATTATATGATTCTTTATGTTTAATATTTTTTTCTAAATAATAGTGGAAAAAACTGAGAAATTTCGAAATATAAAATATATATTTTGAAGTGGTGGAGGAAACTATAGATTCAAAGAACAGCTAATCATTCCTCCTCTAGTAAGTTTCTGCTTTTTGGAAATATAGTCATTCCACATAATATTATAGCGTGGAAGAACATAAAGGTACAGTCTTTTTCAACAGTTTAAAGACAAAAAAAATATTATAAACTCTTTTTAGAAAAAGAAAATATAAAATTGGGAACTTTTGACAAATTGGATTTATACACTAGACATGTTCAAAATTTTCAAGTCGGTGCGTATAAAAATATGAATTGTTTTTGAGACATTATATTCATATATTGATGATTTTCTTGAGTCGAGATTTATCAAAAAAATATTTTATTATTTAATAAAAATAGAATTTCGATCTGTTAAATCTATATATTTCAAATATCACTTATGAGAATTACACTGTATGTTTTGACATTATTATTATCGTATTTATATATATGCATAAGATTTATTCAAAGTTAATCATTTTTTATGTTTTCTAGAAAACGATTAGTTTCTACATATTATTTGTTCTAAGATTAGAATTTAACACTTTGATTCATCATAAACGATATATTTAGAATTCATCATCGATACATGTTAATCATCATAATATTTGGTGAATCTCAAAAATAGAGAAAACGAATTTAATATACATATACACTCACACACAAAATCAAAGATATAATAAAGACAAGTTAACATAACTCAATAACTATTTTTAATACAAATTTTATATTTCTTTATATATATATATATATATATAACTTATTAAATTTTAGCTCAACAATAAAATTTATAACTTATAAATTAAAATGAACACATCTAGGCCGGTGCATTATACTACTATATATTAGTAATAAATTTGTGCACGTTGTGTGGTGTAAATGTGTAGTGGTTAAGTAAATTGGAGAGACGAGTTCACAAATTAAAGTTTATAATATTTATTATTTCAACTTATTATTTTATAACGAACTTCATTTCTAACCAAGAGACTAATTTATCACTAGATTCTTAATAAATATTTTTATATTTTTAATAATGTTTATTATAAATGTTAAGTTTACACGAAAGTTATTATAATTAAAAATTCACATTTCAAACCATAGATCCGCCTACTCACGAGAACGTGACAAATTCAATTTGTTCACCTATACATATTTAGCTAATTAATGAGTTAATTAAATAATCTATATTAATTTATTTAATTTAATGGCCAACTAATTTCATTGTTATTGAAGAAGCAAATTTGTTTAAGTAATTGGCTGTTACTTGTTTGGTTTGTAAACGACATGAATCAGACTACAATTTTAAAATTATTTTTTTAAAAAAAATAAAAACATTTTCCTTAAAATATACAGTTAGATCTGATCTGGTTTCTTGTTTTTTTAATTATAAATAAAAATCTCATTTCCTATATTTGTCTATTTATTATTGCCGTATAAGTTGGATCTTTATGACTTGTACAATTTATTGTTAGGTTGCTTATATAGTTAATGTATACTTAAATTTAGTAATTAATTTAATCTATATACCAAAAAAGTTAAGATGCTATAGTTTTGCCGTCTAAGTTAGGTGTTATGTCAAAGACGTACCTTTTTATATAAATTTTTTTTTAATAGTTCTCGTATTCGATATTAGTATACGATAAATATTACTCACCGGAAAAAATATTTTCTAACAACGAAAATTTCACGATATCATATATATCGAGTTCATGATGGATTAGAGTTCAAATTACATTTATCAAAACAAGATAATTTTGATACTTATATCGTAAAAAAAATGTTACAAAATTTAATAATAAGCAGTTTTAAAAAGAAATTATTTTTTAGACTAATATTTTGGAAGTAATTTTTTAGAAAAAAAACTAAAACATTATTTATTTTAAAATAAAGTAATTTATTGCTTTCGACGGTTCTTTATGGAATGACTTTCTATATTTGAGTAGTTGAAGTTTTTATAATTAAGATTAATAAAAGTTGGCTGACTAATGCACTATAATAAAAATGATTATTAGTGGTATTTAATTTTTACATATTGTTAAATATATATTTTAGTGATAATTATTATTTTTTGTATTTGTTTCTAAAGTCTTTAGCGATATTGATTTTAATTACACTTAACTAATGTCCATAAAAAATTTAACACTCTTTATTAGTGTCAATATGTGATAGCGTTAATGGCATGCAACTACACATTTTCATTTGTGTAGATTTATTCAATTATTAATCTATTGCATTTAACAATCTTTATATACGTTTGATCATAAAAAAATATTCATTTGTTAAGATAACTTCTTATTATTTTAAAAATTTATATCTAGTCATAAAAGTTTTAAAATTAACTTAAAATTGAATCCAAAATTTGAAAATTAGATTATAATCTAAATTCTAACTTTATCTTTTCAAATAAATATATACACACACTTTTATCTTCAATTTCGATTTCAAATGTTTAAGAAGTTCAAAAAAAATATAAAATAAAAAAGTTATATAATAGTGCTAAAATGAAATGCAAGTTGCTTTGGTATTATTTATGACAAAAACAATACGTGCACCGTTTGGACAAATTGATTTTTCAAGTGTCGGTTTTGGATCGTACACTTCTATCTTCCGCTTGTAAGGTTAGTCGTCTATTTTAAAAAAATAATTATTATTTTTAGTCAAAATTTAAAATAAAATTAATAAGTTTTATATTTTTACTCCCGTAATTATCCTTTTTTTAAATGTAAATAAGTTTATAATATTTCAAAAAACAATAAATTAGTAAAAAAAAATAATTATTGTTAGTATATATTTCTTAAAAGTGAAACAAATTGTTTTTTGTCTCAATTAATATATACACTTTTAATTTATTATTCCGTATAATAAAGAACGATATATAATATATAATATATATATATATATATATATATAGATATATATATATATAAATATATTATATATATATCTATATATCTATATTTATTTATTTGATAAATATTTAATACACAATTAATATTTTGACTTTATATTGGAATTCCAACTTATAAATAATCTACAAAGATAAATATTGTGAAAAAAAATACATTTCATAAATTTTGTATCTAATAAAATTATATGATGGTAAATGTATAATATAAAAAATGAAGAAAATAGCATCAATTAATTAATTTTTTATTTCTAAAGGAATCCATGAGTTTGGGTCAGAACCCACTAGACACGCCGGTCCACGTTCCATGTTTTCGATTAAAGTTTTCTTATTTGAAATGTGTGAATCGATCGAGTTGAGTTATGACTTATTAAAAATATCATAATAAAGTTTAATTAAGAAAAATATATTGAGTAGGGTTAAATAAGATGTATGTCGAAATATTTTGTGGTTGCTTCTAACTTTGCAAAATAATATCGTGAAGTACCTAATCGTTTGTCCCGGACGAAATTCATTGCTATGTCTTATTCGATTTGACCTAACATGCTTCATAAATATTTTAATTTGTAATAACATCGAATTACATTTCTCTCTCATTTTGATAAAACGTAAAAATTCATCCAATTTTTTTGCGAAATTTATCTTACGAGCATACACATCTTTCGATCCTTCTCTTTTGATCTGTCTATAGCAATCCACCTCTATCATAAACGTCACACCACTTGTCTTCTAGTCAAGTCCATTAGTTATACTTATTAAAAAGTGATGAATTCCTCAATATCTTGTACCGACGCTCAATGAATTACTATTATTAAAACTACATTATCGAGAGATATCCTTTGATAATCCTTCCTCGTTGAATTATTAAGATCCTTTTATAAAATGATATATGTTTAATTTGTTCAATTTATTTACGATACCTAACTTCATTAGACTTTCCTAAAAGGAATTGGAAATCATAGCAAATAAAGGTACTCTTATTGCTCAACGAAGGTACAATTTAGAAAAGAAAAGTTTGAATGGTTAGTGTGACAACCCCTCGGGATCCACATACTCAGGTATTGTCTCTGTCATGGGCGGCCATTCGCTCTTTTAATCCCCTCTTATTGGCTCGAAGCCTCCAGGGAGAATCGAACCCGGACCTATGGCGCCCCCTGACATCCCTGCCAAGGAGATCGCCAAAATAAATCATTACAATTGATCTGCAGCTCAATTGGTAAGAGCATCTCCCCTTGGGAGGGATGTCAAGAGCCATAGATCACGGTTCGATTCTCCCTTGAGGCTGCGAGCCCAATAATAGGGGATTAAAAAAGCGAATGGCACCCAGGGTATGTGAATCCCGAGGGGGTTGTCACAGTTAGTAATTGCAATGTCACCATATTATGGTTGTTGACAATAGTAATTGCATTTGCAACTACCTACTTTTTTGTTATCATCCACTATATTTAATATTCATTTAAAATTACTAATTAATTTAGATTTGTACATAGTATAAAGATTTTCATTCAGAGAAATGGTGTTTTAAATCAGATAATAGTATTTTTGTGTTTTCTTTTGTACTTTTATGATATGTTTAATTAAAATAAAAATTATCTTTTATTAATTTAGAACTTTTGGTGGTGCTATTCTAATTACAATTACCCACTTTTGACAAGTGACATTAATTAAGTTTCCACCTCTTAATTTTCTCTTTTCTTCTTTTTCCTTTCTCTTTTCCCCCTTTTTCTTTATCTTTTTTTTTCCTTTTAATCTTTTATCCCTTAATAAGTTTTCTTGGATTTCCATGTGAATAAAACTAGCAAAGCATAAACTCAATTCCTAAAATTCTATTTTTAAATTTATAATTAATATAAGTCCATTTTGGGATTCAGATCATTTGACCTTATGATTCTGCAATTCATATTTAAAATTTTAATACTCCTACAAAAATATAACAATAATTTCAATATAGTCCATATAATATGCGCGTCTTATCTATGTCTTTGTAGGTAGGATAACGATAACGATAGATTTTTGATACAAAAATTCATTTTTCACTTCACAAAAATACAATAACATATTTAATATAATCTCATGAATTTGATTCAGATAGGATAGAATACACACATCTTATTCCTACTTTATGTAACATAGAGAAATTATTTACAAAAAACTCTTGACTCAAGTACGAAAAATTGAAATAGCGAAGAAATACTAGTGAAAAAACATAGTCATTATTAATAAAGAAATTAAGCAGTACAACCATTCAGAAAAAGACTAGTAAATTATATAACAATAAAAATGTTGTGAAAATCAAAATAAAATCAATAATAAATAGTAACTAATAGTAAAAATAAAATATTATGATAAATACGATACTCGTGAACAATATTAGCTAAATATAATTTCATAAAAAAATCAAGTTAACACATAATACTTTAATAACCTTCTGCTCTAATCGTGATAACCGTACATTTCTATCTAAGATGGAATATCTATTCCACAAAAATATCAGTTCAATTATTTATGATTGAAATCTAAAAGATTCTAGTGTAGATATTTTTAAGTTATGTCTTGGTCAAAAGATTATTGAGATCCTTCTTGTACTCATCTGACAGATCCAATAGTAATATGAATTTCAATTATTTTTCCTTTTTCCTATTTACTTTTTTTTTTGAAAAAAAAAATATTTTGTCTCCTTGACTTTTTTGGTCCTTCCTCAAATCGTCATGTGCTTTAATTAAGGAACACTAATATAACTTTGGTTACACTATGTGTACTAAGAGTTCTGTTGTGCTCACAGCTTAAAGCTGTCAAACTGACGTAAAAGCTATTTTTGTGGACTTATTTAGCGTTTGGCAATCCTCAAAATAGATTAATTTAAGTTTAAAAAAATTAGTTTAAGCCAAAAGTTAAAATCTCTTGGGGTAGAAGTGTTTTTTTTAGCTTAATAAACTGTTTTAAGTTTGACCACATTTTTTTATCTTTTTGCCCTTAATATTTTATACATCTCCAATTACAACAGGAACCTCATTCTTTCTTCTATGTTTCTATTTCCCTTTTTGCACGTTTGACATAGCAATTCAAACTTCAGCATTTTATTCCAAACACATAATTGTCTTATTTTAAAAATAATTCAGTTTCAGCACTTTCAAAAATACTAACTTTTTTAAAAGCTGCTTTTAATAATCCCATCAAACCGGTCCTAAGTACTAATAAATATTACTTATATTAATATAAAATATTTTATTTTGTAGTCAATAAACCAAAGCCTAATTTTGTAGTGTCATAATCATGATGGGGTGTGGACGTCCCTCGTAATTTGGTGGATACAATGAAACGATAGAACGAAAAATACGCCGCCATTTGATAATTAATGTTTAGAGCCTGTTTGTCTCAGCTTAAACTGGGCCAAACTGACTAAAAGCTGATTTTTGACTTATTTAAGTTGGTTGCAATACTCCAAATACTTATTTTAAAGCGGAAAAAACTTATTTAAGCCAAATTAAAAGCTGGGTATGAGGTGCTTTTTTTTTTTACTTATAAGTTTTTTAAAATTGACCACATTTTTTATTTTTTTGCCCTTAATATTTTTATACAATCTCCAAATTACGACATAACCCAACATCTCTTTCTTTTTCCATTTTTCCCTTTTCCACGTTTGACATAGCAACTTCAGCTTCAGCACTTATCCAAACACATAAACTGCTTATGTTTAAAAATAGTTTCAAATTCAACACACTTCAAAGTACTTTTTTAAAGCTGCTTTTATTAAGCCCATCCAAACGGGCCCTTATTCGAGAAATTTAAGCGACAAAATGGATTATTTTAACGTGTAGTATTTGTTAGAAATATTTAAATTAAAAAATATCGCTTTAATCGGATATTTGAGATAAAAGTTATGACCGTTTGTTTGAAGTTTCACAAATTTGGTGAGTTATACCTTTAATTTGGTGAAACTTCAAGTGATCATAACTTTTGACTCAAATATCTGTTTGAGGCAAATTTTTTTCAATCTGGTTATTTTTTGAGATTTACGTAGTAGACTCAATTCTTTTATTTGATTTTTTTAATCGTATTATAATTTTACTTATAGATAGTCACACAAAGATAAAAATAAAACTATAAAACTTATTTCAGTGTGTGATATTTGTTCACGTAGATTTCGAAAAAATAATCGAATTGAAAAAACGCCTCAATCGAACATCCGAGGCAAAAATTATGACCCTTTGAAGTTTATTTTTTTTAAGTTACACTCTTTAATTTGATGAAATTTCAAACGATCGTAACTTTTGCCTCGAGTGACCGATTGAGACAACTTTTTTTCAGTTCGATTATTCTTTCGAGATCTTCAAATATACATCACCTTCTTTTAAACACAATCTCCATGTTTTAAAAAAATTATATATTTCAACTCTATCAAATTATTTTATATCATTATTCTCCATTTTCTAAGTCTTAAGAACCCATAATTTGATGAATCTTTCACTAACAATCTTTTTTCTTGAATTGATACGAAGAAAATAATAAACTATATTCATTTGTATAGTCTATTTATCATGTTGGGTATGGAATTTATTATTCTAGAAATTGTTAATTCTTGACTTTTCATGTACTCCAGAAGGCTTCCTTAATATGTGTCAATTAGGAAATTGCCTTTTTATTTGATTGGTTTTCCAATTTAGTATAAGTCAAATTAAATTTAAATGTGTCCAAAAATTTTGATGGGTTAATCAATTTTTTTGATGAAAAGGACTCCACGTTTAAGAAAATTCGAATTTAAAATCTTTTAATTAAAGATAAAAAAATATTTATCACTTTATCATAATTTTTATCGATGAAATTGCTCGGCTCAGATTCTTTTTTTAGTGTTATTAATTTTTATTTTTTATTTTCCCATTTCTTCCTTGGCCCCTACTACTATTAAAAAAAATAAAAGAAACTGCCTCTCTTTTATTTAGGTGGGCCAGGTTGATGTTGTGGATCACTGTGCCAACTGCCCCTCACTTTTTCTTTTATCATTAAAAAATTAGGAAAAATGTCAAATATGGTGCTAAATTATTTAAAAAGGTTTAGATATATCTTTGTTTAAAGTTTGATTTATTTATATTCTCGTCGTCTAACTTTTGGTCTACATATGCCTTTATGACTGTTAGTTGGCCAACTCGAAATATCCAATTTATTTTACTTTTCTTTAAATGCTAAATGAATTTTCCACATCATTTATATATATTATTGCTTGACATTTATATTAAAAGAGAAAAAGGTCACTTATACTTTAACTATCCGACACAATTTTAAAATATATATATATGACCGTCTCTTAAATAATTTTGTACTAGTTAAAAAAAGTTCATAAATGATATTTTAAATTTATTGTCTCTTATCTCTGTAAGATTTTTGTTAGATTAGGTATCTTCAATTATCATCTTCTTTTCTTAATTTTTTTTTTATAAATTTTCGATATTCCATATCTCGATAATAGAGATTTGCATGATATAGAACCTATTGAAAGAAAAAATATTTTTTAATAAGCTATTTTCTTAGATAATCGAAGTGTATAAATATTTTTCCATGCATCTTGATTAATTTGATATATTTTCTATTTCTATTACGGATTTCAAATAATCCTATTTATCAAAAGCTCGTAGATAAAAAGAGATCACTTGATAAAATATTTGTATTGATATTCAAACAAAAAACAAACAAGACCCAACCCCAAAAAGAACCAAAACTCCGAACAACAAGAACAACAACCAACCAAAACCACAAAACCCCACTTCCAAACCCAACCCTCCAAACAACACAAAACAACGCGAAAACCCCAAACACCCACACTAAAAAAAAAAAAAAAAACAATAAACAAAATACACAAGGAGCTACAACCCCAACCCCCGCCCAACAAAAAAACAACAAAAAAACCAAGCCCACCCACTCCAAACCCAACAAAACGCAAACTAAACACAAAACCATTCAAAATCAACAACATTCAATCCCAGCCACCCCCAACGACACAAACTTCCAAAAACAATCTCAAGCCAACGACCAAAACTAATTTCATTACACATATATAGACTATTATATCACCATTCTTAAAATATGATTCCTTTGAGATTTATTACGTATAAATATGAAATATTTTATATATCAAAATAAGCTTTTATATTCCACCCAAAAATAAAATAAATTGGATGCACTTATTTTCCTGTGAATCATGCCAGATACCCACTTTTTTCAGACATTTCTAGGTCAAAATAATTTATGCGCACCCATTAAAGAAAATTAAAAAGAATAGAATACAGTACCAAAACTACTAATCATGTCACCCACTTGATATTATTTTTAAAAAAATTAGTTATACTTAATACTATGAAGCACTCAAGTACATAGTTTGTGGATACATAAAAAAAGATGCTCCATTTTATTTTAGAAAAAATATATTTATAGTGTCCAATTATAAATATCGATTAAATAGCCTTATAAGTTTCTTCGAAATGAACGTAAATATGCGATAATCATGACTTATATCATCAACTTATGAGGAGTTTCTTGCCTAGATATCCTTTAATATATATAAAATATTTTTGTCTGTAGTAAATCTTAACATAGTATTAATATGAGAAATTGTCTTTAATTTCTTCGGATACTCATAATAATATATTTGTATGTTATATGGTATGGTTAATTTAAAACAAAGAAAAAAATTAATGACTAGTGAATTAATTTCAATATCTTTTTGTACCAAATATATCTACTTTATTAAAATCTCATCATATCATGTCACACACTTTTCTTGTTATTAAAAAAAGAAGAAATTGGCAGTGGATGAAAGTAGAAATGATGGATTGGAGCAACATAATTAGTGGCCTAATGAGAATTTTAAAATTAAGATACCTGTTTTGCTCATGTCTATTTATTTAATATTATTAATCAACAAAACAAGGGGTTCCATAAATGAATAAATAAAAAAAATAAAATAATTCGATGGTCAGTATTGTCCACCATTCATTTTGTCATAGTCTTTATTCAGATAAGGTTTCGAGATGATAAAATCAATTCATAAAATTATGATTTATTTAATTAATTTAGATTTAGATAAATTAAGGTTTTTTATTTTTATTAATTTAATTTAATTTGAAAGCTGGGTGGATATGTCAATAGATTAATCTACGAAAAACTTTATTTAAGTATTTTTTTATTTACTTGATATGTTGTATATAGTCTTTGAATTATATGCTAAAATAAATTATAATAACCAAATAAAAAATTTAAAACTTTAATAAAATTAAACGATCAAAATCGTTAACTCAATTATTTGAGGCCCCTAAAATTCTTGTACAACATTTTTAGGTTATTGATTTGATTTGACGTAGGAATTGTCCTTTTGCCTCATTGATGAATATTTAAATATATGTCTTGCAATATCTTTTTAAAATATTCACAACAATTTGGCCACCTAGAATAATCAACATCAAGAATTGTATTAAAATTTTGTGTTGATGATAGGAACAATTTTGACTAATTTAATACTTATAGATTCGTTAATGAACAACCAAGAAATTAAAATAATAATAATATAGGAGTAATAGAACATTAATATAATATAAGTGTATATCTAAAATTTCGAAAATAGATTGAAAAAGTATTTGTATATTGTCCCTTTAATTTTTGTTCTATATTAAATTTCAAACTTTAATTTTGTGAAAGTCCACGATTAATTTGTCAATTTTTATTTTTTTTTTTAAAAAAAGAAGTGAGTCAACTTTATCTAGCCAAGGAGTGTTTAACAAATATATATGTATTGTATCAAAATCTTGAACAAACTAGTATATCTAGATAAGATCAACATTATATTATCTATTTTTAAATCTCCTAATTATTTTTTTTCTTGTTAAAATTTAAAGTAGCTATATTCCTATATAGTATTTATTTTTAGTCAAAGTTAAACAACCTTCCATCATAGAATTTTCCTCATTTTGTAGCTAACATAATTTTCCTCATTATGTTATCGTAAGTGTTTGTTTTTTGACATTTCTAGATTTAGATACCAAAAAATATTAAAAAGTCAAATTCATAAAGATTATATTTTAATTTTGCATCTGAACTAGTAATAGTAATAATAGAATCGGAGGTGAGGGCGGTGGCCGGTGTGAATAGAGGCTACAAGGGTGAAGGTAAAAAAATGAGGTGAATCGAAATGAAAAAAAATACAATCAACGAGAAATGTCATTTAAAACTTATACTCTACGTCCATTGAAAAAGTTCTAAAATAGGGCTACTTTTATAAATTAAAAGACTAAGAGGACGATCTTGTAATATTCCAAAACTTAAAAGAGTTCACATAGAAGAAGCCATTATACGTAGTACGTACTATACGATTTGACCCCTCAATAATAATGTTTTTTTTTTTTGTCTCCAACACGATGTTCAATATTATTTTGAAATTGGGATAATGCACAAGTATCCCCTCAACCTATGTCCAAAATCTCAGAGACACATTTATACTATAACAAAGGTTCTTTTTACCTTAACTTATTTTATTAATAATATCACCCCCCTTTTCCGACTTGACTGCACTAATCTTGTGCGCCACACTGGTGACTTTTTCTTTAAAACTATGCCACGTAACCTAAAGGGGTAAAGAAATTAACTTTAAAATAAAGTTCAGGAGGGTAATAAGACCTTAGTATAGTATAACTGTGTCTCTGGATTTCGGGCATAGGTTGAGGGGGTACTTGTGCATTTTCCCTTTTGAAATTTAATAAATTCAAATTAGTTTTCATAAAGCTAATTCAAAAAGAATAAATTATTATCAAAATTTAATAATTTATCATTAACAAAGCTCAAACTTAAAATATCTTAACAAAATGAAATTTTTTTATTTATCTGACTATATAACCCTAGAATAAAAACCTCAATCATATTGTATAAACATAATGAATGCGCAATAAACTAAAATAATGTTATCTCCCTTTCTCAATACAATTTCCAAAAGATATACTCAAAAAGTAATCATGTTTTGTTTTGTAACCGTGAAAAATATTCCAATTCCTTTAAATAGATGGGACAATTATTTAAGTCCAATCTTTATCTTTATCTTCAACATGATAGAATAATTCAAAAAATATTAAAAGAATAAAAAAGCCATCAAATAACTTCAACAATGTAACTTCCCATTTTAAACATTTTTTTATTCGTTTTTTCATAATTGTTTTTAGTGAGGTAGACATGTGAATAATACAAGACGTGACATTAATGGATATGCCAATAATTCTTTTTTATAATAATCGTTTGAGAACTTTTTAATATATAAAATTAATTAGTAAATTAATTATGTGAGTTTTTTAGAGAAAAATTTACACAAAAAAGTATGTGTATATTAATGGTTGTTTTGATGTGGAAATTGAAATTATACGAGCAAAGTTTTAAGAAAACAAACTACATGATTATTTAAAAAAATATATATTTATCATATTATATTAAGTTGAATTGGTTTGTAAAAAGTATTTTAAATTATTATTTTGCTTTGTTTTCTAGTAACTCAAAATTTAAAAATATTTGTAATCCTTCCCTCGTGCCATACGGATTGTGCCATTTTTTGGCTTATGGCCCATTTTTTGTTTCCTTTTTTTTAGCAATACAACATCCAAATCCACTAGCATCCGCAATTCTTCGAAAAGATTTTTCAAGGTTCAAAACAAAACCCAGGCCCGGAGGCCACGGCGGCGAGTAGCGTTTTACTGAGGCCGCTATATGAGAAACACAAAAAGCTATCTATTTAATTTTAAAATATGTTTTAAAACAAGTCCTCATTTGACTATCTAGAAACACGTTATTACAGAAGATTATTCTACGTGAAATATTGAACTATATGATAATAATGCAAAAATGGTTACTGAGGAAAGATAACGAGCAAAGATAAATAGTGAGAGTAATTACTGTACGCAACCTTTGCTTGGGACGAATACAAAAGCTTCAACAAAACCGGGGGCCGGGTGGGAAGAGACAGAAAAAAATAGGTGAGGATGCCGACCGCAGGTGGACTGGGGAGGAATCAAGAAGATTTTTTTATTAATGAATCGAAGGGTTTTATCGTTTCGGGTTTGAATTAGTGGTGGATACAGTTTTTTAATATCAAGTTCATTGGAATTCAATAATCTCGTAGTAACTAACAGGTTTATGTATAAAAAATTATTGAAATTAAAAGTTGTAATTCATAAATATAATTAAATTCAATATAAGTACCTAAAAGAGATTGAACTGATAAAATTTAAGTTTTATAATCATAAAAATAATATAAAAATCTTAATGAAAATATTTAACCTGATATATAAATTTCGAATTTCAAAAGATCTCCGTGATTCTTGACTTCCTCTAGTGATAGTCAATATATAAAAGCTAACAAAAGCTCATGAAGAATAGATGGCTTATCTTTAAATGTATATATATAAATTAAATTTTCCAGTCCAATAATAGAGTTGAAAAGTTGGGTTTAATTATCTAAAATAGTTGAGTTTTGAATTAAGTTTTATTTTTTAATTTTTGAAAATTCCTTAACCACCTTTCTATTTCTTCTAAACTACTCCAAAGACTTGAAAAATGCGATAGGTTTCTACATACTATTTAAACAAAGACCACAACTTTTAGATTGTAGTTGAAATTTCGTTACATGTAGAATAAGACTTGAAATGCGGAGTCAGAATTTAAGATTTATATATTTGAAATATTTTTTAAAAAATATTAAATTTGAAATTAATAATTTATAATGATTATTTTAGATATTATAAAGTTGAATCAAAACTAGTGATTTTGACTGAACTTGTAATCTATAAGGAGAGTTCGGAGTCTAAATGGTGAAAAGTGTTAACAAAAATTTTAAAATGATATATGAAATTTCTTTTTAATCAAAACGGTAAAATCGCTCACGAAGTAGCGTTTTTGTCTATTGGAAAAAGCAAAACCGTTGCTATAGCAGCGATTTGTTAAATTTAATTTTTTTTAAAATTTAAACAAAATGGCTCCCAAAGAAGTGATTTTCAAAATTATTTTTTTAACACGAGGTAGCGACTTAAGTTTAATTTTTTTTTTATTATTATTTTTTGCTTCTTTTTTTTAAAAAAAGTTTAAATCAATTTTTTTAAAAATCAAATAGCTGCCAAGGCAGCGATTTTTAATTTAAATTATTTATTTATTTTTTAAAATCAAAAATCGTTGCCAAGGTAGTGATTTTTAAATTAAATTTTTTTAGCGATTTAATTTTAAAAAAATAAATTAAAAAATTTAACTAAAAATCATTGCCTTGGGGGACTGAAAAGTAGGGTAGGGAGACGATAGACGATAGGGGACATAAGAGGTTCCTCGCGCTTCAATTTTACAAACCTATTTTTTTTTAAAAAAGCAAAAGATAATTAAAAAAATTAAGCTTAAGTCGCTGCATAAGTAACGACATACTAAAAAAGTTATATTGAAAATCGCTCTTTTGGGAGCTATTTTTTTAAAAAAAAAATTTAAAAAAAAAAGTAAAATCGCTAATGAGCGATTTTATTATTTTGTTAGAAAAGAATTCATACACTATTTTAAAATTTTTATTAATATTTTTCAGCCCTCAAATTCCGGACTCGAGAAAATGTAGGTAAAGAAGACACTAATGGAGTGTGAACCAATCCAATCACTGCTTTACACATTTCAAGCAACTACTTTTGATTTTTTTTTTTTGAAGTGGACATGTAATTAATGTTATAAAAATGTGAACCTTAAAGAATAGGTAGATGGCCTAATCAAATTAAATTAATAAAATATTGGTGGCTATCACAAACAAGTACTCCACCTTCTCAAAATAATAAATCTAGCTTTATCAAAAAGTAATTGTCCCAAAATAAATATTTTTAGATTTCAAGACAAGTCACAATAATTCTGTTCAACTTTGAATTATTCACTTATTTCGCTTACTATAAATTAGATAAAGTACTTTATATACGTTATTTCCTTAATCGGGCATTAAATAACTCATAACATGCCTGTAAAAAGATTATGTAGTTTTATAAGCGTAATAATAATCTAATAATATTGTGAAATATATGAGTAAACATTTTATGCAATTCAGAAGGATAATTATTTCTTAAGGAATCGTTTGATTATGATATAAGAGGACATGTTATTCATGTATAATTACATTGTATTAGTTTTACTATGTTTGGTAAAAAACTTTATTAGGTTGAAAAGTCGACATGACTTATACTATATTTGGTTGATAAGTTCTAAATATTGTATAATAGGTATTCATGTATTAATTTTATAACGGTTGTTTTATTGTCATGTTTTTGTAAGCCACAATACAAATGTAGATCCTACAGAACTTATGAGGGGATCCTAATGTATAAGTTTATCCCGGATAGAGGTGGATAAGTTGTGATTACTTATTATATTTGTAATAGAAAGATAATTACACAGTTTCCCTATTAATTTATTTTTAAATCTTTTTTATTGAAAACTTTACATACGTATTCTATTCTCCCAACTATTTTTTTGGTATACAAACAACTTTTCATTTATTTTCATTTAAAATCAAAAAAATATTTATTAATATTATAAATAGAAATGTACTTCTTTGATAGCGCATATGCTAATTATATATTTGCATTATATATTATTAAATATATTCACGTATTTAAATATCATGTATTAATTTTTATTTAGAATGTCAATTTATATAATTTTTATAAATTTGGAATACTAAAATAGCAATATACATTATATAAAATAGGATAATATAATGTACATGAAATATATTAATAGTATTTTATTTTTATAAGCTTTAAACATTAAAAATATAAAGAGAAAAAAAAATACAGAATTCCTAGTTAAGTATAGAGAAAAGAGAAAATATATTTTTTAAGGGAGAATTTATGTTATTTACTTACTTATTTTATTTGTAAATAATATGTATTAATTTATATTAAATTCAATATTCAATAGTTAATTAGTCATATAATGTAATTTCTACATAACTAAATAAGACTTGCACAACTAAACACTGCATAACTAAACCTTTCATAACTAATATCTGCATAACTCTAACCAGTAACCAAACGGCTCACAGTGTCTAAAAAACAACTTTTGAGTAAATCAACAGACTTTTTTCAAGGCAAATTTGGTATGCAACTAAAATAATTTAAATCTCCATCTCTGAGAAACCAGTCACATTCTTGCAATCCAGAAAAATACAGCTTCTTATAAGAGAAAGAAAATGAATCAGCAAAACGAAAAAGGCGATAAAATTTCAAAAATTGCACTGCGAGGCTCACTTTGAACTACTGGAAATTTTTTAGTGCAACACATATATCAGTTGCAATGCGTACCAGCTAATCTTAGCTCTCCATCTACATTGTCAAGCTATCTGGATTCTCAATAATCTTGGAAAACGTTTGAAGGAAGGCTGCTAAGTCCGCGCCATACACAACTCGGTGATCTGCTGTGACGTTTACCTGTAAAAGATTTAAAATGTGAAGTATGAATTTAATCTTATGATGATGCGAACATCACTTTATCATACAAGTTCACATGAGGCTTCAGTTAAGACTTCAAAAGCAAGGTTTCAACCGTAAGCAAAGAAACTGTGTATTTCACATGATTATGATTAAAGAAGCATTCTCAGTAGCTATCCGGTCTTACTTCTACCAACAGTTACTGTTCTTTAAGCCTGAGAAGGAAGACAAAGAAGGGAAATATACAGAAAAAACTTTCGATAGGTAGCAGCCTTTCCCGTCAAGGGAAATGATAGGGGGTTTTCGGAAGGTGAGAAAATCGTGAAAAGGAAAGGTCAAAAGGTAATCAGTTAATAATGCACTTGATGATGCATGCATATAGGTAAATCAGCAAGGTTAGCATTATGTTTAGATGAAACTGTGAGATGAAAAAGTCAGCAAGACCAAGGATTAAAGGAAACACCCACCCAGTTCTATTGTGTTTAAAACCAGGCACATTGATTTTCGGAAACCTGATTTTTGGGAACCAACTGTAGTCAGTTTTGGTGAAGGCTGGAAACAAATTGAGACGTCTGTTACCTTGCTTCTGGCAATTTGTTTCTCTTGTACTGTTTTTCTCAGACAGTCGAAAGTACATTTAGTAAAGAATTAAAAAAAAAATGTTTAGACGGTTTTAATTATGTTTTCTCCAGTATGGTAGCATCTAAAATGATTGTGTTTGAGTGATATGTTTCAGAACACAAAAAATATTCAAAACCAAATCCAAATTCACATTTCAAAAAATCAAAACTAATTCCTTTCATAGCAGTCATAAAGCAAACCAATCTTAACTCCAAAGATAACTAACGTTAACCCAAGAATAAAAACCCACAAATACATGCCAAGAATACTCCCAAACCCGGATAAAGGATAAGGACTGCAATAGGTTGATGACCAGTCCTCTTTAAAACTAAATGGAGTGGAATGAATATAGAAAATTCATTTAAGGATCCCAACTAGTTTGGAGTTGAGGCATCATAGTTGCTACATTTCCTTTAGACTTTAAACAACACTAGAGACGAAAGAAATCCTGTCCACATGTTACTTGCCATTGGATTCTTGTTACATAGTTGGGACGATGAGTAAAGATAACAAACTTTATCTCTTCGTCTACCTTGATACGAGGGAAACTTAAATGTGAGATAGATTCAATAAGTACCACTATCATCATAAACCACGGCTTCCTAGGTTTATAAAATCCGAAATGCTATTAACTAGAACTGAAATCCACCGTAATCCATCGAAGCCACACTAATTCTCAAAAAGACCTCGTGAGACTAGCTGGATATTCATGATTATAGCCTAAAGGCTTCAAAATTAACAAACCCCAACCCTATCTAGAACCAAGTCAACTAGAACCAGCCAATAGAAGGCCAGCACATGAAGCGAGGCACTATCTACTATCTAGAGCCTTTAGTGTGAGATGGTAACTTTCCATAAGAAAAATCTCATCAGCCTTTTATGTAGGTTGGCTGACGCAAAATCGGAGACCATATATCAAATCAGAAAGTCTCAGAATTACCCATAGAACACAGCATGTAAGGACTGACGTATTTCAGTAATTTCGAGCTGCAATGACCAAGTGCTTATTACTGGAACAACCAAGAATTAGCTGAAAACTAAAGCTAAGTTCTTTATCTACCAATCCCATATACCACTTATCAAGGGGAAAATGAAGCCAACTTCACCACAATTAGCACCGACTGTTGGCAACCCTTCTGATGATTTACAACCCTTGCAAGTGTCTACATTTGAGGTGCGTGCACCCACCCCAAATTGGTTGTAGGATGTAAATGGACCAAATGAGATTGAAGTTTTTTCTCTAGACTGTATTCATGGTTCTTTGATCCATATATACCAAAAATTGATGAGAGATGTGACTGGCGTTTGTTGTAGTGCTTGAGTTAACTTGACAAGATCCAAATACATCCGCACTTAACTTGTCATAACTTGTTCAGATATAATTGAAGATTATGGACTACTTCGGATACAAGAATCACCAGTCCATTGCTCTTTACAGAATAGTGTTCCTATCCCACAATCCCAGACATTTAAGAAGCATATTAACTAGCAGTTCAGCCAAAAGTCATTGTGAAAGCTCGAATATCTCCAACAAAACTAAAAACTGCAAACACTAAAGAGGATAAAAGGAAATTATTCTTTGCACATTAGGTCTGCTTAGCACCATTTGCTATAGAGCATGCAATAATGGATAGGAAAGATATGGTTATCTTGCTAATGAACATGATCCCACATCCCAGTTGGCAGTTAAAATCTCCCAACCGATCTTCACTGACAAAATATATTAGGTCCATATGCACAAAGGTCCAGCCGATAAAAGTCTGGAATACTTCGGAAGTGAAGCCTAGGCGTAACTGGTAAAGTTGGTTCCATGTGACCAGGAAGTCACGGGTTCGAGCTGTGGAAACACCCTCTTGCAGAAATGCAGGGTAGGGCTGTGTACAATAGACGCCTATGGTACATCCCTTCCAAGATCCATAACTTACATAGGTTAATCTCACTCTGAAAACTTTTCCTCGTCTTCAACTTGCTTATCACCCTCTAGGGCCTACCAGACTATACCGTCTTCACAACTTCATAGATATCAAAACTAACTACTGGAAGAGATCTGTATGCATGATGCATCAACCATGCTAATAAAATTAGAAGTAAAAAGACACCCTGAGAAGCATAAAGGGTAGGAATGCAGGAACCCATCTACTGCAACATAGGGAAAATATAGGAAACCTACAAGAATCTCTTGATATCCGTAACATCTACAAATTTTTTTTAATTTTAGCTATATGAGGTAAAGATCATCAGTACATCAAGAATTCTCGAAGATTAACGAGAAGAAATCTTATGGAAACAAGATAAAACAATTGACTTCATCACATAAGGTTTTTTTAAAAAAAAAAAAATTAATAAGTAACATTTGTATTATAAAACTCAGGACTTAGGTAGTTTTAAACCCCTTTACAGCAAGTCTAAGTATAGTAATATAACAAAGATGAAGCAGCCATTTAAGAATCCAACAAAAGCTACCGAATTATCAGTCAAACTAATTATATGGTGTCTAGAAAGGTGGGTTTTTGCCACAGGCACTTGAAAGGGAGATGGAAGCTTTAAAAATCTATAAAAACATGCCCTTAAAAATAAGTAAGTGGTATACAATCATATTTTGTTTATTTTCTTTGTTTTCAACTTCTAGAATTCAAGGGAAATAGGAACTGACCACAGTTCACATAAAAATTCACCGAGAGCTAAGAATTTTGAGTCGCTAGAGTATAGACAAATTAGTTGGGCAACATTATCTAATTAGAGTGAGCAATGATATGTGTCAATAAATTTCACTTCTAAAGTTATCTTCAGTCAAACCTAGCACTTAAAACAACTTTTAAATGGGTAGAGAATGCAAGACATACCAGCATCTTATTTTTGACGCTGAAGAACCCATCAGCATCAGCTACAGGAGTAGGTTTTGATGCTCCAACAGCCATTATAGCCCCCTAAACATTATTCAGTTTTTAAGTTGATGTTACTTCCTAACAACACAATGAAATGTATCGGAAACAAAAATCAGCTACATCCAACCCCTCACCTGGCCAGGAGGAAGAATAGCATCAAATCGGTCCACACCAAACATGCCCAAGTTTGACAAAGTGAAAGTCCCTGAATTTGGAAATCACAACAACTCAGTAGACTCCCCTGAGATACCCTAGAAATCCAGTTATAAATTCAATGGAAACAAAATAACCTGAATTGTACTCATGTGGTTGTAGTTGCTTAGCCCTAGCCTTCTCTACCAGTTCCTTCCACTTTTGAGACAACAGATACAGATCCAACTGCACCAACATAAGATAAAAATAAGAATCACCTATGAGTCTATGACTTAACATCTTTGGCAAAATCAACAACAATTTTAACCAACCAAAACAAGAGAGACTTGATTCAGTGATACTACCTTGTCAGCATCCTGAAGCACCGGTGTTATCAACCCACCGTTAATGGCCACCGCAACAGCAATATTAATACTGCTGTTGTACGTAAAGCTCTTTCCATCTTTACAAGAAGAATTCACAACTGGATGTTGAGCTAGTGCCATTGCCGCAGCTTTGGCCAACAATGCGGTCATTGTAACACCCTTCTTCTTGACCTGTTTATCAATCCAATCACAAGGTAGTCTATGTTTAAAACTCCAGAATCTAAAACCAATTGCACATTTTTATTATGCATCACATAATAGTCTATGTTAAGTCATGTGACCACCTCATTTCAGAACACAGTTATATCTGCGACTCTTCCATCAAAACACTTAAACCAAGTGAGTGAAAATTCTTGTGAACACCCTATTAAATTGAAGTATAACTTATACTCCTCTTAATTTTTTTGTCTAACTTTCTTTTTAATCCGTTTTAAAAGGAATGTCTCTTTTCCCTTTTAACAACTCTTTAATACTTAACTTTTCAGCTGACATGTTTATCACCACGAGATTAAAGACATTTTGCTACACTCTACACGCCTATAGTTTAAGACCACCATGACTAAAAAAGTAGACTTTACTTTCTTAAACTCCGCATCACGTTAAAGCTAGACAAATAAATTGAAACGAAGGGAATACTTAGTTTGCAACTAAAGTTTCAAATTTAAATCACTCACCTTTAGGTATAAAGCATCAAGGGCATCAGTAATAACTGGATACCCAACACGAAATGTTGGAACAGAGAGACTCTCCACCATATTCTTGGACACTGCAACTTGCATTGTTGTGAACGGAACAACTGTTGACCCAGGAATCTCTGGTAAATTAATCGGAGCAGCTTTAGCTGGCACACCCGCTGCCGGAGCAGCAGCAGCAGCAGGAGGAGGTGGGCTAATACTCTTGGACGGTGCCGGAGTAATTCCAGCAGCTTTCTCAACATCCTCCGATGTAATCCGTCCAAATGGGCCGGTCCCGTTCACTTTATTGATATCAATTTTATGCTGCTTCGCCAATTTCTTCGCATTTGGGGTCGCAACAATTTTCTTCGGCTCATCAGAAGAAACCACAACCGGAGATTGAGGTTCAGGAGTACTCTCCGATCCAGAAGAAGAACCCCCAGATTGTCCTTTCGCTTTAGCTTTAGCTTCAGCAATTTCATCTTCTGTTTCAGCTAATAACCCAATAGGAGCACCAACAAGTGCAGTTTCACCTTCGTTAACAACAATAACAGCTAAAATCCCATCGTAAAACGTCTCAACATCCATATCAGCTTTATCCGACTCCACAACAACGACAGATTCACCTTTAGACAAAACATCACCTTCCGATTTAACCCAAGATACGATCTTTCCTTCAGTCATCGTTGAGCTTAATGCCGGCATGAAAATCTCTCGAATCTTCGATTCAACAACTGGGAGTTTGTATTTTCTGGGTTTCTGAGGAAGCATTGTGCGTGTGGATGAGAAACGGCCGAGGGAAGATGAGAAGGAGATTGCAGAGGATTGAAGTGACGCCATTGAAGCTAAAATTTGGGGAATTTTTTTTGTAGAATGGTGAATTGATGGAAGATTTATATGGAGAAAATGAAGAAGAAAATGGCGGAGAAAACGAGGAAGTATTAGTTCTAAGTGTAGCTTTGAGTTTTCCGCCGATTTGGTTGCTGTGTTTTTGGGGGCGTAGGCAAAAGTTCGTTGGGAATAATGTTCCCAAATAGATTGTTTTATTTTGTTTCAGAAAAAAAAACACTCAAATTACAAAAAATTCTTATTTGATCGAATTTAGATACATCTCAAATGTCTCAATATATCACGTTTCAATTTAAATACATTCAAATATATCATGTCTCAGTTTTAAATACATCATTCAACATCTCGATACATCATATATACTGATCTGTTCAATTAATACATCGCGTAAAATGATGTATCAGAATGATACATTACGTAAAGTGACATCGCGATACATCGCGTGTGTCATGATACATTGTAAAGTGATATATCTGACTGATAAATCACTTAAAATGATGTAATCGACTAATACATCATGTAAAGTGAGATATTCGATACATCACATAAAATGATATATATGATATATCCGACTGATACATCGCGTAGAGTAAGGATTTTCATAAATGGTTGAAATATTTTTTAAAATAAAAAAATAAATTGTGTATTTAGATAATTTTTCCACAAAAATATTGTGTTTGGTTAAATGGTGGTTATACATGTTGAAATGTTTTTGGGGAGGGACTTTTTTTAAGGTGACGTAATTAAGAAAAATACTATGACAGGTTTGATACTATATTTTTTAATTTAGTGTACGAATTTTACATGTATATATCGAGTTAAGTAATAATATTATTATAAAAATAATAAAATATTATGCATGTGTTATATATTAAGTACAAAACTAACAATAATATACTCACTGAAATTTCATTATGAAAAGAATGAAATATACACAAATCTTATCACTATTTGTGTGGAGATATAAAGGTTGTTTCTGAAAGCCCATCAACTCTAGTATATCAAATTCAAACAAAAAAAGAAGAAAACAATAAAGAAAACATAACTCTTAATAAGATAAGTTATGCAAACAGTGGTGGATCCAACATTACTTGCGTATAGGTGTAAATGTTATTTCTGAAAGGCAATCAGCTCAAGTGCATCAAAAACAAACAAATAAAGAAGAAAACATAGCACTCATGTTTCAGAAAATAAAAATCTAAATGTGCATTTAACAAAAGTCAAACTGCTGGGCTATCTCTTCTCATTGATTTAGATGACTCAAAACTAGTATATCAATATATATATAGTTTTACCATATATATATATATATATATATATGTGTGTGTGTGTAATTTGTTGCCTAGGGGGGTAGGGTCCCCGAGACCCACGTAGGTCTGTGCCTCAGTGTAAAGTCTACCAGAAAGAAAGAATAACAACAACAAAATAATGCGATAATTGAAACAAAATAAACAACATATGACAAGAACTACAAGAGTACGTCTAGTACTATGACAAATACAAAACAAGCCTAAACCCAAGCCCGACAAGAGAACACTCCAATCTCCATCCCTAATAACATTTTAACCTAATAAACAACTTTCAATTCTTCCTATTTAGGGTCATGTCCTCAATAATACGAAGTTGCACCATATCATATATTTATGAACCAATGAAATACCTATGGTTTGATACATAATAAGTTTTCCATTATCTTTTACAGACAACCGAATAGGTTCAGCCTACTTTTACTATTCCGCGTACCTTCTATAAGCAATCTCTGACACCTCCTTATGGGGACATCAACGCACATCGTTTATACAATATCATTTTCTCTTGAATAACCTCATTCATAATGTTATTGTTCCTAATATGTCCATGTATTCATCTCAACATCCTTATTTCTGACACCAAAACACACTCAATCATTGTATTTTATGATCAAACTAAATCATGCTCAACTTTATCCTTTGCTAGCAATGAGAAAGTCCACTCTCGGTCCCTTTCCCTCTAATTTCAAACAAATCACAAAACCTTAAGGGGCCTATGTGTAACTTTATAAACCTCAGTACCCAATTAGTATTATTCTCTTATTTCCAAATAGCACCTTCGCTTTTCTCTCTCTATAACTCATCATCATCTCAATCGGATCTTCCTTAGACCCGAATAATTTTCCGACAAAACCTAACCCTAATTTTTCCAATGGCCAGCGATTCCAATGAACCTTCCCGTCGCAAACACCATCGATCTTCTCCTTCCGATGAGGATACCGGAGAACCATTGAAACGCCGTAAGCACCGCCACCATCATCGTCACCATCGCCACCATCGCCATCATAGCAAGAAGCATCTAGAGAAATCTGATTCGAAATCCGAGAAGGAAATGGTTAAATCAAAAAGTGAGATTGAGAATGGAGGTAAACCAGGAGAAGAGATGAAGATTGGTACTGTTGTTGGTGTTTCTACTTTAGGGATTGATTATGATATGGAGGAAGGAGAAATCATTGAGGATGATGTTGTGGATACTGCTGCTGTTGGTGATGCTGATGAGATTACCGTGACAGAAAAATTGGGGAATGAAGATGATTTGAACATGGTCTGTTCAGATTTCTTTCGATTTTAATTGCTGTATAAATATTGTGTTATTTACTTATTTATTCTTCCAGGGCCTGTTTGGTTGCGGTCATGGTTCTTTGAAGATTAACAATACAATGCAATTTAGTTTAGTTTTGAAAAAAGAAAAGTGATCTCTTTGGTAAGTAGGGAAAAACTTATGTTTTCAAATACAACATTTCAACTTTAAGCAACCAAAAAAGGGACCTTTGTTTAGATTTTTACTATTTTTAGTGTCCAAGATATGTTAAATTAATGTTGTTTCAACTGTTTGATTAATAAGTATGTTGCATAAAACAGACATGAGAATTATGTATTCCATACAGAGCTTTGAAGTCCTGATGATTGAGGGCTTTCTTTTTATTAGTAAGAAACTTTCTCGTGACTGTTAAAATTTGAATCTTTTCTGTCTGCTAAAATATTGGAAAATTGTACTTTATCATTTAATTCTGTTCATATTTCTTGTCTAGGAATTGCATGAAGCTCAAGAACAAGGGCCTGCAGACAATGTGGAAAAAGTTGACAGAGATTCCACTGTTTCTGGACGGCATGATGAGCAAAGGAAAAGTAGAAAGGCTGATAGGTCTAGAGAAAGGAAGTCCAGTGACAAGCATTCTGCCAATGGTAGTTACATAGATAAGTTTCATAAATTGGACTCTAAACCACAGAAAGAAGATAGTATCGCTGGTGAAGAAAGTACAAAACAAAAGAGCTATGACGAGGATGAGAATGAGGTACAGGATCGAATAATAAAATCCTCGACTCCTGAAAATGTTGGAAAGAGGTATACATCTGTTAGGGTATCATCTTCACATTATGAGCACCCTGAAGAGAGACATGTTACAAAGTCATCCAAGTCACCAGATCGCTCCAGAGGAAGATCACGATCAAAAAGTGTTCTGGAGGAGTCTTTCCTTGTACCTAAGTCTCGTGAGATAGATGACACATATGAAAAGGAAAGCAGATATAGAGGTAACTTTGATGATGAAAAAATTGGATACAACCGGGACTATCGACATGGAAGCCGAGATTCTTCAAGGGACAGGGAAAAGGAGAATAATTCTGGTAACAACAGATCCTCTAGAGACAGGTATTATAACAGGGAGAGTGTTGATAGATTTCGGGAGAGTAGTATGGAGAATGACAGGGATAGAGTAAGAGAGAAAGACAGGGAGCGTGAGTTGGCTAGAGAAAAGCGAAGGGAGAGTGATAAGGAGAGGCGAAGGGAGAGCGATAAGGAGAGGGAAAGAGTAAGGGAGAGGGACAGAGAGAGGGAAAGAGAGAAAGCTCGAGATAGGGAAAGGGATAGAGAAAGAGAACATGAGAGGGGGAGAGGGAGAGAGAAGGAAAGGGAGAGGGAGAGGGAAGAGAGAGAAAGGAGGAATAGGGATAGGGAAAGCAGGGGACGTAGTAGGGAGGCAGATAGGGATAGAAATAGTGATAGGTACAGCAGGCAGCAGGATGACAGTGTTGCTTATAATAGACGTAATAGACATTACGAGACTGACATTGAGAGAGGAAGGACAAGTAATCACTTAAAAACTGAGACCACAAAGCAACATGCTGTAGAGACAGAGAGTGAGAGATCGAGAAGGTATTGTTAATTCTAGCTAGCGACTTTTGATAACAGAACCTCTTCAGCAGAGGTGTTTTACTTAATATGTGGTTCTTGTTTTTCTCATTTTTTGTGTATTGCAGAGATGAAGTTGAACAGGAGGATTATCAGGAAAAAGTTGTTTTCCAGCTTGCTGAACAGGATGAAGAAGATGAACTTGATAGAATTAAGGAGGAGAGCAGAAGGCGAAGGCAAGCTATTCTTGAAAAATATAAGATTAAGAACTCACAGAAGGAACAAGTTACTCAATCTGGGGACGTTGGTAATTTCTTTGACTTAAGATTTCTTGATATATTATTTGATTCTGTTTTGCCGTATTTAATATTCAAAGCTTGGCCTATTCTATACCTTTACATGAATGACAAGTCTTTAGTCGGTCTTTTTCTGTTTTTTCATTTTATTGTTGTTAAACACGACGGTGGTAAAGCACCTTCAGGTTTATCATCTGTATATTCATGAATATAAGATGTGAATGTTGTATTTTGGCCAATCAATCACCCATTCTGCATCGCAGTTTAAGTGCCAAAGTTATGCCTGCTTAATGAGTTTAATTTTGGATTTGCTCTCTTAAATGTGTATGTTATAGTCTTATAGATCTTATGATGTTAGTTGGAGTCTGTTGTCACTCAGGTTTTATGAAGTCTTGCATTGCACTGTATATGATTCTAGAGTTCTGTGCTAAAGATATTCTCTATCAATCCTTTGCATGTCTGGGTTGAGTTTCTGGGCTCTAACTATGTTTCTCATTTATTTGCACTAGTTGAGATTCACATGGATCAGTCTACCCAAAAACCGGCAATCAGACAGAATGTTGTGCAAGAGTCTATTGATGCTAAAAGCAATGGCGCAGATGTCGAGCCAACATTTTCTGTTGGGAAATCACCTCTGCAGGGTGGTCAGATTGGTGATGTGCTGGCTTCTGGAGCTGGTGGACTGGGACAGGGTACTCCAAAGGTGTGTTCACATGCCATTGAGATTTAAATGGGGTTTTCCTTTCTGGTTGACTGGTGGTATTTATTCTGCTTTTTTATCTTTCAACACTATTCTCTGGGACATCTTAGTTCTTGTCTTTAATGTTTGTTTTAAAATTAGTTGATGCAGTAATTTGCCTTCTATGTCTGCCTTTTGCTCAAATAGCTCTTTTTCCTAAATGCTGGCTTTATCTGATGATTGACTTCTGTTTACTACTCTTTGCAGAGTGAGAGGTCGGCTGACATGTTTTGTGACGATATATTTGGAGAATCTCCTGCTGGCATCAGGAAGATGGTCAGTTGCTATCTTAGAAACATAGTTAGAGATTTTTTGTTTGCTAATTCTTGGATTTAGCTTGTGTTGACTTTTAATGTTAGAGATTGGGCACTAAAAGCATGCATACTGTTAGGTAATCCAATGTAGCACTTGTTATGTTGGTCATTTCATTGTTTAAATATCTTTAATTCAACTAATTGTGAGCAAACCTTTCTTTCCTGCTGAACCAAAAATGACAAATGGTGAACCATTTTGGAAACCATGACTACAAAATACCTCTCACTACATTACGTCTGTTTCTTTAGCTGTTGGAGATTTTGTAATTCCATTTAATTTCCGTTTAAAGTGGGATGTCTAGGACTATAATGTACTGTTAGAACCCTGGATTGTATGCGTCCTTATATTTCCTTGCTCCTTGTTGCCCGAACGATAATAAATGAGAACTCCGCTCTAACAAGAGAGAAAAAGAGGATGGTTTTCTTGCTTTGTAATTGTACCAAAACTGTGGGAAACATGTTACCATGCTTATAGGAAGTCCTTTCCTTGTTTATGTAATAAGCACCTGAATTTCATTTTTCGTTGGTTTTTATTTTTTGTCTGTCAGGGCAAAGGAGATGGTGTGGCAGTTGAGCGCAGTGGCCTTCATGATAACTGGGATGATCCCGAAGGGTATTATAGTAAGTATTTCATCTCACTTGTTACCAGGATCTTTCGTATTTTAGCTTTTACCTATATGCTAGTGCTACTACATGTGATACTTGGCACCATACTCCTTCATTTTTTGCTCATGATAGCCTCTCTTTGTTAATTTTATCCAAAATGCTTGATAAATTTTTGAGTAACATATGACTCATTTTCTGTTTGCTTCTGTTTAATAACTATAATAGTGCAATATTTATTCAGGTTCAAAAACACTATACATAAGGGAAAAATGTCTTGTCCTCTTTTATATTTCAAGTTGAGATTATTGTTTTTGCTAGCTGATATTATTTTTCCCATTATCTATCGAGTTTAGAACCTTGCGTCTCTGACCCTCGGGGATATCTTGGTTATAAAAAAAAACTTGATTTAAGATTGGCAGGAAGTAGTTTCAGAGAAGCTTGTTATGTTGATTAATTTTTGCTTTGATGGCTGAAAATCGCTGTCTTAGTTGATGTCTACTTGTCGGTTTGCAGGTTATCGGTTCGGAGAAATTCTTGATGGCCGTTACGAGATTGTTGCTGCTCATGGTAAAGGAGTCTTTTCTACTGTTGTCCGCGCTAAAGATCTCAAGGCTAGACCTGGTGACCCTGAGGAAGTAGCAATTAAAATGATACGCAATAATGAAACAATGTGAGTTGTTTCTTAGTTTCCCCATTTTGTGCTGTCCTTGATAGCTCTGGTGGCCTAATTATGTTGTTTTCATCCTTTTTAGGTATAAAGCTGGTATGGAAGAGTTGGTCATACTGAAAAAACTAGTTGGTGCAGATCCTGAAGACAAGCGCCACTGTGTTCGTTTTATTTCTAGCTTCAAGTACCGGAATCATCTCTGTTTGGTTTTTGAGTCTCTTCATATGAATCTCCGGGAGGTTTTGAAGAAGTTTGGACGTAACATTGGACTCAAGCTCACTGCTGTGAGGACGTATGCAAAGCAACTTTTCATTGCTTTGAAGCATTTAAAAAATTGCGGTGTGCTTCATTGTGATATTAAACCCGACAACATGTTGGTAAGTCAACTGTCTGTGTATCTTCTTCTTTCCGTGGGCTAGCTAATTCTCCGACTAGACATCTGCTGAGAGTTTTACTTTGCTTCCCTTAAATTGTGAGTATATGTTAACTTTTCCGTATTTAATTGTTTAGGTAAATGAAGCAAAAAATGTGCTGAAGCTTTGTGACTTTGGTAATGCTATGTTTGCTGGAAAAAATGAAATTACTCCATACCTCGTGAGCCGTTTTTACCGTGCCCCAGAGATCAGTAAGATCAATTCTTCAATATTTGCTTTTTATATTTTTGGGACTTCCCTTTCTCTTTTTTTCTATTATTCAGTGCTCTGACATTGATCTAAGTAATTTTGTGAATTGTATGCTTTTGTTTGATTTAAGTTTCTGTATTATGTGATGTTGCAGTTCTTGGATTGTCGTATGATCATCCGATGGATATATGGTCAGTGGGTTGCTGTTTGTTTGAGCTCTATGCTGGGAAAGTATTATTTCCAGGTCCAACTAATAATGACATGCTTCGTCTTCATATGGAATTGAAAGGTCCATTTCCAAAAAAGATGCTTAGAAAGGTTCGTCTTTAGATATTCTCTATATTACCATACGCTAATTAGGAATATTTTATGATTTGAAGCTATTAACCTGGTTGATTAGTTGCTGCGGACAATTCTAGGTGATTGCAGTAGGTGGTGCTGCTTTTATAGTTTTTGCGTCTTTCTTTATAATTGACATGATATAGTCAGTATCGAAACAATAATTCTTTCCGTTCTTTTATTTCAGGGTGCATTTACAGAACAACATTTTGACCAAGATCTCAATTTTCTTGCCATCGAAGAGGATCCTGTTACAAAGAAGGTCATTTCTTGTAGACTTTAGGCTGTCTTGTCATTCCCAGATAATCAAACCATTGATAGTCATTAATGATAACCTTGCTGTATATTAAATTTTGGTTGCACTTGTATACTTTTGCAGGCTATAAGGAAGCTGATTGTTAATATCAAGCCAAAAGATATCAGTTCAATAATTTCTGGCTCTCCAGGTGAAGACCCAAAGATGTTGGCTCACTTCAAAGATCTTATGGAGAGAATTTTTGTGTTAGATCCAGAAAAGAGAATGACTGTTTCCCAGGCATTGAGCCACCCATTCATCACGGGCAAGTGAATGACAACAATGATTTTATGACCAGGGACATGTTGCACTAGATACTAGTGTATTATGATCATATGATCTTAGTTTATTTTCAGTTCTCTAATCATTGGGCTTTATATGTCTTTATCTACTATCATGGGTTAAGTGCTTCGGAGATTGGCATGGTTGAAGTTGCAGAGAAGATTGCTGATTTTGGGAGATCTATATCTTGGCAGTTCTTTCAGTGCAATGTTTTCTGTTCTATCGTAAGATAACTTGCCAAAGGCGTTTTTCCCTTCTGTACTAATTCTTGATGGTGATATTATAAAGAGCTTCATACAATTTTAAAATAGTGATCATGTCTCAAGTGATACTTTGGACTCAAGTCTTGAGAGTGGAGAATAACTTGTGCCAAAATAGATATTGACGGAAGCATGGTTATTCATATGTCTCTGTAAATAAACACAACGAATTATCTGTTCACTCTGAATGTAGATTGGGATCTGTCTTTTTGTTTTTTTTTCTCCCTTTCTGTACTTTTAGTTTTCTCGACTCTTGTCTTCAAATCTCTGAATTAATTGTTTATTTGTGTGGAAGTATATAGTTTTCAGGCCTATTTCTTAATTGTGTATCATCTCTCTTTTGTTTTACATACTGTTCAGAATCCTCGGGTCCTGGAAAGTCTAATTTACTTTTTCCTTCAGGATATCTACCAGGGCTTTGATGCAAGATTCAGTGATTTAGATGCTTAAAAGGCACCCTGGAGAAGGTACCTTGGTTTGTTTGTTAGGAATTACTGCGACTCCCTTTAAATGTTGTGAATCTACTTGATTCCTCAGACATCAGTGATAATTTGTGCTTTCTCGTTCGTGCCAATTTTTAATTTTTGTTGACAATTCATGATTTCTGAACTTTAATTTGGTCTTGCCTGAAAAATTGCAGACCTGAGGGTGGCTTGTCAATGAGCCTCCTTAGGTTAGAATAGTAAAACTATCAAGAGCTAAAGGTTCTATATTATTTGGAAATAATTTGGAGTCGGTGTTATTTCTTCTATTTCTTAAATTTTTTTCCGAGAAACACTTTCTAATAAGTTGCATTGCATCTGATCCATGGTATGGTCATCCTGGAGCAATGTATGACTGGAGAATGATCAGATGCAGCCTTGAAGTGAGAGTTGTTTCAGTGAGTTGTCAATTTTCTTTTCTTGCTGTTTGTTCATTAAGAATAATATGTTCTACATCCCTTTGAGAAGTGTGGTATTGATATGGCTTTTTGTCTTGCTAGGGTGTGGTTCCATGCATCTGCAGTTCTAGTAAGTATCCTTGAATTTCATTACGTCTCTGGTGTAAAAGGTGGGTTATCTTTTGAAAACCTGATATTCTTCTATCTATGTATTACGTTCAAAGTTTGCTTGTCTTCCATGAAATTGACCTACATGGAATATAATTCAAGTTCTTAACTGGATTTGCTGATAAACTTGGCCATTGTGGATCAAATCTATCTCAAATTTCAATTGTCCTTTTTCCTGAACACTAACTTCCCGCGCCAGATTTTTGGTCATGAAAAAAAACATCTGTTTAGCTTGCATTGGAATTTGACTTTCTAGATCCCTCCTCCAAGATGCATTGCATTTTTCTCCAATCTGCATGTTCAAGGAACATTTGACAAGCCTCTCATATTTTTCTTCCTCCACCTTCTTAGCACCAACATATTGCTCCTCTGCCAAGCCTCTCTGACTCTGTCTATCCATCTTTTGGCCAATAAACTTTGTTAGTTATGACAAGCTCAACTCGTGACTCTACGTTTTAATACATAAGGTTTGTCCTTCTCGAAGGATTTGAGGTGTGATGTATAGGCACGAGTCTTTAAACCCCTCAAAGCCTGACTACCATTTGACTAGTAATCTTTCTTTCTCCTGTTAACTAATTTTGCACTCTAGTTTGTTGTTTTAGGATTATGGTACTTCTCAGGAAATTCAGACTTCAGATAATGTTTAGAGGGGACAGGTGCATGACTTTTATAGATACTTAACTGAATAGTCATTTCCTCATAAAAATTCTTCTCAAGTAAGAATGTAGAAATGGGGAATTTCTTTTTGATGAAGGTAGGAATTTGGAATTTCTTAATTCAGATGAGCACTGTAAAGGAACTATTTTCGAATGTAAAACAAAACCATATTTTTAATGAGGTAGTGTTGCAAATTAAAGCATCACTAAAAACATATGAAAGCTCGTAAGGTGTCAAATAGTTAGGCATGTAATTAAACTACAGCCAATCTTGCTGCATTTTGCAAAAGTAAAGTGAGAAATAGCATATACATGTATAAGATTGTTTATTTGGTTTAATCGGCTTATTTTTCAGAAAATTGAGTACTCAACTGTAAACGAACCTTGAAACTTTTAGACCGAAACCGACTGAAGAACTGTGAACCAAAAAAATTTGGTTCGGACAGTTTTTTCGGTTTTAACTAAAGGAGTGGGCATTAAATCAAGAAAATTATCTGAAACGAAAATTTTGATTTTGTGGTTTTTGGTCGGTTCATGGTTTATGTTTTTATAACATTATCAGTTTATAAATATGGTTCTTCAGTTAACTGGAAAATCTAAGTGTAAGAGGTTCTGGGGTTCTCTATACATTAGTCTTTAGTTAAAAAAGTTCTCTAACCCAATTACCCTCCCAAGGCTGATGCCAAGCCTAGGCTCCTAGCTTAGTTTATGCTAGGGTTCCGAGTCTCTTTTGCTGATGCATTGTCGCCTCACACACTTACCATTTCGCGAGTCTTTAAGGTGTGATGTATAGCCACGAGTCTTTAAACCCCTCAATGCCTGACTACCATTTGACTAGTTATCTTTCTTTCTCAGGCTATCGAATTCTGCACTCAAGTTTGATGTAATGGTTTTAGGATTATGGTACTTTCCAGGAAATTCAGATATCGAATAATATTTAGAGGGGACAGGTGCTTGACTTTTATGAGATGCTTTACTGAATAGTAATTTCCTTAAAATTTTCTCAAGTAGAATGTAGTAATAGGGAATTTCTTTTTTGATGAAGGTAGGAATATGGAATATCTAAATTCAGACTAGCACCTTAAGGAGCTATTTTCCTTTGTAAAACAAAAATCATATTTTTAATGAGGTAGTGTTGCAAATTGAAGCATCACTAAAAACATATGAAAGCTCATAAGAAGTCAAATAGTTAGGCATGTAAATTGCAATTGAACTACTGCTAATCTTGCTGCATTTTGCAAAAGTAATGTGACATCCAAGATGAGAGGCAAAACAACTGAGAAATAGCATATACATGTATAAGTTATTTAGTTTAATCGGCTTATTTTTCAGAAAATCAAGAACTCAACCGTAACAAACCTTGAAAGTTTTAGACCGAAACTGACTGAAAAACTATGAAACAAAAATAAATATATTGGTTCTGTCAGTTTTTTCGGTTTTAACCAAAGGGGTGGGCATTAAATCAAGAAAATTAACTGAAATGAAAATATATTGATTTTTCTGTTTTTGGTTGGTTCACGGTTTATGTTTTTTGATATTATCAGCTTCTCAATAAGGTTCTTCAGTTTTCTCAGAAAAAAAAAAGGTTCTTCAATTAACTGGAAAATCAAAGTGAAAGAGGTTTTGGGGTTCTCTATACAATACTCTTCAGTTTAAAAAGTTTTCTAGCCCAATCACCCTCCCAAGGCTGAAGCCCAGAGCTCTGATGCCAAGCTTAGGCTCGGCTTAGTTTATGCTAGGGCTCCAAGTCTCTTTTACTGATGCACTGTCGCCTGACACTCTTACCGTCTCACATTTGTCCTGCATTTATGCTGTACTGGCCTGCTTTGACTCCCTTCTCCTCTTTCTCAAGAAGTCATACGTAGATTTTAGTGAATTGACTTGCTAAAGTTGAAGTGCATCTTTACCACATTGTTTGTTGTTTGGTTCTCTTGTTATTTATCTTTGGTGAAGCACTCACATACTTCTATCTGACTTAGTTCTCTATTTCTGATGTCTTAGAGTGTTTAGCATTCCGTCTATGGGTTCTCAATCTGTGTGTGTTTACCTTTTACATTTTATTATGTCTTTAGTTAGAATAGCAGCTGTCATTTGAGTTGTTTGTTTTTGGTTCATGTGTATTTGTTATTCTTCAGAATTCTTTTTGTCATTCTAATTAGCTATTATAAATTTAAAAAATATTCAGAATACATTGAATCCTGCATATGTTGATTCGGTTTTGACATTACAAATCACTTCTTATTGTATAACAAGTGACATTACCCATCACTAGTCTGGATAAGTAAGAAGTGTAAAGAGCTCAATTTTCCCTTGAACTATGTGAAATGTCCAACTTTGCCCTCTGTTAAAAGTTGGGGGTCGTCTATATCCTCGCCAGTCGCCATTTAGTTTTTGCTCGAAATTTTGAACTTCTAACCATAAGGGCAGATCTCAGTCTTTTTCTCTATTATATGAGTTAGACTCTAATTATCCGGAGTAGCACAAAAACATGCCATGTTGCTATGCTGTCAAAAAAATGCAGTTTCCCAACTACCAAATTTGCTTTACACACCATCACTTGTGTATTGTGAAGTAAATTTATGAAAATGTATGTTCGAATAGAAGCTTTTTCTGCCATTGCAGATTGTCTGTTAGGTTTTTCTCTAATCACTCGTGCCTTCAAATATTCTCAGCTGCATTTACTGCACCAATCTGTGTTTATATTTGAGGTTATAGCTTGAATGTTAGGGGTGAGTGTTGTTTTGGAGCTCGACATTGTCAGAGATTGTTAAATGATCATACCATGCCTTGATTCCTTGCGTAGCTGTGGTTTCAATTCAGATTGTAGCAATCGATATATTGCTTCATGATTTAGCTTGTTGCGACTTCTTTTGGAGTTTGGGAAAGTTATCACTATGTATGTAATGGTTAGTTAAACCAGTGCTCCTATTACGCGCTGCACTAATGCTAAAGAATTTCCTGCCTTCACCTGGATGTTCTGCTTATCCCTTTTCATATTTTAGTGCATCACAGATGCCAGATTTTGTAGCCTGGATAGTGTGATTCTCAGGTAAGAAAGCCTACTAACATCTTCAGAATCGCACTCATGTCTGCTTTGATTCTTCTTCATCCTAATGACGTGTGTGGTTCAGCTCGAAAGATTTATGTTTGGGCAGAGCGATTGTTAATGTTCACACTTATTCTATGAAATAAATTTACGTTTTCTCTTAGCTTCAAGTTTCAGCATCTGATGAAAGTCTTATCAAAAGTGAAAAAAGGAGGTTTGGTGGTCTGTTTGCTTCATCGCAACGTTAACGATCAAAGTTTCAAATAGAAAAAGAAGTATTGTATGTATACAACACAATGCATGCATACATATTCATATTCATATTATTAATGAATATATAGGTGACTAGAGGAGTATCTGATCATATTCACTAGTATGCAGAATTTTACTTTAACCTGATGAAATGCATATTTCATTTGTTCAAATTTCTGTGATTTACCCAATTTAATTGATCGACTCAAAACGAGTTATGAGTGGTACCCATACTTAATTGTGTGTTTCTCACAACTGAAGCAAGTTGTGTGGGTCTTCTTTTTATCTCTGTGGACCAAAATATTGAAACTCTTGAGACAAATTTCGTCTCATAATCATAAACTAGCTGGTCCCCAATTAATATGACAAAACTCAATTAGATTTTACTTGTATACTTTTGTTGCATCAAAAATCAAAGACGTAGAAAAAAAATGAGCTTATGGAAGTTTCATTGTTGTTACATATTTTTGGGTTACAACGATTGAAAGCTAAAGATTATGATAGAAAGAAAAAAAGGTCAAAAATCTATAAATGCAATAACGTAAAGGAAATTATCATTCATTAGAATTTTGCTAAACCAAAAGTAAATTAACACTTTCTGGTTTGAATAAATCATTTAGAGTAAACAAGAATTTTCTTTTGATTGCTGAAGTCTGACAGTACCATGAAAGTTCCAATTTTTTAAAATCACAAAAAAAAAAAAAAAAGGAAAAAGGATGAAGATGTGTATTGATTAATATATATATTATATTCATTGGATTGATATAAACATCGGAATTAAACTCGTATCTTACAAAAGTGCTACTACTATTAGTACGAACGGAGTCCTTTGTAATAATTTACCTGTAAATATTTTAAAGTAATGTGAGTGTCAATTTTTTTTTAATATACTACCAGTATAGTTAAATACTTTATAAACCCAAAACTATTGAACCTTACACTTAGAAATTAGATAAAAATAAATCTAATAATAAAATAGATTACTAGTCAATTTATTTTTCATTGTCAAATATATATAAATGGTGGTGACATCCCCGCTAGGTAAATTGTTATTATTGACGTTGAGAGGTTTAAATTTCTAATTTCAACTTGACTATCTTTTCAGTCTTCATTGACTGTTCAATAATAATAATAATAATCATAATAATAATAATAATAATTCATTTTATTTCATACGAATGTTTGAGATTATATGCGGGGATAGAGTTGTAAAATTTATGATTTTTAAATATTTCTACATATTATAATCTTATTATGTCATGTTTATTGTTATAAAAAAGAAAGTAACAGTGTGTAATTAATGATAAAAATAAAAAGTAAGAAATGATTCAAACGATTACGAAGCATGCACACATGTAACGCATGCACGTAGGGTCGTGTGATAAATTGACAAATAAAGCTTTTACTGAAAATCAACTATAAATAATAAAGAATTTTACCATCGTTATTTAATAATAATGATATAATTATGATTATATTGTATTAAGCAATAATAATAATATGTAAATATTATAGCCAAACATTTTGTATAACTATTACGATTTTAACGATTTTAGTTATGATTATGTAATAAACTTAATTATGGTGATGTGGATAAATATTTTTCTGAACCTGAGATGAAGGATGATTAAATTCTTTTACAATTTTATATTGTTTTGAGGTCGAATAGTTTTTAGTTAAGCTCCTTAAAAATTAACTTTGAAAAGTATTTTTGGTAAAAAGAAAAAATAAGTTTAATTAATAAATCTTAAAATATTTTTAAACAGTAATTCATGGTTGATCAAACTTTTTAACCGTGCTTCTAAATGTATTTTTCAAGAAAATGTTTTTCGAAAAGAAAAAAAAAACCCTACTTTTCTAACCTTTGAAAAACAATAACATTCAATAAATACTTGTTTTTTTCACAAATTCTCGATCAAAGACTCCTTTTTTTTTTTTAAAAAAAAAAAGCACTTTGGAAAATAAAAATAAGTTTGATCAAACAGAATATTAGTCTCGATAATTTCCTAATGACGTCCAAGGTAGTTTTAATTTTGAAAGTTCTAGAAACAAAGTGATTATATCATTTATAATTAGTAGCTAATCAGCAGTTGTCAACAAATTTTGAATAATCAGCTTACCTAACACAACCTCTAATAAGGACTAATTTTTCTAGCTTTTGTAGCAATTTGATACGACTTGGAGACTTAAATATAAATAAAATTTCATTTTCAAATAACTTTATTGCTTGCTCTCTTTCTATTTTGATTCAAACTCATCAATTTCATTAATTGTGTCATTATTCTTTTCAATTTTTTCCAAGTTAAATATGATCATATAATCATAATAATCTTTTATTTATACTCGATGATTAAATTTTATTTTCAAATAAAATATACGTACATAATTAAATCAGTTATAAATTAGATATATTTAATACGGACAAAATTAAATCACTTTCAATCTCTTATTCAGATTGCTAAAAATACCAACAACGTGTTAGATACTCAATATTTTTTATACAAATTAATTTAGCTACAACTCAATATTTTCCTAGTAATTAATAAAAGAGTGATGCAAAAAACTTTCCTGATTTGAATTTTTGTTATGTATTTATTAATGTTAAAATTCACATATAGTTTTTTTTTCCTTCTTTTCTTGATTTTGTAATTAATAAAGAGTAATGCAAAAAACTTTCCTGATTTGAATTTTTGTTATGCATTTATTTATTAATATTAAATTCATATATAGTTTTTTTTTCTTCTTTTCTTTATTTTGTGGTAATGGGTCATTTAAGAATAATTTCTGATTCGAGCTTTGAATATAAAAAGTGTATTTTATATAATATGTATTTGAATTAATTAAATTTTAATATAGATAATTTTTTATTTGAACTTTGAATATAAAAAATATGTTTTATACAATATATATACGAATTAATCAGATTTTAATATAAATAAAAAAATCGAAGAAATATTGTGGTAATAGACATGAAACAAAAATGAGAAAAATTTCTATAATTGGACCGTTTCAAAGCCGCAAAAAAATCATTTAGTATTTTTTCAAATATGTACACCTCTAAACCGCGTCTCAAATTCCTATTTTTCCATTTCATACTAAAAAAAACTTCCTTCATAAGAAAAATCCCCACATGTTACTTTAACATGATTTTTGTTTATACTATATATATAGATATATAATCGTAATGTTCGGGTCATCTACTATTTTCTATTAATAGTTATAAAATAATTATATTTATTAAGTTAGAATTGAATAATTATTTTATTTTACTTATATATAATTATAGAATTTAAAATACTTATTATTTTATTTTTATATATAGTCATAATATTCTAATATATATCTCTTACTATTTGTCTCTGCTAAATTTAAATTATAAATTTTAAGAGAACCTAAATAGCTTATATGGTTGACTACTTAAAAAATTCGATCTTTCACATTATAATCCAATTCCTTTGACCTTTCCCTAGCCCCCCCCAAAAAAAAAAAATTTCTACTTTGTGGTTATTTTAAATGTCCATAAAAAACATTTGCACCATAATATATTTGAGAAATTTCTAATTAACTTCCCCACCACATTCTTAATATTTTTTTCTTATAATTCAACCTTCGTCATTATCAAAAGTTGCAACTTAGCTAGTTTCATTTGTTCCTATCTTCTAGTCTCTTCAACAACCATTAAAAAAAAAAAACTCTTATTGTGTTCAAATTTATAAGAGTTTATACTTCTCTTTGTTTTACTTGTTTCTCATTGAGAGAGTGAGGAAACAAACAAGTGAAAGTGAAGTAGCCATGGGAAGAAAACTTGATGCTTTACTAGGAAGAAACTTTAAAACTAGTAAATTTAAGGCCACTGCAAATTTAGCCATTTCCAGGGTTACTGTACTCAAGAACCAACGCCAAGCACGGTGCTCGATCGCGCGGGCTGATGTAGTTCAGCTCTTAAACCTTGGGTACCATGAAAGAGCTCTTCTAAGGGTAACTTATTTATTTTTTTAGTATGTTATCGTTTTGATCATGTGGGGATATGTATAGTAGATATTTCGAGTTATAAAGTAATAGATTCAGTTGAACTCACAGAACCGTTTTATGTTTGTAGGTTGAGCAAGTAATCAAGGAACAAAATATGTTGGATGTGTTTGACATGGTAGAAGGCTATTGTCTTCTCACTATTGAAAGAATCAACCTTATTCAACAAGAGAAGTTAGTGTTTTTACTTTATTTATATTTTCAATCATGGATATGCTTGTTTTTTTTTTGAAAATCTTAGTAGCTCAGTTAGTTGACTGTTACCTGTTATTGAGCTTTCTCATAATCTCTGTAGAATATGTCCGGAGGAATTGGAGGCGGCGATATCGAGCTTGATTTTTGCAGCTTCAAGGTGTGGTGAATTCCCAGAACTTCAAGAGCTTCGAGCTATTTTCACATCAAGATTTGGGAAAGAATTCGCTGCTCGTGCTGTTGAGTTAAGAAACAATTGTGGAGTAAATACTAAGGTAATAATTAAAAGTAGAATCATTTGGTATAGTTTACGAACAAAATGGAATGTTTATAATGTACTCATTTACTGTTTTTTTTTCTCGAAAAGTAGATGATACAAAAGCTGTCAACTAGGATGCCTAGCTTAGAACAAAGAACCAAAGTGCTTAAGGAAATTGCTGCAGAGAATAACATTGTTTTGAAAATTGAGGAAATAATGTTGGAAAATACAGAGGTATGTTTGAGATGACTCTTGAATTATAACACAAAAATATTTCTACTTTCGAAGTAAATTTTAAAGAACTTTTGCGATGAAAACAGGAGAAGGAGGTCACCGCGAAAAGGAAGGACGAGCCTGAAGATCTAGAATCAGTTTTGCCTCAAGATGTAGACCATGAATCTAGGAGAAAATTTAAAGATGTAGAAGCTGCAGCTCAAGCAGCTTTTGAGTCTGCTGCTTATGCAGCAGCAGCTGCAAGAGCAGCTGTGGAACTCTCTCGGTCTGAATCACGTGATACAGATGACCCCAAGAGTCCGAGTCAAAAGCCAAGGGATGTATCGGACTCTCGTGAGGATTTGAAATCTGAGTTTCATGCAGGAGAGGAGAAGAATAATGAGGGAGTTGAGAAAATTGAGACTAGTCAGAACTATGGTTTTCATTCTGAAGTCGATCAATTCTCCGATGGAGATGAGGTGGAAGAACTCGAACAGAAGAAGTTTGAAAAACAGTTCAAGAGATCAGTCTCGGTTTCAAGTTCTGATATTTCAGCAGACGACATTCTTGTTGAAGAGGTGAAAAGTCCCAGACATGGTGTAATTTATGATGAAATAGATGAAGAAGTTGGGGAGGAAAACAGAATCCCGTCATTAAAACATCCTAAGAATGAAGTTTTTGGTTCTCCGGTGCACCAAGCAGGAAATGAGGAGATTGAAGGATTCACAAAGCAAGGTGCAGAAAAACTAGACATAAATAAGAAGCCAATATCAATGAGAACAAGGAAGAACTATTACTGGTGAACTAAGAATGGGTAGATGTTAACGAAAAGGAGATTAAAGGATTCGCAAAGCAAGGTACAGAAAACCTATACATAAATAAGAAGCCAATATCGATGAGAACTAGAAAAAACTATCACTAGAGACCAAGGATGAATAACTGTTTGCTGAGATTTTGCCAGTTGGTGCATATATTGTGCTTAGTCAATATATCATAGCTGCATATTTTCTTTATCTTTGGAGATTTTGCAAGTTTGCGGATATATTTTGATGCTTTTGTCAATATAATGTAGCTTTATATTCTGTTTGTTTGATTATAAGCTCTAGACAGAAGCTGTGATATTTTATAATAATCGAAGCTACATCCAGATTCTTTTGGTTCAAAACTTTACTGCTATGGTCTACTATTATCTGCTATGAAAAAAGGGGTAGAACTTGTGCAAAGTTCAGTCTTATCATACACTAAAATATGTATAAATGAATAAACTGAGAAGCCCAGTGTAATCTACGAGTGAGGACTACGGAAGATGGTGCGTACACAGCTTTAGCTTTACCCCTCACAAGTGTAATCCGACAAGTGGGGTTTGAGAATGATAGGTGTGTACACAGGCTTACCTGTGAGGGTAGAGAGGCAACCCTTTTTTTTGTTTTTGGTTTAAGGTGGATAAGCATATTTATATGCCAGAGTGTGGCAGCTCAATGCCAATATTGAAGAAGTAAAACGCCATAGAGTTTCAGTACATTTACATTTTAACACCCTATTTGGTTAGTCCTCTACTGTCTAACTCCCTATACTATTTTCAGTTGTCTTTTGAACCTAAGACAACTTGCAGCAGTGATGAGAGTAAAATAGACAAGAGGTCTTAGAAAAGCAGATTAACATTACAAAATGGCAAAGATAACACAATTCCGGAGTTTACAAATATATACTCATATAACACCTGATCAAGTATACTCCAGCGGTAAAATGTAACACGTAAATATAGTCACTAGCCTCTAGCGACGCTTCTTGCCATGCTGGATCAGGTCAGCAAAAGACTGAAAATTCACACCAACATCCTCATCATATTCAACTCCAAGTTCCTCCTGAAATGCACATGAAGATTAGGAGTGAACTTGAGGAAGAACAAGCAAGAATACAAAAAGATTAACTTGTTATACCTTAAACTCTTTTGGATTTTTGGGCGAGTTCTCAGTTATGGCATCCCATACATCTCTGAACATCCTTTTTCGCCTTCTCCACTGATTTAAGGATTCCGAATACAACCCCTCGATGGCTTTTCTTTCTTCTGGACTAACAAGAGTAACACCTTCCCGCAATTTAATGAGCTTCTTTTCCATCTCATCAACCTTGAAATGATAAAGAAGTTGGGATATTTTTCAAGTTAAGCTTGACGACCAGATTCAAATTCTAGAGAGTTACACAGAGTCTCTTCATCTCCTACCTCTTTTCTCAGTTTGGATTCTTTAGCATGTATCTCTTCCATAGTCAAATTTGACTGCAGAGACTTCATCTCTGCAACAAAAACATTATAATTTTCATGTACCATCACTCGGTGAGTTGAAGATTATCAAATTCAAAAACCATCCGACAAATCTGTACAAATAACTCACAGGCAACAGCAAGGAGCATCAAATAAGAGTACCTGCTTCAACCTCACTGATAGCTTTCTTCTGTTCATTCAGCTTTTCTTGTAGATTGGCATTTTCTTCTTTCATTCTATTTAGCTCTTCCGTATCTGGGATGTCAAACTGATCTTGCCGAGCCAGATAGATTTTCTGCTTGCCATACTCTTTAAATGATATCTTACCACTGTCACAGAGATTATCCAGCGCCTTTTGTACTGCAGCTTTTTTAAGGTTAAACTTTTGCAGTGCATCTGCCGCATTTTGGACATTCAATGGTCTATTTTGCTACATTAAACACCACACAAGAAAAAGGAATCAAATACTGCATAACTCAAAATACAAGAATTTGCAGAGATATTTCCAGGCAATAACAAACTAACAGCTATCCAGAAAAATAACGGACAAGAAAGCGCAACTTGAAGCTATGTTAGGCAACAAAGGAAATACAATCTGCGCACACAGTAGCAACAAGCACTTGAAGATCCAACTAAAGGTGTGATTCTTCTATATCTTAGTGGAACTTTTACTAAGGAACCAAATATTTAATTAGACAATCAACCTCCTTTCAGTTTATCATACTGCTTCTGAAGTCTAAATTCCAATTTCTTGCGAGTAAACAATATAGCTTTCAAAACTTACACCTGAATCTTCAAAGCAAAATAAAAGAAAATGTAGTGTACTGCATTACAGCTTTTACTGCATAGCTGCTAATTTTAAGCACATAATTACACTTCATGTTTCAAATTGAATGCTCATACCGGTGTAGTAAGTAGAAATTAGTTAATTACAGTTTGTGTAAACAATAGTAAGACGTTCAAACAAAAATTTGATAAACACTACAAACATCGAATTAGATATACTAGTTAAAAAAAATGATGAACTCTGTGCTACCTCGTTTACGAAATTGAGCACGATTCCTGCAAATTTTCAAGTAACAAAAAGTCGATAAGCTTTAGGATCTGTAAATTAAGATTTCAACTACGAAAATATTCAATTCTGTTATCCGGCTAAAATTTTCCGGCGAGAGAAGTTACCTTCAGTGTTATCAGCTTTAGGAGCCATGGATTGGAGAATTCACAGAGCTCCAGAGCGCGGGAAAAAAAACTTCTGCCAAAATTTCTGTAGTTCGAATTTTCAGGAAAAATTGGGCACGAAGGGCTTTATCGATTTCGTTTATGTTTAAAGATTCTAGGGACTTACGATACCCTTAGTATAGGGCCACTACTTAGACATATGATTCTTCCATCGTAAGTTTCACGTGAGAGTTGCCATAGAGCCCATGGGCCTTGTTAGGATAAACCAACCCAACTAGAGAGACTTTATGGGCTTTTAGTTCATAATAAAGTCCAACTATAACGGCGGTGGAAGATGAACAATCGCTAAGTAATATCTTGAATTAAAAGAAAATAAAATGTAACATAACTTTTGTACAATACATATTCTACTTATCTCACGACTTTGATACTATCTTCGTTTCACTTGTCTTATTAAATTATTCACAAATTTTGATCATCTTGTCGTCCAGGAGATTTTAACCAAACTAAATCATTATATAAAGTCATTCACCAAAATAATATGTTTTTCTAAAATTTTACAAAATTAGTATAAACGTATTCCACGGTAACATTTTAGAATGTATATTTTATTTTTTCGTCAAATTGATATACGTTACTCACTTGCAAACGTTTTAACTCCTAAAATTGTTTACTCATAGGAAGTTTTAGATTAAAACGTTACTTAGAGCCCTGTTTGCTCAGCTTAAAAGCTGGTCAAACTGACTTAAAAGCTGATGTTTGACTTATTTAAGCTGTTTGGCATACTGAAATAACTTATTTTACGTTTAAAAAAACTCTTATTTTAAGTCAAAAGTTAAAAGCTGGGTGAAGGTGCGTTTCTTTTTTTAGTCTTCTAAGCTGTTTTTATTAAAAGTTGTCGCCACATTTTATCTTTTTACCCTTAAATTTTACACAATCTCAAATTCAAAAACATAACCCTAACATCTCTTTCTTCATTGTTCTTTTTTCCTTTTTCCACGTTTGGGCATGAACTTCGCACTTTTTATCCAAACCCATAACTGCTTTTTTTAAAAATTAAGTTGTCCCCCAAAGCACTTCACAAGTTACTTATATTGCTTTTTTAAAGCTCTTTGGTCTCTCCATAGTCCGTAAATTTGCTGCCTCCTCCAATCTGATCTCTGTGTTCCCTTTCATCCTCGTCAGTAACGTATACCCTCTCAACCTATACTGGGTGCTAACTAGGGCGGGGGGGTGTTGTCTATACCCGCAACACTTATAGATACACTCCCATCATCATACCCGTGTACCGCTTTCTCCTCTGTCTGTGGACTCACCGTGAAATACATTTATATAGTTTTGTAAATTTTAGAAAATGTATTAGCTTGGATAAATTCAGTTTTTATAAAGATTGTTTGGTTAAAAATCTGCGCCAGTTAGAACACATTCTAGCAATGCAATTGAAAAAAGAAATCTTGAAAAATGATTCCAATTGTATTCTCCATCAACTATAGTACACTTAAAAATAAGATAACAAAAACAGAAAGTTGAAACAATTTGTCTACAAATAAATACCAAAAACAACAATTAGGTCAAATTTCCACCACTCTGCTGCCACAAATTGATAATATCAGTAGCTTGATTAAGCAAAATAATCATTTGCTTTTGTGATATCCATGGCTTACTCTCTAGTGTTGTTTTCAACTCTTCCCATGCATCTTTTCTAGGCCAAAAAAAATATGGACTTAATGGTACACTTCCATGGTCTGGTAAAACTTGATCAAGGCCAAGTCCAATATTTTTCTCCATCCATATGAATTTCAACACTAGCCTTGGCTTCTCAATTACCTTTTTCTTCATATCAACTTTCTGAAAAAAATATATTCAAGATATCAAAACATAATATCCTATCCTTTTTGGGCTTATTATTTATATAGTCGTAGGAAAGAATTATGTGCATTCAATTAAACTTATTATTTTCATCTTTGAATAATGTAGACATCTCGATACGAGTGTGAGTATTTGACACGGGTGAAAGTCAGAGGTTGGGTTTTGTCATAGACGGATGAGTTAAGTGTGTTCAATTGAATCTGTTATTTTTGGATCAATAGGTACATACATTATGTTGTTTTGGTACGGGTGCAAGTATATGACACAAATGTTTGATCTAGAGGTTGAATTCATCATCACTAAAATTTTAGGGCTCGAGGGTATGAATTGACATATCTAGTTTTTTGTCGAAACATAACTTATATTTATAGGTAATGCTATAATTTAACTCGATTTTTGTTCTGTTTTTAGCTAAATGATCAATATATTTCCCCAATTATGCCTTTTTTTTATTAATTAAAATTTAAAACATTTCATAATTTGCTAGTTATTACTCAGTTTCATGAACGAGTGTTGGACTACCATTTCATTTTTAGAAAATAATCATAGTAAAGGTGAATTCATAGACTTAAAAATTATAGATTTGTCGTATATTCTACGTATCTTTAGTGTAATATCAAATGATTCTAAAATATTATTATATTATCCTTTGAATATATTAAATTTGATGCTCTGAAAAATGTATTATATATTGAATGTAGTATTTAATATCAAGGTTCTCCTATTTTTCAAACTGGACAAGTATTGTTAGACAGCTATTTTTAATATAATGAACAAGTAAAGATGAATCGAGGGAGTATTTACATTTTTAAATTACGTATCAAGTTAAAATCAGACAAACATTACTCGATTGTGCTAGTGGGAAGTAACACTACTATTCATGAAATTAATTGAGTTGCGCAAAAACTAATCTAGACACTAAGTTATTGAAAAAAGTTACCTAATTAAAATTAAAGAGCTGATTTTTTACCTCAATTTCTTGAACAACAGACTCTGAAGTCTCAACTTCAACTGGTTCTGCTTCTGCAACTGCTGAAGCAAAAATCTTATGAATTCTTCTTGTTGATGAACCTTTGTTGTTAAAAGATAATGAAGAACATGATTTGAAGGATTTATAAGCTGGATTTTGTGAAGGTAAATAAGGGATACTCAAATTGCCTTTCAAGCTAGATTGAACAGACATTGATAACATTTTTTGTGTAGATAAAAAAAAAATTGTCTAGTGATGAAAAAAAGTGAAGTGGGAAAATTGTGGCCTTAAAAAGAGTGTGTATAGAGAATTTGAGATAATGATAGAATGGATAAGGTAATAGAAGAAAAAAATGAAAGAAGTTTAAATTGGGCTAAGAGGCCTATGTGTGAGGACTTTGGTCATGTTATGGATTTGGGCCCAAAAGAAATATGATCATTAGTTCTCATAGCTTTACTACTTTTGTATATTTAGCAATGTTAAAGTTGATTCGGGGTGTCTAATGAGCGGATCGAATAATTTTTTGAGAGTTAAAGTTGTGTTGATAAACGAGTGGGTATTGATTTGTTTGAAGATTATAAAGTTGAGATAAGATGGGTTAATATTTTGTCGTAGTCTAATATGTTCAACTTTTATCAAGTTTACAATTCTTAGTAGACAAAACTTATGAGTATCAGATTTTTATAGACTAATTTTGTCTTATTCAAAAAAAAGTATAATGTATCTCATGGGTGAAGATTGTTCGTGCTTCTCAAATGTTACGTACTTTTTTAGGTCATTAGTCAGCAATTCTCTCGACAATGACTTCACATTACTTTTTTAACACGTCTATCATTATTATTTTTAGAAAATCATTTTTTGAGATAAATGTTGCGCCTTGAACTTGTGGATGAGTGTGATATATGTATACCTCTTTGACTATTGGTGAAATTAAATCTCTAATATTAACAAAAGAGGGGCATATTAAGAATGTCCAAGAGCTACATTCTTTCTTATTGGTATTAATAAAAAGTCATCTTTGTAATAAGATCTGAAAAAATTGAAAATGAAGTTCATATATCATAAATATTTTTCTTTCAATGTCATTTTCTACATAATTAGTAAAAGAGACGACTTTTGATATATATGTCCATGCGCACTACTCATTCAAGTTTATGAAGAAAAAACATTACTTGAGCTGAATTTTATGATATTGACAAAATTATATAATAAAAAAAAAAATATATTAATATTAGTCATATTAATTATGAAGTGATCAAAATGAGTTGCAAATTTGAAGATACCACTAATTCAATCCACCTCAATTCATACTCATATTTTGCCCTTTGCATACGCAAAAAAGTATATTTTTATGATCAATGTGACGCTTGGTTTTATTTTTCCTAGATTAAGAGCTAATATTGGGCCAGAGGTGTCGTTCCCAGAAGAACGGAGATTGACGATGATATCGTACATTGTATAATTGGAATGGACCGGATAAAATGAAGGTTCGTACTAGGATACTATGTGATAAGGATGGGTTGTCAAGTCGTAAATGTAGGTTCTACAGAATGATGATAAGAACAACGTCAAATGAATGAGTTGAACTGAATTTAAGTGAGTCAAAATGAATTGAGTTAATAAATAGACAAATCAGAAGTTATTTAAGTTAGAGATAGTGAAAGTCATAACCCAATCCACCAAATTCTTATCAAAAACATTTTTCTAACTACATTTTTTTATACACAAAAATTTTAAAAATTATTTTTCCTTTCTAGTAAAGACTATTTTCTAGCAACTAAACATTAGAAAATAACTAATTTTGAAAATCATTATACCAAATAGTGCACATGTAATTAGTTGAAGTGACACCTCTTTTGTATAGAATAATTAACTGAATTTTTTTCCAAATGTATTTGCTCATGTTAAATAGAAGTCCTAATTTGTACCAAAATTTTATTTATTTATTGGAAAGAATTCTTTAATTACTTACTAAACATGTTTACATGATCTAATAGTTGAAAATGGAAGCAATTGAAATTGACAGAATGGTTCCACGTTTGTTTGAGTTGTATAGATAGTCTTTATATTTTTAATTCATTTCTTCACAAAGAAAAATTCAAAAAATAAACTTTTAAATGAGAAAAATCATTTTTCAATAAATGTTTGATATTTATATTTAAGTCTAATTAAATCTGAATTCGTATTACGTAACTCATTTCTAAGCATGATGCTCCCAACAGAGTTTTTATCAATTTTAGAATCTCAAATTTGAAATATGATTAAAAATAAAAAAATTGAATTCCAATAATCCTACCGCAATTTGTCAAAATGAGAAAACTTTGAGAACTCTTCAAACTGTGAGAGATCACTAAAAAGGCAAATCACATAGTGAACCAATTGCCTAGCACTACAAATTAATTTGTTCCTTTTGCTACATTGAAAAGTCATTTAGCTTTGTGTATACACACACAAAAATAAAATAAAATTATGAATAAGTCTCTAAGTATAAGCTTGCTCTAAATTCTTATATATATATATAGCTTGATATATATTTATTCATTTCATAAACCCTTTTCATAAATCTATATTTAGACCATATTGATATTTCTTCGGACTCTTCTTTTGGTATTTGCTATCACTGCCTTTTTCTTGTAACAAATTTCTGGTAATTTTCCTTTATGTTTAAAAAAAAACTTTCTTTGATTTGTTTGTTATATTTCTAAATAAAAATCCTAATAATAGATTTTCTTTAATTTCCAATTGAATTTGCAGGTTTAAAGAGCAATGTTGTGTTATTGGTAAGTCTTGTACAAATTCCAATGAGCATTTCTCTTTTTGTTACTTAGATTCATATGTTAAGCCATGAAATGTCATGCCATCTTTCAATAATTTCTAGCATAACCGACCAACAACAACGATAACATACTCAGTGTATGTACATAATCGTATAAATTAGGTCTAGGTTTGGAGAGGACGTATGGTGTATACGAACCTTATAACTTCTATATTAGAGAAGTTGTTTCCGATAAATCCATAGCTAAAGGAAATATAATGTAATGTAAGAAACAAAATCTATATAGGTAATAATATAATACACCAACTCGTGTCACGTTGGTTGGCAGACCTAGCTTATACGTTACGACTTCACATGAACTAGTAAATTTTGACCTGATCCTATATTCATCAGACATTTGATTGTAAAATCTAATTTTTATCAGTATATATTAACTCGAGATCATTATAAAAATCATATACTTTAAATCTTAAATCCGAATCTTGTTATTTTTTGGAACAAGTTATTGTGGAGTGGGTGGGAAGTTTCTTTTCTTTGTTCTCACCACCGTACTATGAACACTTGGTGATGTTAGATAGAATCATTCAAATTTTTCACTTTCATGCACGTCTTTTCTTTATGGACACCATCTTTCTCTTCATGGCCTTCAAGAGGTTTAGATACTTATTTTTGGAAGATTTATAGGAAACAATTTTTCTAATATGACAAGAATAAAATATACATTTTGAAGTACCCTTTTTAGTCCCGTTAGAAATTTATATGACGCTAAAAAAAGTAATAGCATATACTTCTTCATATTCGATTTTGAATGGGAAAATTGTGTTTGATTATAATTTTTCACATATATGCTTTTTATATATTATATATAGTTAATTATTTCCACGTATAATAAATTTACATAAATTCTAAATATGTAAATATAACAAAAAAAATGAGATCTCGTGTCCTAATAGTCATTACCAATGAGAAATATATAGTTTAACCCTCATAATCTAAATTCTATTTTGTATAATATTATATTAATATATACTATATGCTTAAATGAAGTGTGGGTATTTATGTAACTGATCACAACTTGCTTGGATTGAGACTGTTATTACATTAATTCTCTATTCTTCTTTCACATATCTAGTAAAACAAAAATAACTATTTGATCATTTTTTTTTAATTTTTTTTTGCAGACTTCATATATAAATCAAGAGAAAAAAAGCAATAAATCTACAAAAAGAAATGGTGACCATAAATAATTTCTTCAAGAAGACTTCTCATCAAGATCAACACAATCAAGAAAAATTACTACCACATGATGATGATGAAATTAAAAATGGATGTTGTTGTTTCACTCCATTATATGAAAAATTGAAAAGTTTCTTCAATAATATTCAAGATTTTGCAAAGAAAGCAATTGAGATGGGTAAAAATGATCCAAGAAAGATCATTTTTTCACTAAAAATGGGATTTGCTTTATCTTTTGTGTCACTTCTTATTTTTTGGAAGAAACCAACTGATGTTGCTCAATTTGCAATATGGGCAATCTTGACTGTTCTTGTTATGTTTGAGTTCACTATAGGTACTAAAATCTAACACCCCCTCTCTCTTTTTTTCTTTTTTACTCTATCAAGTTTGATATTTTTATCTGTCGTAGCAGGTAATTTTCTTTTCTTAAAAAAGCATATTCAAAGAAAAATAAATCCCATATGTTATGTAAATAAGGTGACATTTCACAATTGTAATCTTGAAAATAAGACTGACTATTTGTTATAAAAGATAAATGGTTTATATATTTGATGGTGTACATAAGTTAGTTATACATATTATAGATTGTATATGTATAAATAATACTATTCTATCAGATCACCTGAACGATTAACAAGTAAGTTACTTTAAAACATGTGATATTTGTTATTCTGAAAATTTGGAAAGATTATCTAGTACAACATGTATAAATGATTTAATGATATAAAAAATATTAGGTTGTCAGTGTATATAGCTTAAAATTACTGTAGAATGAGTATAAGTTCTATGTATTAACGGTGTAATTTGACAATACAAGACATGTTTGCACCATTAATATATGTTTAGCTTAATTAAATAATTTTTAGTATAAGTTATCCTTTAATTAATTTCCCTTTTTTTGGTTAATTGCAGGAGCAACTTTTATTAAAGGATTTAATCGTGGCTTGGGAACATTTTGTGCTGGAATGCTTGCTTTTATCTTTGCTCAATTAGCATTATGGGCTGGAGAAAGGGAAAAAGCTGTAATTGTTGTGAGCATTTTTATTGTAGGTAAACACTCTAATTAACTAGCATAAATATCTACAATTTTTCGAGTTAGATGTCCGGTCTGAGTTGAGTTTGGACGGGTTGAAAGTAGAAACTGGTGTTAATAAATGATTTATTGGCTAATTCTATGAAAAAGTTTGTTACGGTGAGATGAATTGAGTTAAAATGAATTAAATAACTGAATTATAGCTCAATCTATCCGACTCTTATCAATTTTTTTTATTTTAATTTATTATTTATTTATTACCAAACAAAACTTGTTTTTCTTTCTTTATTATATCTATATATAATAAAACATATGAAATAAAAAAAAATGTGTTTATTTATAGTTTGTATAGATTAGTATAATGGTCAATTGGGCCTACTAGGCCCAAATCTTTCTTTCTTTGGTGGATTAAATTTGGACGGATCGAGATTGTCTAAGTTAATAATAGGAGGGTTAATTAACTAAAGATCTTCATATTTTCATATGCTAATCTTTAAGATACCCTATTCTTAATTGGGGATGTTATATAGTTGGTTGGTCAGTCAAAAATATTTTTGACAACTTTTAGCTAATATACATGATATACACTATGTGGACGACTATTTATATTAATTTTACTTCAAAGTTTAATAAATATAATCTCATATATATTTTTTGCTTGTTCTTTTTTGCAGCATTTATAGGAACATATTTAAAGTTATATCCAACAATGGCTCCATATGAATATGGATATAGAGTATTTATTTTGACATATTGTATTCTCATTGTGGCTGGAAATAGAACTAGAGAATATAATGTGGCTATTTTTACTCGTTTAGCCCTAATTGCTGTTGGGGCTGGAATTTGTTTGATGATAAATATTAGTGTTTGCCCTATTTGGGCTGGTGAAGATTTGCATCGATTGGTTGTTAAGAATTTCATGGATCTTGCAACGTCTTTAGAAGGTACGTGAGATATATTTGAATGTTAATATATATCGTAAGTAGATTGCTTCTGATTGTTAAATTATTTGACGATCAGAGTCATTCTTTAATAATTGATTACAATGAAAACAAAAATTTTGTGGCAGGTTGTATCAATGGATATTTAAGTTGTGTTGATTATGATGAAGCTACAAATGATTCAGATTATAATGGCTATAAATCTGTTATAGAATCAACAAGTCGAGAGCAAACATTGGTACGTTTTAATATTGATGTGTTTACTAATTAAATGATCTGAATATATCGATAATTTTTAAAATTTCATTTTGTCATTCGAACTATATTGTGTTATAATGAAACACCTCTGATATAATAAAATGTACCTATTGAACGATAATTTATCTGATTCTTTTTGTAAAAATAAATAAAAATAGGTCATATTCAAGAAAAATAGGATTTTTTTAAAAACTAATTAATTGTGTGAAGATATGATAAGACTAATGCCTAACCACATGGCTTGCCAATAACTATCATGTTTAAATCACATGTTGATGAGAATCATAAATTTAAAGGAACAATTTAATCAAATAATTGTGTGTAGACACTTAACTTAGTTCTTCTACTTGGTGTCTAGTTATTATAAGTCGAGTGATCATTCAGGTATTTAACTTCTTTATACATCAGGTGTTTCGTTACTCAATTGAAATAGAAAATAGAGTATAGTTTAAGTATCTGAATAAAAATTTACTCCATTAAAAAAATTGAATCGACGACTGGGACCTGTAAATAGTGAAGCGTAAAGTGAAATAAAAAAAATTAATATACTCCTATTTACTATGAATGGGGAGTTATATTGGAACAGCTGGATGTGCTATTTTGGAGCCACCGCCGGGCCCTGTTAAAATGCACAAGAAACATTGAGAGAACAATTGTAAAAATTAAGCATGGGGATTTGAGACATTGTGCATTTATGGTCATGGCATTGCATGGATGTATCCAATCAGAAATTCAGGTTTTTTTTTCTTCGAAACAGAACCTATGTTGCTCGAATTATTCTAACGATATCATAGTATTTTTTTAAAATTTTCAAATATATACTAATTTTTTTGAATAATCGAACACACATTAAGAATATTTTTTTAAAAAACCAATCAAGCAACATAGGTTATAAGTAGTCAAAAAGTCTTATTTAGGTAGTCCCTTTTGTTCCATCATCCACTATAAAAATGGAGGGGCATGAAAAACACATAAATAACTTTTACACTATCGATATTGACATATTTAAACAAAGTTATTTAATCTAATACTCCAATATTTAAGTTTGTCACATTTTAATCAATATGAACATTTACAAGTTGTTATGTATGTCATGTTAACAAGTTAATCTAAGAAAAAATCGAACGCTATCAGCATATAATCTAAATAAGTTTTTACATTATTTTTAAGAATCATAACATGTTATTTACTCAACTATTTAGAGGTTATTAAATTAGGAATTGTTTATCGTAATAGAAATTAAACTTTTTAACGTCTTTTAATCTGACAGGCACCACCAGAGAAGAGAAAGGTATTCCGCAACGAGCTTAAGAAAGTTGGTGCAAATGCTGCAAAAGTTCTACGTGAGTTAGGAACAAAATTAGAGAAACTAGAAATGCTAAATGGTCATGAAAATATCTTAAAAGAAGTGCATGAGACAGCACAAAATCTTCAAAAAAAAGTAGATCACAAGTCATATCTATTGGTCAACTCAAAAAGTTGGGAAATTGGAAAATCAAACATTATTAATAATAATAATAATAATAACCTTGACGATTCATCGAGTGAAAATAGTAGTAGTGAAAATATACCATTAAGTTCACGATCACTAAGTGAAACAGCTATCGATATAAGGTTATTACAAGGAAATTGGCCACAATCAGATCAATTAGTCGCAAAATTAACACCATTTAAGAAGCAAAATCAATGGCCTTCACGTCTTTCACTTGTTGATGGTGAAATTGTTGATACAATCGAAATGGAAACTTATTTAAGCGCGAGTGCTCTATCCTTAGCGACGTTTGCATCACTTCTAATTGAATTTGTTGCAAGGCTACAAAATGTGGTTGATAATTTCGAAGAATTAAGTCAAAGGGCGGAATTTAAAGAGTCGAGTAATGTTAAAAGTTAAAAGAGTTTACTATGTATATGTTAATAATGTGATTTGTATTCAAGATGTGAGTTTTTTTGTTGTTTTTTTTGGTCAAGGATTAGTATGTGTGAAATGAAAAGAGAAAATCAAATGTATTGGTGATTTGTTTGTTGTGTGAGGAGGAAAAGGATTAGGGAAATGAGATTTGTATATTGATAGTGTGGAATATTTCTTGTATCATGAATTGATATGGAAATGTAATAAAGATTGTTTTGTCATATCACATTGAGATACAAAGAGAAATAATTTGATAAATAAGTCATCATGAATTATAGGGAGATGTTTTTTTTTTTTTTTGCAAAATTGTGATAAAAGACCAATATAGAGGTAGCTAAATTGAAGTAATTGTTTTTTATGTTCTAATTTGTAATAACATGGATTTGGATTCAATTATATGTTTTTTGTCTCAATTTTATGCGGCATAGGTAAAACTTGAAAGACAATTAATAAATAATAGGATAATGAAAGAAATCCCACGTTCAAGTTTTTTTATTAGCATTATCCTCTATAAGTTTTATAAATTTTTAAAATTCTCGCGAATCAGATTAGTGTATCATGTATAAAATGTAATGTATTTTACTTAATGATTAATGTATCAACGTTTATATAATTGTATCAGTTTGAAGGATTTCTGTAATTATAAACTTATAAGGAACAAATTAAATTGTCTTAAAAATATATGATTTCTGTCATTTGGCCATAGTAATATTATAACTTATAAGGAACAAATTAAATTGTCTTAAAAATATATGATTTCTGTCATTTGGCCATAGTAATATTATATGTTTTTATGAAATATTTGAAATTTTAATCATTGTAATTTATATGACATTTTTCAAATAATATATTTATTTCTCTTTGTACTGATTTATGTGGTATCGTTGGAATTTGAAAAACCAATCAATTCTTTTTTATAAATTCAAAATTATTAATTATAAGGTAATATCCAAGTAATATATGTTATTTCCCTTTTTCAATGTATATTGCACTAATAAAATTTTGAGAATTAATCAAATTTATTTTTTATCTATTTTAAATTATTATGTTATGACTTATAATTTTTTAATGATTTTTTAAAATATATAAAAAAAAATATTCAAAAGGCCCAAAAACATACCTCATATAAACACGTTATTCATGAAAATATTCCAAAGATGTGACGTGAAACTACAAATATAGAAAATGCGTCAAACTAAATAATAGAGAAAATGAATATGTCATCATGCCAATTATATCTATCTATTTTAATTTTTTTTACGTTTGATATTTATTTTTAAGTTTGACTAATTTAAATTTATGTTAGAAATTTCACTTTAGTTTAGAGTAAGATTTTCCTTATCAAAGATAGTAATATATTTAAAGCTCGAACTCAAAATATTTAATTAATAATAATTCTTTTTACTATTTTATGATAATTTTCAATGAAATTGACCATGAATCTATCGTAATTTACGAATATCTTTCTCTCTTTTTTTAATTGGTTCTACTTGTTTTGTTAATATATTAGTAAAGTTTTCCTTATCAAAGATAATTTTATATTTGAAGCTCGAATTCAAAATATTTAATTAAATTATTTTTTTTACTATTCACATATATCTTTCTCTCTTTTTTTTAATTGGTTCTACTTATTTTATTAATATATTAATTAACTCTCACAATTCTATATGCATCATCACCAAATAATTTGAGTTTAAAGGTGTGGACATAGAACATGTGCTAATCTTTTTTCCAATTTCAATATCTTTAAAAAAATAATTATTTTGAATTTGCCAACTCGAACATGATGATTGATTAAGAAAGTATTGTCTCACTGTCTTATATTAATGTGAATTCGAGTAATTATTCAAATAGAATGATTTTTATATACGTAAGATTTATGTACTATATTATTTTTATATATATATCAATTAGTCAAACTCTATTTTTCTATTCAATGTCTATAAAATAAATTAATATGAATACGCAAATTACCATAAACTTGTCGGTACAGTTAATCGAATCTAATTACTTAAAACTAAGAAAGAAAAATAAATTGAAGATTAATGATTTACGATGTGTTTGGTATAAAGGACGATATTTAGAGATTGTTTAGTAGTATATGTAACGATAGTGTTGAATATTGTGTATCAGCAATGCAATAATTAATAATATTATGATTAGTTATGCTGATATTATTTATTATTCATTATTTTTTTGGTGTATTAGATATATTAAAAACACATTGCATAATTTTTAGAAAATTATTTATTTACAAAATTACTTTCCATATTCTTTTAACTTTATACACTTTCGCCACAATTTTGTCTAAAACCATACTTATATTAAAGATCTTTGTATTTGCTAATATCATAATTTTATATGTATTTATACATAAGATAACACCATAGGGTACTAATATTTTTATTTTTTATGTATATGTTGAAAAATTATATCAAACAATAAAAAAATGGTGAATTATATGGAAATTGTTTTAGAAATTAATATGAAAATTTACATGAAAAATTTTTTCCTACGATTTTCCTTACTAATTTCCAGGAAAATCCTCATATATTTCATACTTTTCTTATAGTGCAAGAGATTTGTGTTAATATTGAAATTAATACATATATTATTTTCACTGATACATCTTACCAAACGAACCCTTAAAAAGCAAAAGTAAGACTTTCACGTTCCTTATTTGATACTTGTTGATGGTGAAATTGCTAATATAATTAATTTGATAACTTATTTAATTGCTAGTGCTTTGTCTTTTTTGTCTACTTTAGATCACTTATAATATAGTTGACTATTTTAAAGAGCCAATTATTGTTAGGAGTTAAATCATTTGCTAATAGTATATGTTAAAAATGTGATGTGAGTTTTTTCCTTTTCTTGTGAAGGCATAGTTGCGTAGAATGCAAAGAGAAAAATATTGGTGATTTGTTTGTTGTCAAATTATTTAAAAGGACGTGATCATGAATGGCTAAATAAAAAATATATGAAGATAATAATTAAAATATAAGTATAATAAATAATGCAATTTGTTGTATAAGAGAGATAGGAGATCAATCTCCTTCTTAACACGATTAGAAATAGTCTTTTTATCTTAAAAATTAGATTATAAATTATATTACATCCTATATTTTATGTATCTACTTATAAAATTATGCTCAATATATTGTTATAATTTGTTTATAGTGTTCATCAATGTGCCCATGTCTGCTAATCAGTGAATAGATCCAAAATAATTTTTAAAAAAATCCCCTTAGGCCCCTATATCCTTGTTCTGTAGTGAGTTTCTCCCTTTCCTCTTATTTTATTATAAGCATGTTAATAATAATTATAATAAGATGTTTTTAACACATTTAGAAATAGCAAGTATTGACATTTTATATTAATTTCGTTCAGGGATGTATTTAAAAGGAGTCATTCAATTCACGTAAATTTGTATTTTTTCTTAAATCATGTAGAATAGTGCTATAGTCTCTTTAAAAGTATTTAAGTATATATGCGTGATTTCACATTCAAGGGTCGTTTGATACAAAGATGCATAACGCAGAGATTATTAAACCAGGGTTTAGTAATGCAGAGTTTAGTAATGCAGAGTTTAGTAATGCAGAGTTTAGTAATGCAGAGTTTGATTTTTATCAAATGTTTGGTTCACTACTTCCCACCTAATTTTATGTTTGGTTTAAGACTCTAGAAAAACTTCTTTCCTATAATATCCTTAGGTTTATTGTGAGATTTTTCATTTCATTTAACTAGTCAATTAGTTAAATAATAAAACATATAAGAAAAATTTTGAGGTGTGATATGCCACCATCTTTAATAGCACAATATATTTCTAACTTTTTTATTGGTCAAATACACCTTAAATTTAACATAATTTTAAGACTACTTAAATTGTTCAAATAGACAAAACTTATGAAAAACAACAAATAGTTCATGTGGTCAATCAACAACATTAAAAAAATATTTTAAAAAATCAACCTAATATAGCAAATCAAACATGAAGAGGAAAAAAATTAGTTTGTGAAATCATCAAATTATATGAAACAAATTTGGAGAATTTAAAAGAATATTTATAATATCCTAATATTAAAAAAAAATAAAAGAACATTAAATTACATAAGAATTCAGGAAAAAGGATTTGGGAATAGTTTAGTAATTTAGGGGTCTTATCCAAGGATTGTTAAGCATTGGATTAGTTATCTCTCCCTTTTCTAGGGATTATATAAGACCTTGTATGAGGTATAACTAATCCATGGATTATGTTAAATAGAGTAACCAAACAATGTTTTTCTTGGACTAAAATATAATCCATGGACTATTTTGATTAATACCTCCTACCAAACGGGTCCTCAGAGTATTATATAATGCGATGATAATTAGGTGCAACTCTCTAATGAGGATAGAAATTTGCATCTTATGTTTGTCTTGTCTTTCCTTCTAAAATTGGATAACATCTTTCACGCTATAAGAATTAATTTTTTATCTATAATTTCAAAGGTTCAACGAGTTCAAGTGATTAAATATCAAATCGGTGAAATTGATATATTAGATCCCCCTTTTCTTAATAGCGTACTCATCCTCTCGAAATTCTAAACATGCCTTTGATTATGTCCTCCGTGTCTTGTAACACACTTCATTTTCTCCTTCACACTGCTACCGATCTTCCTAATACTCATATATGACAATCGAGTTTAGGATAAGAAATCTCACATCGACAAAATACATCAACAAAATACATGAGAGATGTTTAGATATGCAAAGGTAAGCATGCCTTTCAAATTAGTGACGCGTTTTAAAATTGTGTGAGCCTTGATCAAAAGCGAATAATATCACTAGCACACTAGGTCATTATAGATGGTATCAAAGTCATTCCTATGTTAATCTTGTTGATGTGGACCAGGATTCAACTGAGTCTATACAAATCCCAATAAAGCATGATAAATCTCAGTATTAAATATAGACAAACTTCATACGATCGAATAAACCTCAACAAGAACGTTGAATCCATGAAATAAGGTGTATGTGACACCCAACTTAAAAAAAAGAATCTCACATCAACTAAAAAATCAACTAAGAAATAAGTAAGAAATTCATTTATCCTAATTAGTATTTAAGAAAACATTTCTTTCTTATATAATATAATATATATATAAATATATATCCTCTCGCTCTCCCCCTCTTTTGTCCCCCCTCTCCTCTCTCCTTCTCTCTCTCTCTCTCTCTCTCTCCCTCTTCCTTGTCTCTCTCTTCCTCCTTGTGCTCTGCGCTTCAAGGCGTGGGGGGGAGGGACGCGGGGCTACGGTGAAGAACACAAAGAAAAGGGAGACCGTGGGTCCAAAACTGTGGCCGTGAGAAGGGCAAGGGCGGGCGGGCCAAAAAGAAAAATAGTGACAAAAAGAAGACAAGGACCAAAAAGAAGGAAAGAAGGAAAGCCAAGGAGGAAACGGGAGGCTAGAGAAAAAGAAAAAGGGGGGGGGAGGGGGAAAAACCAGGGGAGCTCGACACAGGAGAAGGAGAAGGCGACGGACCATAAGGGGGGAAAGGAAAGAAAAGAAAGCAAGCAACGGCATGGAAGGAGTGGTGGTAGGGGAAGCTGGGGGAGGGGACAACAAGGGGAAGTGGCTTCAATATAGAGAGATCCTAATATAGATATAGATAGTATAGAGGAGTAGATAGGATAGAGATAGATAGATATAGAGAGGAGGGCCGGGGGCCTGGGGTCAGCGTAAAGGAAGCAAAAGAAAGGGACAAAAAAAGAGGGAACGACTCGGGGAGGGAGGGAGAGAAAGAAACGGAAGCAGCAAGAGGGGGGAAGGAAAGGGTGGTGTAGGAGTGGAAGCGGGTGATGGGGCACAAGGCGGACCCGGCGCGGGAAAACAGAGGAAAGAGGTTTCTTTAGTTTTTTCCATTTTAAAGAGGACATAAACCCCTTGCCGGGCGCCTCCCCTTGTTCGTCTTTCTCCTCCTCCCCTCGCTCGGCCTTCTCTTCTGTGTGCCCTATGCCACACAATCACTTGTCTACCGAACGTAATATCCGAATAGAATTACGTTTTTGACGCGTTGCATTGTCTTTACTCACGCCCCTATGGCAAATCCCTCCTTTTTCCCGTGGTTGTTGGGGCAATGCTCTCTGTCCCGGCTTACTGCCCTTTCCTCCTCCCTAGTGACTCCTGTCTTCCCCCTTACCTTTCTTCTTTCCCCTTCCCTCCTTTCCCCGTCCGTCTCTCTCCCCTTTCCTCCCCCTCGCCATCCACTTCCTTGCTCCGTTCTAGCAGTTCATTTCGCTGTCCGCTCTTTGCGTCCCCTAAAAGTGGAAAGAGGGGAATGGACAGGAAACAGGGGAAAGCGGAAGGCGGGGCGCTCCAAACGCGCTGCCGGGGGGAGAGGAGAGGAGAGGGGAAAGAAATATACGCAAGAGGATGGCGCTGGGAGGGGTCTCCGCGAGAGAGGAGACAAAAGGGGCAGTAGAGACGGTAAGCAGGGGGGGCGGAAAGAAAGCGTGGGGTGGAGGTGGGAAGCGCCAGGATTAGAATAAGGGCACACACATAAGTATAGCATCGCAGTGAAAGGCTAGGCAAGAAGCGCAAGAGCCGAGAGGGTCGGAGAAAAAAGGAACAGAGGGGAAGAGAACGAGCGTAAGGTACGGAAGAGCAAGGGAAAAGACAAAAAAAAAGGGAAAGGCATAAAGAGTTAACGAAGGAAGACCATGAGCAGGGGAAGGAAGGGGAACCTAAACAGAAATGTCACAAAGGGGGAAGGGAAAAGCGGGACGGGTAGGGGTGAAGAAAGAGAGGGGAAGCGGAAGTCAAGACCAAAAACGAGGGAAGGAGAAATGACAAAGGAAAGGGGCAAGGCGGATGGAGAAATTGGGGCCACCGACCGAAACTTACAGACATATTTCGACGTGTATGGTTGAAAGCAATCTCAGCTTAACAGTAAAATTGTAATCAAATAATTAAATTAATTTAATTTGATATAGACATTTTTACACGTGTCCACGTCATCATTTTTTTTTTGAGTTATTAAAGAGTCTATAAAGTTGATAATATTTACCAAAATATACAGGATAATTACAATAATAAAATAAAAAGGCAAGGGCAAAAAAGTTTAGAAAAAAAAAATAGCACTAATAATAGATGATGGGACACAAGTGGAATAAACCATATGTCATTTGTTTTTTTAATTTATGTGAAATAATAGGACAAAAGTACAGTTTTGGATGCCGTTCAAATCATGATTTTATTTAAGTTAGTAATAATTAGGTTCATTAGAAATATATAATTTTGATTTGAAATATTAAAATTTCATAATTTATATGATTATTACATAATCATGTCAAATGAGTAATTTACAAAGTAATTTATAAGCAAGGTGTGGAACAATTTTAATATTTTAAGATGTCGAACTAAAAAAATCACATTTTCTATGTTTTCTTTTTTAAAAAATAAAATTTTGTGACTTTGTGTTATTATATGTTCAAATACACATCACTTTATAAAGTTTACAGATTAAATTAACAATTGTGAATTTTGATATACTCATATAATTTGAAGAGATTGTGTGTACGGAGGGTTAGGATTGTATAAAAAAATAGCTAGTTACTATATTATATAAAATTATGAATCCTTTTAGCAAAATTTAAATTCATGGATCAAGTTTTATAATTTTAAAAATTTCATATCATAATATAATCCTACTTTTGGAGTTTTTAAATTTGAAATTTGTGCAGATTTTATAAACAAATGTTGATTTTAAATCAAACCTTCAAATTGGGATCCCAATTCACTATATAGATGCAGAAATCAGGAGGTTTTCAAGGGGTGCAAATGGATCGATTGAATAGTGTAGGTGGGGAGGACAGTGAGTGCATCGGTTTGCATGGATATTATCTGGCAGAGAACACGAGAGCTGGAACGAGGAGAAATTGACGAGGGTAGGAGCGATTGAAAGACACTGGAGGGGAAGGCAGGGCGAGGGCTAGGTACGGGCCGAGGGGGAGAGTAAGCGTAAGGACTTAGGTTGGTAAGTTGAAATACATAGAAGAGGGATGATAGAGATTGGATAGCGGGTGGGTAGACAAAAAGGCAGCAGAGCGGGTAAGAAGTCGGAAATATAAGGGAGGAGGGGGAATTCGATTATCCAGCGTGGGACGAGGGGGGTGGTACTGGGTTGGATGTGGGGGGCACGGAAAACCCAATGATGAGTGATCTGATGTGAAGGGGGAGAATGCTCGTGTCGTTCATAGGGAGAGATTGATAGGGACTAGGAAGTGGAATGGAGCAGAAGGGTGAGTTTTGAAAGGATGGAGGCGCTGAGCGGTAGTAAGTGGGGGGAGTGGTGGGCTGTGCTAGCGCTGGAGAAACGAGGAAAGTGGGGGGTGGCTGATTGGATGAATAGTGCGTGAGCCAAAGATGAGTGGGAGGGTAGGGTCCATTACTGTGCATCGGATGTTAAATTAAATGTATAAAAGGAGGAAGCTGAAGCTTCAATGTGTAAGGGTGGGAATGAGGTAGTGTTTGTGGAGGGAATGCCTCGGGTGTCGAAGGGCGATTTTAGTTGGGTGTGTGGAGGGGAGGAGGAGGAGAGCGTGGAGACTCAGGAGGAGACGCCACGATATGATTGCGTGGCTCGTGGCGTGGCGGCGATGGTAGGGGATTGGGTTTCTAGACGGGGGTGCTCTGGAGAGCGGTACACCTCTCTCCAATTAACGCGCCCAATGAAATCACTACGCCGTCCACTCGGTTGAAATGTATCACTAGTGCCCACGAGTAGTTGTGATTAAGCAAATTGGCGGAGGTGAATGCATAAGAAATGTAGATCTTGAACCAATAAAATGGCATCAAACTACCTTTATGAGGTTGCAAATCATACGTTGAATTATGGATGCGACATATGCGTGTATCATATTAATATCACCCCCAAAATCATTGGGAATTATTGATTCTCATTGTGAAGGAGAGTACTTAAGAGGGTAGCATTGTTGACATCTCTGCAGGTGATGGGAGAGAGGAATTCCAGCGAGCTTGTCGTATGTATTCGGGCGGATTATAGGAAGACCGGTGATCAAGAGCCAGAAAATTAATATAAACGGTAGGAAAGATGCACTAGAGAGATGGGGTTTGGCTAACGGAGCGGAGAGGGTGGAAAAAAGTGAGGTAGCGGAGCGACGATTAGGGTATGTACGATAATATAGATTTAGATAATCAGGGGCAAGGGGTAGGGGATGTAGCGGTTAGTGGAGGTTGAAGATACGGCCGCGAGGGTTGTAAGTAACAAAGAGATAGTGGGTCGAAGGAAATGGGAGCTGGGGTGTATAGGCTTGGGTTGTGTAATTTGGGTACGGTATGAAATGGGGTCTAAAAGGGGTGGTGGAGGTCTTGGGTGAGTTATGGTATACGGGGCGTCTTGAGCAGAGAATGAGAGATAGAGGCGAGAGCATCTTGTTTCAAGAAGTCGTGAGATTTGGTTTAGGCGATATGAGATGACGAGTGAAAATGAAGTTAGGGAGATCGTAGAGGGAGGGGGTAAAGAAAGTCAGGAGGGGACAAGATGCTGGGTGAAGGGGAGATTATGTAGGGGGTATGTGGAGGGATGGGGGAGGGGGGGTACGTAAAGAGGGGCGAGGGTGGAGATCGCTGTACGAAGGGAGAATGCGTTGGGGGTCTAACGGAGAAGAAATCATTGGTAAGGAACGGATGGCTATGGGGAGGAATGCCGAGTAGGGAGTGGATGCTTTGAAGTGGAGAGGGTTAGGGAGGGGGGGGCTGGTGATGTACTGGGGAAGGGAGGGTTCAGGAATATCTAAAGGGGAATGATCAGTAAAGGGAAAAGGGGCGGGGTGGGGGGGTAGGTGCGAAGCTCATAACTGAATCTGGGAAAGAATTGAAAGGGGTGTCGGGGATGAGGGGTAGTCCACCTGGGGGTAGTCGATCAAAAAGACAAAAATTAAGGGGTGAGGGCTTTGCCACTCTTTCCCCCTTCACGGCGGCACTGCTTCCCTTTCCGGTCCCTTTGCCTCTCTTGCTTTACCTCTCTTTCCTGCTTCGGGGAGGATTCTCTGGCTGCTCATTCTCTGTCCGACCTCTTCCTTATATCAATGAAAATAAATAAGAAATTTCACAGTCAATTGAGATTATAATTAAAGAAGATGATTGCATAAGTGATTAATTTATCTATATAATAAGCATTTGAGAGCAAATATTTTTACACATTAGTTCTATTTAAGGATGTTCGTGGTTACGGTTATTAATCAAACCAAATTAATTAAAAAAATCGATATTTGATTTAGTGGGTAGGTTTGATTTTTAAATTTTAAAAATCAATATTATTTGGTTTGATTTTGATTTTACTAAAAAACAACCGCAAAAATAATCAAGCTGAACCGATAAATTCGATATACAAATGTTAGAATTATTCATATATTATTCATAAATAAATTAAAAATATTTTGTTAAATTTTAAATTCAATTTAAGTCTTTAATTTTACAATTTTCCCTCCAAGCCAACCTTTATTCAAGTATAATAATCTCCACCTTCAAGTCCGATCAAAATCCATTTTATTCTTTACCGGTCTTATCTTCCCATAGCAACTTCGTCACCTTTTTCTTTAAATGAATCACTTTATTCGTGTAATGCTAACTCTAATATTGCTTAATTGAACTGACATTAGCTTTTATGTAGATTATTAATGTAATTGGTGCTTGTGTCTGTCGAGATACGTACATCGTCAAAAAATTATTACTTATAAATCGAATAAATCAGAAAAATCGAACCAAATCGATGGTTATGTCTTTTCGTTTGGTATTGTTTGGTTTTAGAAATTTTAAAAAATCAACGAAACTGGTTTGGTTTTGATTTCAATCAATAACCGATCTAAATGAACTACGAACACCCCTAATTCTACTTATATTCTTGTTAATACTCCATACGTCCCATGTAATAAGTCATCCCTTTCTATAAATAATTGGTCCATAATACTTGTCATCTTATAAAATCAATGCATACATTACCTTATTTTTTCTTTTTACTCTTATGATTTAGAGCCTTAAAAAGAAAATCTCCATTTGACCCCCTTCTAACAATTAAGTCCAATGGACAATTTATGTTATTTGGTTAAATTCAGATCAAATACATTACTTCATCACTTTAATGAAACTTGAGTTCAAATAATTAAATAAGATCTAAGGGTAAATTTACATCATTTCTGTTAATGCAAGTGCAAAGTACAAAAATGACATAAAATATAAGGAGCGTAATTGAATTGACCTCCGCACAACTCCCAATGCAGCAAATATAAAAAACTGAGTTAAGGTGTAAACATGTTGTATTTAACTATATCTAGTAGTAGTAATTTTTTTCCACTTTAATAAATTACAATATTTTCTATAGAATAATAAATATAAGGACATAAATCACTGTAAACTTGTCGGGTGCATTTAAACAGATCCAACAAATTCAAACTAAGATAAATAATAAAAAAAGATTTTAAAGGAACACCTTTTATGGATGATATTTTTTTTCAAGCCTATAATTGTTCAAAGAATGAGAAATGATTTTTAAAACAGTTATAAAGAAAAAAAAATGTACATAATATTTTTTTACGTACTTATCAGATTATAAAATTATAAATCACTTATTTTCTAGAGCGTTATCATCTTTTTAATATCAAGAAATTAACAATTCTTAATAGAGTGAGCTTGTTCGTATTTCATGTCGAAATTAGTACGAGAAATGTTCCTTCCATAACTGAAGTTTCAATTATGAGTTTTGGGTATTTACTTTCTTTTTTGGTAGGAGCGTTTTCTCCGAATAGACCCTATATGACATGAATTCAAATTAGTTGGGCTTCAATATACATATAGAAAGTGCAGTTTATATTACTAGTCACTTCTGTTTCAATTTGTTTGTCCTACATTTATTTTTAATCTTTTTTTTTAAAAAAATAAAATATTTCTTTGTTTTTTTGTTTGATGTTCTTTAAAATATTTCTACCATATTCATGATTTTCATTTTTCTATGTCCTTTTTTCATTTCTTTCTCTTGACAACTTTTCTCCTTTTCCTTTTTTTTTTTCCAAAAAAAATAGTTATATCTTATATAAGAGAAGTTCCACACCTATTGGAGAGCACAAATGGACCCTTTAATTTGATCAATCATCCCCTCTTTTTCTCTTCTTTAATTTTCCAAGAAAAAAAATATACCAACAACAACAACAATAAATGGTCATGTATATAAAAAAATTCTTCAAGAAGGATTCTTCTTCTTACAACAAAGAAACATTGTTGTTACATGATGAAAAAAGAAATGGTTGTTGTATTTATTTCAACAATATTCAAGATTTTACTAAAAAAGCAATTGAAATGGGTAAAAATGATCCAAGAAAGATCATTTTTTCATTAAAAATGGGATTTGCTTTATTTTTTGTGTCTCTTCTTATTTTCTGGAAGGAACCATTTCCAGAGATTGCTCAGTTCTCAATATGGGCAATTTTAACAGTTCTTATTATGTTTGAGTTCACCATAGGTACTAAATTTTAACATCCCTATTTAAATTATATATACTGACAGTGTAATTATTTTTTTCTGCTTTATCATTGTAATTTAATATGTCAGAGATATATGTGTGGTCATATTAGAAGTGATAGTATCGGATTAGGAACAAGATAGGAGTAGTCTTCGTGTGTATACGATACGAGATACAAAACTGAAATAGTTCAGATATATGATGAGAAGAATGTATCGGTGCATGCCCTAGTGAAGAGGATCGGAGTGATAAGTTGGCTATAACAGATATAAGGAGAGATAGAGGTAAACTGAAAAAAGTCTTGAGGAGATCTGGTTAAGCAAGACATGGTCAATTTAGCTTACTGAGGACATGACCGTAGATAACAAAAATATGAGAGTCAAGAATTAGGATAGAAAGTTAGTAAGTAGTGCGGTCTAGTTTCATTTATTGTTACTCATTTACAATCTTATACTTCGATTTTAGTATTACCTGGATGTTTCGTGCTTCATTGTTGCTAGTTGCAACATGATTTTTTTGCTACTATAATTTAACTGTGACACATAAATTGAGATAACGAGAATGTAAATGTTTTTATTTTTGGCAGGAGGAACACTTATTAAAGGATTTAATCGTGGTTTGGGTACATTATTTGCTGGGATGCTTGCTTTCATCTTTGCTCAATTAGCATTATGTGCTGGAGAATGGGAAAAAGTTGTATGGGTTTTCAGTATTTTTATCGTAGGTAATTAATTAAACTTCCAGTAGCATAGATCCTCGTAAGAATTTAATTTATATACATCATATATAATAGGACAATTTTTTATGAAAAGAGCTGGTCTGGTAAGCCCCTAGCCCACGTACTTGTGGGCTAAGATGACTATTTTTTGACCCACATAAAAAATGGATCAGTTCGACCTGGTCCATCAAATTTTAAAGTCTGTATGAGTTAGCCCGGATGGGATGTGTCAGCCCATATTAACAATCTATCTATGAGGTAATTAAATTAGCTTTATCGTGTATAAGATGTTATTAATTAACATCATTTACTTATTTATTTTGCAGCATTTTGTGGAACATATTTGAAGTTATATCCAACAATGGCACCATATGAATATGGATATAGAGTATTTATTTTGACATATTGTATTCTCATTATGGCTGGAAATAGGACTGGAGGATATAATGTGGCAATTTTAACTCGTTTAGCCCTAATTGCTCTTGGTGCTTGTATTTGCTTGATTATTAATATTGGTATTTGCCCTATTTGGGCTGGTGAAGATTTGCATCGATTGGTCGTTAAGAATTTCATGGATCTTGCAACGTCTTTGGAAGGTATATGTCGATATAAAAAAATTTCATATTTCTGAAGAACGACTCATATAATACTTTCTATTCCCTTTTTTTTGATAGGTTGTATCGATGGATACTTAAATTGTGTTGAGTGTGATGAATCTACAAATCACTCGAACTATAATGGATACAAATCGGTCATCGAATCTACAAGTCGAGAGCAAACATTGGTACGTATGGATAATCATATTTAGTACTAACAAACTATAGTTAGTGATGAATTATCGTAAAATTATATTAGCTATACGAGTAATTTAGCGATGAAATTCAAAATTTGTATATGTTTGAACAGCTTGGATTTGCTATTTGGGAGCCACCTCATGGACGTTATAAAATGCACAAGAATCCATGGAGAGATTTTGTCAAATTAAGCAGTGAATTGAGGCATTGTGCATTCATGGTTATGGCATTACATGGATGTATCCAATCAAAAATTCAGGTTTTATTCTCCAACTGATTGTGTTATATGTTGTTTGAATCTTCAAAAGTGTCCTTATATTTGTATATCGTTCTTAAAAAATGTGTTATTTTTACAAAATCTGACACATAAGGCTGATTCAGAATTTTCATTAAATTAAAAAAGGCAAACATATCATTACTAAAAAAAAGACCTCCAAAGGTCCGTTTTCTAAAAAGAAAAAAAAACCGACTTGTTAAGATAGGTTTTTGATTGTTTTTTTTAGTAGAACGAAGCCAAGAAAAACTAGTATCTATCTATATGCATAACAAATGTTTTCGCCTTACTATATACAAATAATATAATTTTCTGACAGAGTTATTTAGACGAATTCCTAGATCCCCACGTTATCATGTATCTGGTGTCATTTTTGAAAATCCAATCAACCAACATAGGGAAAGAAAAAAAAATCAAAATATTGCTTAATTAGGTCTTACCTTTTGCATCCATCCTCCACTAAGATTGTCAAATTAGGATCACTATAAACATTTACATGTTATTATATGTATCATGTTAATATGATAGTAAGAAAATATCATTATTTACTGAATTATTTAGGTTATAAAATTAGAATAACTACAATTATATGTTGTTGAAATTAAATTCTTAAATATATTTGCAGGCACCACCAGAGAAGAGGAAGGTTTTTCAAAATGAGCTTAAAAGAGTCGGTATCGACGCTATAAATGTTCTACGTGAGCTAGGAACAAAATTACATAAAATGGAAGCACTAAATAGTCATGAAAATATCCTAAAAGAACTACATGAGACAGCACAAAATCTTCAGAAAAAAATAGACAACAAGTCATATCTCTTAGTCAACTCAAAAAATTGGGAAATTGGAAAACCAAATATTAATTTTGATGATTCATCAAATTATGAAAATGGTAGTAGTGAAAATTTGCCATTAAATTTTCAATCACTTAGTGAAACAGCCATTGACATAAGGGATTTGCATACTCAACAATATCCAAAAGATCAATTGGTCACAAAGTCCATGTTATTCAACAAGCAAAATCATTGGCCTTCATGTCTCTCAATACTTGATGGTGAAAAGATTGATACAATTGATGAAATTGAAACTTATTTAAGTGCTAGTGCTTTGTCTTTGGCTACTTTTGCTTCACTTCTCATTGAATTTGTTGCAAGGCTACAAAATGTGGTTGATTGTTTTGAAGAACTAAGTCAAAGGGCAGAGTTTAAAGAGCCCATTAGTGTAAAGAGTTAGAAGAATTTATCAAGTACTTCTTCATCGTTAACTAGATGTTTCAGATTCGAGTTTCCTTGAGTATGGAGTCGTCTTTGTTAAGAAGCGCTTTTTCCAAAATGGGATTTTTCAGAGCGAATTTGAATTTAATCGAACTCCAATGTGAATATTGAAATATTGACACTGAATGAACAAAATATACACTTAATAAATATTGTTCATCATGATGTAATGTTTGTGGATATATAAAAGGTAAAGGCCAAAATATTGTCTTTTTTTATTATATTTGTGTGAAGAGGAAAGAGTTTATTAGAAAACATGAATATGTATGTTGATGTATATATGAGGTATCTCTTTTATTGTGAATATACATAAATATATACTCGAGGCAAAAAAAAAATATTAGTAGTAATATCAAATTGCTCAACTCTTATCATTAATTTTTAAGTTATGATTTGATTCTTCATTCTACATTGAGATATAAAGAGAAATGGTTAATGAATGAGTCATAGTGCATTTGACACTATAGTAATAAGGAGATCCTTTTTGTATGTTCTATACGAGATTTGATAATATTATATCAGCACATTATTTTAGAGATGAAAAAGAAAAATATTGTTAACTTATCAAAAATGACTAAAGTTTTTTTTGTTAACCTTTTGATCGATAGTTACTTATAATATTTTTTCGCTCAAATGTAACCTTATATAACTAACAAACTAAGCTAATATAAATCTTGAACTATAGTTACTTTTTTATTTTTTTAAAAACTTAAATAAGTACCATCACTTTTGTATTTGAATTAACCCCATCAAGTCATTGTCACTAATTAAGAGAGAAAATTATTTGGCTAATTTTAAGATTTGGAGGTCATTTGAGACTTAAGAGAGGCTCATTAATCATTTTATTAATTTTTCTCATCGTATAATTTTTAGTTGTATATTGTGTATGGTCAAATAAATATATGACTTAATTAAGGAGAAAAATGAAATTAATATGTTAAAGAAAATGTGATTCGATCATCTATTTATTGATGTTTGATGATCATGTTCAACAAGATATGATTTGAATTTTATTTTTGATCTATTCAAATTTAGCCTTTCTAATGAAATATATTGTATTGCTATTCTTTTCTTATTGTTGGTGTCTGATATGTATATGGAGTATATCTTATTCTTTTATTTATATTTTTCTATTATATGCTCTCTCCTTGCTCGTTTGCTTATCCTCTATTAGTCTCCTATTTGCTATAAATCTATTTTATTTCTTCTACTCCACTATTTCTATAATCTTTATATATCTTGGATCACGCTATTATCTTGTAATTTTGTTATGTATAGTTAATTTTGAGCTTTTCTTTCCTTGGTACCAAAAATTATTTGATTTGAAAGATCCAAATGAGTAGCCAATCAATGCTTGACCTCTAACATATTAGGACGTCAGACATGTTTCAAATAAATTCGTACGAGTTCTTAAATTAACGTAATCCAAAAGTTATTACAAAGAAAGTAAATATATTTACACATGATAGAGACTACATAAGACCAAAATTTACTTATTTTTGTTGTTTGCCAAATATGAAGTATCATGTTTTGAGCAATTTAAACGTGAAAGTAATTTAAAGCGCCAAAACTTCTTACAAAATAGATTGGTAGTTGGAGTTCAAAACAGCGCAACACAATAAGATTTGGAAAATGAGAAGGAAAACATACAAACTATGAGTCATTCTAATTAACGAACGAGACAAGAATCTAACCCTCGCCAAATGAGATGAAAGTTCAGGTAATCAACCAACTGAACTACTGAAATCGAATCTTCACTTAATTTAAAAGTGGGCTTGTTTATTTGCTTGCTTAACAGGCCCAATTGGTTTTAGCCATCTTAAGCCCAAGTAATCTTGTTGGGCCTAAATGAAAAGCGACCCATCTAAACATTACATTGTCATTTCATGAGTAGGCAAATATCTCTCTTTTCCATTTCCAACTCTTTCTCACTCTCTCTCTAGATTTTGACGAAATTCAAGCTCGAATCTCAGGCGAACGGCGGCAAAATTTCCACCGGTAACGATCTGTTTTCCTCCTCTTTGGGCAGATTTCTTATCATTTTCCGGCATAAACAGAAAAAACATGCATTAAAGAATCGATTTTTCTTTGGTAATAGAGTGTTTGTGGAGCTTAATTGGTTCAATTTGGAACAAGCTGTTAACGTCTTTCGAGTTTAAGTTCTTCTTAGCTTAAATATTTGATTCCTAGGCGGTATTCGTTTTGTATATTTTCTTATTGGAATTCGCTAGGGATTTTGTCTAGATCTCAGATTTGGAGGTATGTTATGTTAGTAAATTGAACGTTCCATTCGATTATTTTCCTGTTTTATGCGCTGGATTTGTTTTGGATCTGGCTGGTCAGATGAAAATTTGATTTTTTGGGTGGATTTAGGTCGGATGCTTTTGTAGTTTTGCTATAGTTGTTTGTGGATTCACATTTCGGAATTGTTTGATTGAAGTTTGGTGTTTGCAGCTCTAACAGAATCTTGAGAGGATGGCAATGGTAGATGAGCCATTGTACCCGATAGCTGTGTTAATAGATGAACTTAAGAATGATGATATCCAATTGCGGTTGAATTCTATTAGGAGGTTATCAACTATTGCGCGTGCACTCGGTGAGGAAAGAACCAGAAAGGAGTTGATCCCTTTTTTGAGTGAAAACAATGACGACGATGATGAAGTGTTGCTGGCAATGGCAGAAGAGTTGGGCGTGTTTATTCCTTATGTTGGAGGTGTGGAGCATGCTCATGTTCTTCTCCCACCTCTAGAGACCCTTTGTACAGTTGAGGAGACCTGTGTGAGGGATAAAGCTGTGGAATCATTGTGTAGAATTGGATCCCAGATGAGGGAGAGTGATTTAGTTGATTGGTTCGTCCCACTTGTGAAGGTTTGACTATGACTATTACCATTGTTTGCTCCTTCATTTTTATGACATTAGGGTAGTTACCCCAACATACAAATACCTTTTACTTGCTTGCAATCCCTAATATAATTCTAACATGTGAAACTCTGAATGTCACCCATATATGTTTTTATCTTTTCACTTGCAGTCTCTAATATAATTCTAGTCTGTGAAATTCTGAACATTACTCGTATGTATATGTTTTGTCTTTTACTTAACATCATGCTTCGTGATTTGTCGAATGCTTATACGTGTTCCTATTCTTTCCAATCACTAGAGGCTAGCAGCTGGTGAATGGTTCACAGCAAGGGTTTCTGCATGTGGGCTCTTTCATATTGCTTACTCAAGTGCCCCAGAAATGTTGAAAGCAGAGCTTCGGTCTATTTACAGCCAATTGTGTCAAGACGACATGCCTATGGTGCGAAGGTCGGCTGCTACAAACTTGGGGAAGTTTGCTGCTACAGTTGAATCTGCTTACCTGAAGAGTGACATCATGTCAATATTTGATGATCTTACCCAGGATGGTAATATATTCACTTATATTTAGCAACTTATGACTAGAGAGGGTCTATCCAAATTTCTCTCTTTTAAAGGTTTCTAAGTTAGTTTCACTTTATGAAGTTGTTGCTTTTTAAGTTGATGTTACTTTATATAGCCTATTTCTTATAGCAATAAAATGGTTATTTTTGGTTAAATGTGAAGTTCCTTTAGGATGCGTTTTAGTGTGGAATGAATTGTCAGTTTTCTAGTGTTTTTTTTTCTCAAAACATATTTTTGTTGCTTATCTAATATCTTCTGATTCCAGATCAGGATTCTGTGCGCTTATTAGCTGTTGAGGGCTGTGCCGCACTTGGCAAGCTGTTGGAGCCCCAGGACTGTGTGGCACATATCCTGCCTGTCATTGTCAACTTCTCTCAGGTACTCTCTAGTTTGTGTTTGGACTTTGGAGTCGTGCTGTCCTGACTCATGCAGATCCTTGAAATCTCGCACCTTGCACCATGCTTTAGATTCTTTTGTTCACTTATAAAAAAATAATTCCATCATGTAACGACTTCTTTTTGATGGTTGATTGAGCTCCTAGTGAAACAATAACAACTTAATTTCCTAGTAGTTATCATCTTTCATCTAAATAAATATAGTTGTCATATCTTGTCGAATCTCTATTTAATTATGCATATTAGGCGTGCCCTTTGATCTAGAGTGTGTTTCCTCAAAAAGATATAGTCCTTAAGTTCTTTGAATGTCACTAAAGTCACGCACACATGGTTTAACGGTTTTCTGTGCTCTGTCATCTTATTCTTCTCCGATGTATGTGATATGGAAAAGAACCTTGTATTCAAACCCTAGCCACTCTCTTCATATGAGCTTTTAGGTAGTAGCATAAGCTCTCTGAATGTTTCCGATGTATGTGATATGGAAAAGAACCTTGCATTCAAATCCTAACCACTATCTTCATATGAAGCATTTAGGTAGTAGCATAGGGTTAGACTAGGTGAGCCTATCTAAAATATGATGGGGATCATAAATTTATTTTGGTGTTTGCTTGCCGTTTTTCCACAAGCTGTCTGAGTAGGGGAATGAGAAAAGAATCGTGGATGAATTGCTTGAGTATAGGCTCATTTAGGTGAAGCCTTTATTGCTAAATCTTGGTGGTTCAGTCACCTTGTTAAGTTAGAGTGAGTTTGTTCCAAAATAAGCTTTACAGGATGAATGTGATATGATGGGTCTTCATTACAGTCTTTGTACATTTTTACTTTGTTTACAGTATGAAATGTACGAATAAGTCTTAACATAGTAACACTATATGATTCCGGAGAACTCTTGGTGCACTTGCCTTCATTTGCTAGCGGAAAGTACAGTTGTAGGAGTAAAAAATAGGTAAAAAAGGGCTAAAACTGAAGGATTAAACCTTTCGGTGATCCATTATATTGGTTTAGCCTTGATAAAAGAACTTACTGTAGGTGTCATTATTAAAGTTTTGTGATAATATTGAGTACTATTATAGTAATGATCCTCTCTGTCTTGAAGAATTTACATATTTTGGATGGAAATTTCATTTTTTCATAATTGTGCGTGTTTTTCTCCTAATAACCAGGACAAGTCTTGGCGCGTTCGATACATGGTTGCTAACCAGCTGTACGAACTATGTGAAGCTGTTGGGCCAGAGCCCACTAGGTACTTTCTCAACTTAAATATGTGATACTTCAAGAATATTTACCATATGATGTCTATCTATGGAACCCATATTGTACCTGATTCTTATCATTTTATGGCTGTTTTCAGTTAATTTTGTTCTGTAAACAGCGACAACAAACCCAGTGAAATCCCACCAAGTGGGGAATTTTAATCTAGGTTTACTTGATATGTTGAACCTTTCACATACTTGGATAGAATACACTGTTGTACGTCCATTATGCTCTATTCGTTGACCTAAATGTCCTCCTCTGAAGTGGATCTGGTGGAATGAAGTGATGAGCTATTACAAGGGAACCACAACCGCTTTCGTTCAGATGCGCTAGTTACATTTAGGGTCTTGTCTTGGTTGACGAGTTCTGTAATTTGGCCAATGTCGACTCTGCCCCCCACCAAATTAAAAAAAAAAAAGAAAAAGAAAAAACTAATGCCTGCGAGTTCTGTTCGCCAAGTGGGTCTTAACAAGGACACTTCTTTTTCATGAATACTTTGTTAACCTCTTTGATAGTATTTTTTCAATGAACAACGGGAAGGGCAATTGACTGAGGAGCTCCATGATATAAATTAGTAGTAGTTTAGGAACATATTGATTTTGTTTAGACCAAGGATTTTTTTATAATTGATGTATCATTGTTAAAGTAAAAATTAATTTTGAAAACATGCAATATACTCTAGTCCCTGAAAGTTCTATTCATCACATATTGGACTTTGAGTCATAATGTTTAATCAGTAGAGAAATATGCTGTTCATTCCCTGTTCATGCTTCTCTATGTTTCTGCCAATGAATCACTCTCTCTTCACACCAAACTGTTTATTTTTGAAAATTCGAGATCTTCGCTGTTATGTCTGATTGTGTCTGACCATGGTCTAGGACGGATTTGGTGCCTGCCTATGTCCGTTTGCTTCGAGATAATGAAGCTGAAGTTCGCATAGCTGCTGCAGGAAAAGTAACCAAATTCTGCAGAATTCTTAGTCCCGAGCTTGCGATTCAGCATATTCTTCCCTGTGTGAAGGTATATGCCTGATATATTTCCTGTTTAGGAGCTTATTTTTGCTTTTTTTCCCCGATTTCTCCTCTAATATTCTTGTGTTGGACAAAGGTTTAGCGGAATTAATCATCAGACTCTCAACAACCGTCAGATCTGTCTTGGCTTGCCTTTAAATGGGGATGCTCCTGTTTTTTGGGAAAAGGTGAGGTGCTTGCTCTAGAATAATGAAAATTTGATAAATGCATTTTTACGATGGATGGTAGATGCATTGTAGGAAGGTCCGGAAACTGTGGGATGTCATATACTAATGTTATGCGTTGCTGAAGATAATCTCTATCTTTGGGAAAGCTTTTCACATCATGCAATGCACATCCGTTTTTGATTGAAGCATTAAGATTTGCCTATAAAATAATTGGACTTCTATTTTTTGCGTTTGATGCAGGATGCAACCATTGAACATCTTCTTCCAATATTTCTTTCCCTTCTGAAGGATGAGTTTCCCGATGTGCGCCTGAACATCATTAGCAAGCTTGATCAAGTCAATCAGGTTGGTGAACGATCACACATTTTACCTGTGGTCTGCAATTAATTATGAGACTAGTGAACTGTTTGCTGCTTGATTTTGGAACTGGCTGGGCACATGTTGTGATGTGTATTGTAGTGATGCACGAACTCCTAAAATAAAAAGGCAATCAAAATCCTTTTAACATACTGAACTCTATCTGGTATACCATTTTTTGTTCCCTAGTATTCTCAGTGTTAACCTAGCGTGTTCCGATTACTGTACTATCTGTTGTTACTTGCTGTATTTTCTTCTTTCTCCTTCTTCTTGTACCTAGATTTCCTGCACTTGGGCCTTCTAGTCCTTTTGTAAAATTTGACATCAGGAATCTCCGTGTTGTAGCTGCTTGCACTTTGCATTGGTTCCTAGCACTTAACTTTCAAATTTTTTATTTATTAATTAGTATATTTTTGTAGTTTAGTTTTACTTCTTTCCTAACTCTCAAGTTCTCTCAATGTTACAGGTGATTGGAATTGATTTATTGTCCCAATCTCTGTTGCCAGCTATTGTTGAGCTGGCAGAGGACAGGCATTGGCGAGTCCGTCTTGCAATAATAGAATACATACCTCTATTGGCAAGTCAATTGGGCATAGGATTTTTTGATGATAAGCTGGGTGCTCTTTGCATGCAATGGTTACAGGACAAGGTTGGTATTCGATAAACTGGCTGTTAGATATTTATATAAAATTGATGAACCATAAAACTTTGATCTAGGTGCATGAGAAGCTTCGTTGAGAACTTATTTCTATCTTTCTCAGTCTCTCTCTTCCACTTTCTTTCTTAATGCAAATGGAGAACGAGTTGGGACGTTTTCTGGAGTGGAATTACCCCCAACTTTTCCGTGATAGTTACTTTACTTTTTTTTTGTTATCTATTGATGAATGTGAAAAGGCAATTTGCTTTTATCAATCAGTTGATGGGACAATATCTCTGCCACTGATATCTTTCTTGCTGATTCTTTGATGCAGGTTTATTCAATTAGAGATGCTGCTGCTAATAACTTGAAGCGTCTTGCAGAAGAATTTGGTCCAGAGTGGGCAATGCAGCATATAATTCCTCAGGTTTGCTTGGCGTGTGATAATTTGGATTGCTAATTCTCTTCCATGATATCTTTTTAAAAATCAAACAAGTTCAGTGAGGCATATGGGATATAGCTTCTCTTACTACATGAAGTTGATGGGACCAAGGTGCATGAGTAGAGGAGAAGGGTAGAGTTGATCACTCTTTTGATAGTTTTGAATTGTATGTATCTATGCCCCAAAATTCTTATTAAAATCTGCATTGCCCTTCCCTGACTTTGAGAAACTCATTATAGTCAATCATACACTGGTTTCCTTCCATCTTTCTCCTGCTATCCAGAGAGGTGAAAACTGAAGATTTCAGGAAAGGAATTAGGTGTGCACCTGTCCATCCTTCTATTTAGGAAGTTTACCTCTTAGGCTGAGAATTAGAGATGGAAAATAATTCTCCATGGCCTCGTAGAGTCTTAAGCTCCAGCTTTTGCCATGATCGATTCCAATTTTGTTCTTTGTCTCAGTTAGAGATGTCTTATTTTGCAGGTCTTGGATATGACTACCAGTCCACATTATTTGTATCGAATGACTATTCTTAGATCAATTTCATTGCTTGCACCAGTAATGGGCTCTGAGATAACTTGTTCTAAGTTGCTACCTGTGGTTGTTACTGCTACAAAGGATAGGTAATTTTTCTTTCTCAGTGTTTTAACTGGTTCTGTACCTCAAGTCCTTGAACTAATCAAAAGTTTTATCTAATTCCAGAGTGCCCAACATTAAATTTAATGTGGCAAAGGTGTTGCAATCCCTTATACCTATTGTTGACAACTCGGTGAGAATCCTCTCCTCATTTCTTGTTTCTTGGTTGCTTATACTTGGTTTGTTTTGGGAAATGAGTGAGCTCCTCTACAAAGTTACACTCTTCTACAAAGTTACATTCTCAAAAAGCTAAGATTCCAAAGCTTCTCTGATAGTTTTCCTATAATCTAAGTTTCTGTGGTAATTTCAATTGTCTAGGTGGTGGAGAAAACCATTCGGCCCAGTTTAGTAGAGCTAGCCGAAGATCCTGATGTCGATGTTCGCTTTTATGCCAATCAAGCACTCCAGTCTATCGATAATGTCATGATGTCAGGTTAGAGAAGCTAAACATTGTCAGGTGAGAGTAGTACAAATCTCTCTTCTAATCCCTCTTCAGTAGTCTTGGATTATGCTCTCACACGAAGAAGCAAAAGGGGAAAGGTACAATGTAAAATGCATCGTGTTGAGCTTGGTGTCGTATATTGTTGTTACTAATTCTTTTGTAGGATTCGGCATTCAAGATGCTGTGACACTAATGAAGACCTGAGTGTTTTTTCATGTAAAGCTGCTGCCATACTTTACTATTTGGATCTGCTAAGCTCAATTTGTATTTGTTTTTGTTAGTGTACTCTTGAGGTTTGAAATTACAACAATTTAGCTGTGTTACTCTAAGCAAATTTGTCGTTATATTAGTGTTTGCGTTTCTTAGCTTAAAAATGTTTCTGCACTATCCCCTCCCCCCATCCCATCCCATCCCGTTGTAATTTCTACTTTACGTCGCTTACTGTATTTTCTTAGACCCACAAATATGTGGGATGGGTTTTAAGTACTTACCTGGGTTTACATCGAATCACCTTTTGAGGATTAATGTTTTAAATGAGGTTAATAATGTGTATTGTTTAGCTTAGATTAACTGAGATATGAAGAAGCTTGCTTTTTGTGTGTTGTGTAGATGTAAGAAACAGTGTTTTAATGGCTTTTATTATGAAGAGCGGAAAAAGTCGCCAAAAGATGGACATTTCAGAAACCTCTCTATCCCTCAAGGTAGGGGTAAGGTCTGTGTACACACTACTCCCTCTCTCGACCTCGTTTTGGGTATGGATTTTGAATTTCACATTAGCATAATCGAATTCGAATGGTTGGAAATTTGTGGACAATGTGTCCTCTACCTTCCTCCACATCCACTTAAATACTTTGTCTTCGAAATCTTTTAAAGCTACTGAAACGCAATTCATTATGATATTTGGTCATGATTTTGATTTGGATCAACAAAGTAACTTTTTTTTCTTGAATTTTGTGATTTTAAATTAAAGATTTGTGGGATTGTATTAAAATATTTTTTTAATTTTGTGGTACTGAATTCTTTTTTTAAAAACAAATTGAAATAACTGAAGTATTTATTTTGTCAAACTGTTTGGCAATAATGTCTTTTTCGTTGTAGTAATTGGTACCCTCAACACAGTACAGTTCTTGGCCTTACATTTTACTTACCACCAAATTCATTTTTCTTAGTAAATACTTTTGAATTAAATTTTATATAGGGCACTTCTCGACCTTACATTGACTTTCAGCCACAACTCTTTTTTTTTCTTATATATTTTTTTGGAAATATTGACCGGCAAAAATTACCCTGAAGATATAATTCGTTAAAGTGCGTTATTAATCTCTTCATTTATTAGATATATAGTCCAAATTAGTTAATTATCAAATATATCGGGGAAATATCTTTCTTTCCAAATGTTAGGTTGATATGTAGTCTTTATTACACGTTTGTTTGTTCTTCAGACTACTTAAATTCGAAACTTCTAGTAATATTTGAACCGTCAAAAACAAGGCGCGCAAAGCTTCAATATTATCGCTCACTAAGTCTTATTTCCTACTAGTATATGATACTTAGTAAACAATAGGTTATGGCACATCAAAAAGGGGGAAAAAATTTGAGACTTTTACACATGGTGGTTGAGACATAGTTAACCTTAGAAAGGTGGATGTCATGCCTATAAACTTATGAGCCTTCAACCACCAAAAAGCTACATTCTTTTTCCCCCCCCCCCCCCCTTACATAAGCTCACATTGAATACATTCCCATAATAAACATCTAACAATCTCACTCTTATACACTTTGAAAAAAATTAATAAATTAGCGATAGCTAAACAACAAAATCCGTTACTAATCCTATTTAGGTGGATTCGCGACAATTTTTCATTCCATATTTTTTATTTAGTTTACCAGCAATTTTAACGCGAATTTCGTACGATATATATATATAATATATATATATATATATATATATATATATATATATATATATATATATATATTATATCTATATATTATATATATTAATTAATTTCTCTCTCATAATCATTCGTGTCCTCTTTTTTCTTGAGTGCCAATAAATCAGATGGAGTAAGAAGAAAAAAACCTATCGAAGTTTGGTGGTATTTTTTCTAACTATACAAAACTTTAGATTCATGTTGATAGTTAAAATCATACTAGCTACGATTTTAAAAAAAAATAGTTTTGTGACTTTACTGTTATTATTATGACTAAAATTCATCTAGTTTGATGCCAAAAAAAAGGTTTATTGTGATTTTAGTGTTATGATAAGTAAAATTTAGTGACTATACGTGAAATTGACCCAGTTCAAATTTGTTACCTAATTAACCTTTGGTTGTAGTAGGGGCGGATCCACTATTATAGTTACCGATTTAGTAGTATATTATAATGAAATATTCATCTACCATGTATATATATAAATTATTAACGCCAAAAATTGATAAATTAAATATTTTGAATCCGTGTTTAGGTTCTAAACTTCTTCTTGTAGTGTTATTGTTATTTCTTTTCATCTTTTTATTATAATTTCTAGCTTGTTAGTTAGGGCTAATGACATCTAGATAAATCTTCTAAACTATTAAGTTATATACTTATAATTGCAAGTATTGAAATTAATTCATGCAAACATAATGAAAAGATTACACACAACAAAATGTAATATATATACCTAGGTGATATTGGGAATATATTTTCATCATGTTAGTACGTTTATTTGGTTTAGTAAATATAAAATTTAAATCTATCCTCTTTTTTTTCTTTTTCAGGATACAATCTGATAAATCTATCTGGAACATTCATTTGAGCAAGAAAGTTAGAGTTAGTAAGACGATGAAGGTACGAGGATGATGTTGTTTTAACCAACCTCAACCTCGGACCTTCATCTATAACGGCAATCATTACGTAGGCACGCACGCGAAACGTTCATCACCTCTATTTCACATAATATTTCACTCAAAGAATATTTTGTGCATGGCCCAAAGACAACATGAAGTTTGTTAATTAGTTGAGGCCTATATACATAACACAACAAAAAATGCCTTTAGTGGCATTAGATTCAAGATTTATAATTTTGTTGATTCAATATTAAAGATTATCAACATTATTTTCAATATATTATTATAGTTATGAATTCGTATATGTTATTTATTGTAATAAGAAAAGACCTTATGACACTCATATTCAGATTAATTTAGGTTATGGGTGTAAATAATATATGAGACAAAATCCTCTTAAACTTTATATTGTAATTGACATTTTCTCATCAATAATTCTTATTTTGTCTTAATTTGAGTTTCTGGAACAGCAATTATTGTTTTCTGGTTCATGTACACATATAATCTTTTCAATGAATAATTAAAGTGCTTTTTCGTGTTTGTCTTCTTATCAATGTCATTTTCCCACTTGTTTAGATCTAGGGAATCAAACAACAATGACATATCCAGTTGTAAAACATATAAAGTTACAAATAGGATATGAAAATAGTAACGTGTACGTAATTTTATTTTTTCCAAATAAAGGTAGAAAAATATTTTAGCTAAATCGTAAATTCTATCAATATTAAGTATCGAAAGGAAATACAATAGTGAAAAAATGATGTTAAAACTTCAACTACTATAATATTTCATTGTTATGACTGTCCTCATTTATGTATTCTTTTTTCTAACATTTAAGATTTGCCTAACATTATTGTAATATCACGAAATTATATTGAGTATATATATATATAGTTAAAAAAGTCATGCTAAAAATAAAATACTAGAGCAATAACAATAACTAATACAATATTAAGACAAAGAAAATAATAAATAATTATACTATTAAATAATACTCTCTTCATTTTAAAAAGAATGTTCCTGTTTCCTTTTTAATTTGTTCAAAAAGATTGACCTCTTTCCTTTTTTAACAATACTTTAACTTTAACTTTAACTTTCCACGTGACATGAGACCACAAGATTAAATGACATTTTAGTATATTTGACATAACTTTAATTTAGAACCACAAAATTAAAATGTTTTCTTTCTTTTCTTAAATTTCGTTCCAAGTTAAACTAGGTCATCCTTTTTAAAACGGAGAAAGTAATTTTGAAACGGAAGGGAGTAAGATGATATGAGAGCAATAATTATAACAATGATGATAAATAAAACTATAATTTCACTGTTGAAATAATATTGTTTTAACATATACTCCTGCTTTCCATTTCACATGTTTGCCATAGTTGGACTATAAGTTTAATCTTAATATATATATATGATTATAAATAGGACCTTTGAAGTCTATAACTCATGCTATAGTATAGTTTGATTACAAAATTTTCCTATTTGTAAGAAAAATAATGTAAAACTCCATTTTTTAAATATTAAAAGAACAAACATAATGCCAAAATAAATACAACAGAGAAAATAATAGTATTAATTTCTCTTAATACTTATACTGGACAAGTCCACGTGCCCATACGAATGCCAAGTCACTTCACTATGACAAGTGACTTGTTACAAAATATCTCTATAGTAAACGTAGATATGTAATTCGTAGAAAATGATAAATGACATGTTACAAATCATACATTGTTATCTAGTAAATATAGATTAGTAATTTATAAAAAAAAAACGATAAATGACATGTTACAAATCATACATTATTCTCCATAGTAAACATAAATCATAAATCAACAAAAACAATAAAATGACATGTTACAAACTATACATTATTCTTTATGCTAAATATAAAACATTAATTCTTACGAGACGATAAGTTACATGTTACAAATCATATATTATCTACTATAGTAAACATAGACCAGTAATTCATAAAAAAAATTAAAAAGGATAAATTATACGTATATATAACTTAAATCCTTTGATTTTATTTTGTACATTCTTGTCATCAAATTCAACTGATAAAACCTTTAATTTGTTCAATCAACTCTGTTGTTCTTGTTTGTGCAACTTGAGATTTGCTTAGTACTTGAAATGCATGGCCTACACCTTTAAACATAACATATTCAACAACTTTTTTATTACTAACTCTATTTAAAGTAGCACAAAACTCCAAATTTCTGTCTCTCAAAATATCTAACTCAGATATACACACCAATATTCTAGGAATATTCCTTATATCCACCAAATTTACACTCTCTCTCCCAATCGGATTGCACCACGGGTGATCTCGATTAACCCCCATGGGCAATGCCAGCCGCCAGTACGTGTCAGCGCTCACTAAAGTGAGCGCTGATCGTGGCGACTGGATACTATATTTTTCGGAGTAAGTCCTTGACTCTCCGCCAAAAAAAGGTTGAATTAAAATTATACCTTTTAAAGTTATTGGCTTTAGGTCACCTATTTTTGAACGAAGCATTATAGCTACGTTATAAGCTATGTTCCCACCAGCACTATCACCAACCAAATAAGTAGTAGAAAAATTAACTTTATTTAACCACCAATAATCTTCATTAGCACCAATTAACACTTTTTGTTTTATCCAAGAAATCGTCTTAACCCCATCATCGTAAGCCGATGGAAGACGATTTTCGGGGGCTAATCGATAATTAACAGACATAATCACACAATTAGCAATTGATGCTAATTTAGCTAAGAACTCATGGTAACAAATCCAAGATGATGAACCAACACAAAATCCACCGCCATGGAAATAAATTAACAAAGGTAATTTATTTCCTTGACATAATATTTTTGGAACATATAAACGTGCCCAAATATTTGTGTACCTATCGATTACAACATCACTAGAGGTAACACCAAGTTCAAGAGGTAATTTATTAGTGACATTTGGTACTATTTGAGGTCTTTCAACATGACCATCTTTGTATACTTTAATAAGACCTTCAATTTCTTCTAATAAAACTTTATGTTGTGGATACTCTTTGATTTTTTGTAGGTTGAAATTTGGATCATATGTTATGGTTGTCATTCTTCTTTTTCTCATGAATTCAAGAATGAAGAAAAACAAAGTTTTTGAGAGGATTTTTTTGTTGTTTTGGTTAATATAATATGATTATGGTTGATGAGAAGTTGCTTTGTTTATATAGGAGATGAGATTGAGCTAGTATTGAAGGCTTTTGAAGTATAATAAAGAAAAATGATATAATTGTCCACTTATGATATGACAAGTGGCAAATTGGGAAATCGCCACGTGTCTTTACGTGTAGTCTAAAATTGTGGGCTAAGTGGCATTGGCTTCCATTATTCACCCTTCACTCTCTTTTTGAACGGATAAAGAATTATATCGGTCAAGTGTATAAAGAAATAACTTTAAAAATGATTAAAGATTTAATTTTATGAATATTTTTTGTTAATAGAAATATAAATTATTTGTATTAAAAACTAGATAAAGATCAAATTTGATAAGTTTTTTTAAATATTTTAAGAATTAAAATTAATAATTTTATAATTAAGAGATCAAAGCTAACAAGTTTTTAAATAGTTAAAAGATTATACAGATTAACTGTATAGCTAAGGAATCATTTTAGATCTACTCCTGTAGTTAAAAAATTATTTGTGTTATTTTCTTGAAAAATTTTCGTCCCTATTTAAATTTTAAAGAGGAAATGTCGGTAGAATTCAATAACTTTTTAATATTATAATATATATATGTATGAAAAATTATATATAAATATTAGATTTAGAATCGAAATTATTGATATTTGTTATTATTATTTTAATTAATTTATAGATTTATAAAATTTAAATTTTGTCGTTGTGGACCTCACCTCACCCCCCTCAACATCAATTTCTTTCACAAGTGGAAAGATGAATCATTTTAGTCAGTCAACTTTTGGATGTTTCTTGGTTTTGAGTATTTGATTGGTTGTTGTGGTTTTGAACGTCTAAATAAAGTGTTTGACCTTGTTGAGACACAAAAATATCATATTTTAGCTCACACGCATTAATAATTATATAATTTATAGTTCAAAATTATTGAATTGAGTACAAAAATAGTATAGGTTTAGTCAAACATGGTATTTGTTTAAGCATGTTTAGAATGCTTTAAAATTTATATACATCATTAGGATTAGATATTAGAATTATCAAAAAGAGTCAACTCAGTCCCACCCGATCCAAGTCATACAGGCCAAGATGTTTGATGGGCTAGGCCGGGTTAATAATAGGCGAGGGGATAAAATTTATCTATGTATTCTAGATATATGCGATTCCGTCTGATAGAGTGTATCTAAGATAAATTACACCCAATTTTGAAATCATGTATCTGAATACACAAAAATCTGATAAACTTGGTAATATTACAACGTATCGTGCATCTAAGTAATTAGCTTTACAAAAAAGTGAGATTTCTATAAGTTGCCCTTAAATACAACCCCAACAAGTCTCAATGGCCAAGGACTTATATGAGTCGAACTTATAAATTCCAACTTTAAATAAGTTTGAAAAATCCTATCCCAGTCCTATCCAAATAACAAATTAAATTAAACCGATCTTATGAGCTGGACTCATTTTAACAACTCTAATTAGGATAGGAAATTAACATTTACATTGTTATTTGATAGAAAATTTTATTTGATGAATAATACATAATATATCTTTATATATATACGATAAAATTAATTAAAATGTATGAAAATTAATTCGAACATCATAATTATAAAAACAAGACATAAAGTTTGAGATAAGATAGAATTAACGGGACCTAACTTCTGGCTGCACCCCATTAACATCTTTTCAAAGAAACTACATTATTTTGATATTTGACCATCCAAATATATGAACAATATTCGACATTTTTCTTCCACTACAAAAATGCCTACATGTGGACTTCAAATGGGCAAGTCATTCCTTTCACTTTGATGAAACTAAAAATTTGTTTATATAAATTCAAATATATAATTTTATACGTAGAGTCTGAAAAAGATAGAATACATGTAAATTTTATTCTTACATCAATAATGGAGGTGAAAAGTCTTGTTTTCAAAAACAAATTTTATATTATTTAAATTTCTTGATCGTTATTTTCATTCGATGAATATCAACACTTGACTCATATATGATATTAACTATGAAGATTAAACTATGTTATTTTTATATATTTTTAAAGATATGTTAATCCCTATATTGTGTAGAGCTGAATATCTTCTATTTTTCGGGATATATAAAGTTTTTATACCTACTATAATAGTTTAAAATACCTTGCTAGTGTAAATTTTTTATTTTTTTTTCATTTCAGCTTTTGGCTTCTTACCCTTACTTCGATATTTTCAGTTGCATTCCTATCACACAAGGCTCATTAAAAAAAAAAATCTTCTCTATAAGAATTTCATTTTTGATTCTGAAACTTCAATTAAAAATAAAAGAATCGTATTTATCGTCCGATTATATACATAAGAGTTGGTGGGATTTCCATGTTTTGTGGACATCCATGGAACATGCTTGTCAATTTTCACATGTCTTTCACCTTAGGGTTTCTAGCTAAGTCAAACTTACACTTCTATCTTAACATGATACACTCAAAAGACTTTAGAAGACTTTGGGATATATATGTATATGCACCAATATTTTGTCCTTCTAATTAATTCTAGGTTGAATATAAATATTTATTTCTTATTATAGTACTGTATGTTCACTATATATATGTCCCATTATTTGCTACCAAACATATTAAAATATGTTTAAAGCTTTCTCGTGTGTTCTTAAGAAGTCTTTAATGACATTATCCTCCAAAAATATGGAGGGTTTTTGGTAACCTTATAATAACATTTTTGACTTATTATTGCACGATTATAACCCTAAGTATTTAAAATAATATTTGGATGGACATAATCTAAAGTTTAATTATTATTATTCGAGCTACGTATGATATTACTGTAGGATTTTCATTATCATGACGTAAACTAATAACATGCGTTGTCCGATTTGCCCCAATTGGTCACACATATTATTGTCCCTTAGGCTATCTCATCGTTGAGCATAGTAATACGCGTATCATGTGAATTTCTGTTATGTTTTATAAAAAAAAATTATTTTCCTCTTTCATCATGTAGATTCACATAAGAACTTTTTTGCACTATCTATATGTACAAGTTTGAAATAACTTTTATGAACTCTCTCTGTCTCAATTTATATGACAACTTTTATGTTTAGAGAGTCAAATAGTTTAAGTTTGACTAAAAATTTGCGCATGAAATTTTCAACTTTTTTGAAATGAAATTTATATATTTGTAGACTACGTAAAAAGTACTATGAGTCGCAATAATTAATAATTCAAAATGTTTATAAGATCTATGAATAATTTATGGTTAAACATAGACTTGTTTGACTCTTGGAATTCAAAAGGTGACATAAAATTGGACGATGGTAGTACACTAAGCTAAGTACTTCCATGCATTAAAAGTTGTGGTGGGATAGATGATAGATCAAATATAATTCTTTTGTTCTTAATCAGAGATAAATTCGAGTCTTTATTAGGAAAAAAATCTTGATAAAAAGCGCCGCATTCTTGTTTAATTAGCCTTACATGAGGCAATTTCAAATTAATCTATACAAATATTAAACACCGAATAGAAAATAAAAATAAAATTAAATCCGTACAAAATGTTATAATTCGATTTCTTTTAAGAGAAACCCATAAAGTTCTTCTGTTCTCTCTATAAGATGTCAAGTAGAATAACGGTTATCGTCTCACCTTTGCTCACAATAATCCCCCTCCTCACGTGATGACAAAAGCATGTATAAGTGTCTATGGTGTGGGAGAGATTGTCCACCCAAAAATTCAAAAAAATAAATAAAATGTGAAAGTAAACACCAAATAACCATCTCAGGAAATTTACAGGACGAATCTGGAAAGGTATATATATATTTGTGACGCAAAACAATATCTTTATTCTGAGGAAATTTGGGGGATTCGAGAGCTGCGCGGGTGGATGAGTGTCAGGGTGATGGAGTGACGGTTGGTTGTTGCGGGAGAGGGAGTGGGCCTGGAGGTGGATTGTGTGTGTACGGTACGGCATAGGGTTGAGGGGAAATGGTTGTTGTTGTAGGGGAGGTGCGTGTAAGCGGGAGAGGTGGGTTCAGATGGAATGGGGGATAAGAGGGGGGGTTTGGGGTGGATAGAGGGTAGGGTTAGGGGGGAACAGGTGGGGGGGTGGAAGGAGGGTTGAAACGGGGGGCTGTAGTTTTTTGGGTTGGAGGGAGTAGGGGGTTGGTGGTGATTGGTTGAGTGGGTGGTGGGTTTCTTAAGCGAAGAAGGGGTTCGGGTTGTGGGGTATGTACTGATTAGGTATGTGAAGGGAAATGGTTGAGATACTGGTGGGAATATAGAGTGTCGGCTGGGAGGGAGGGGTGGGGGTTATGGGGCGATGGGGTGTTGTTGGGACGGGGGTGGGGTGGTTGATGGGGCCAGTATAGAGGGTGGGGGGTGGTGGGGTGGAGGGGGGGGGGGGAATTGGGGAAGGAAGATTGGGGTCAGGTTGGGCGGGGGGATGGGTAGGGCATGAGAAAGAGGGTGGGGGATGGTGGGTCATATGGCATAACCCATTGGGGGATGGGGTGTGGGTGGATGAAAGGTGAACAGAGGTGGTTGTTCTAGTGGGAGGGATGAGGGCGTGGTGGAAGTTGAAATGGTTGTCTGGGGTGATGGGTTGCTGCAGTGCGGAAGGGGTGGAGACTCTTTTGGGAAGGGGGGGTGAGAGGTAGAGGAAAGGTGCTGGGTGTCGGGGCACAAGGGGGTGGTTGGCTTGTAGGGGTTGCGGAGGTGTGGGGTGGGTTGGCGTGTTGGTGTAGGGGGGGGGGGGTGCTCGGGGGGTGTTTAGGTGTGGAAATCTGCTCGTGGGTGGAGCATAGTATGGGTTGGGTGGAGTTGATGGGTGATGATTAGTAAGGGGTAGGGTACTTGGAAGTGGTTTGTATAGGGTGGTCGACGAAGTGGATAAGTTGGGTGTGTTGGGAGGGGGATCCAGTTTGATGGGGTGAGGATAGTGTGGAGGGGGTGGTTGGGGTGATCGTTGTATGGATGGGGGGAGGGGTGGGGGGTGGGTGTGGGGAGAGGGGGGGGGAGTCGATAAAGAGATTAGTGCTGTTTTAGTGTATAAGGGAGGGGGTAGTGGGGGGGTATACGGTGGGTGTGGGGGGGAGGGGTGTTTAGGGTGTGGATGAAGGGAGTTAGGGGGGATTGATTTGGATAGGGGGGAAAGGGGTTGGAGTTGGGGTAGGTGAAGGGCTGAAGGTAGTCAGTAGTAGGGAAGGGGGTTATGGGTTAGATGGATGAGTGAAACGGGGCGTTTGGTGGGGGGGGGTGTTGATACTGGGGAGGCTTTGGGTTATTGGGGGTGTGATGGTGGGTGTGGAAGCTTGTTGGGGGTGAAGGATAGTGGGAGTAGATGGAGGGGGAGTTGTGGTTGGGTGGGAGGTGTATTTGGAGAGGGTGATGTGTTGTGGGGGGGGTTTTGAAGGGTGGGGGGTTTTGTGAACTTAGGTGGGAGGGTGGTTTGGAGGGGGATTTTAGGTGGGGAGTGAGGGTTGATTGGGGATTGGGGAGGGGATGTGGTTGTTTGGAGATTTAGGTGGGGTGGATAGTGTGTGTGATGCGTTGGGAGGGGGCCTTGGAGGGGAGAGTGTGTAAGGCTGTGTATGGTGGTTTTGGTGGGAGATGGGTCCGGCATTCTTGTTTAATTAGCCTTACATGAGGCAATTTCAAATTAATCTATACAAATATTAAACACCGAATAGAAAATAAAAATAAATTAAATCCTTACAAAATGTTATATATTAAGATTTCTTTTAAGAGAACCCCATAAAGTTCTTATGTTCTCTATAGATGTCATAGTAGAATAAGGTATCTTCTCACCTTATGCTCACAATAATTCCTCCTCCTTGCTGACAAAAGCATGTATAATTGTCTATTGGTGATGGGAGAGATGTCCACCAAAAATTCAAACAAATAAATAAAATGTGAAAAGTAAACAACAATAACATATTCAGTGAAATTTTACAGACGATATCTGGAAAGGATATATATATTATGTGACGCAAAACAATATCTTTATTCTGTGGAGATATATAAAAATTGTTTCGAATAGACTCCTGATTGAAGTAAAATATTCGAAAGCATTTTGAAATAAAAAGAGGAAAGTACATATCCATTTTCAATCCCTTAAGAATAAAATCTTTTTTTAGTACTTGCAAATTGTGCAACTCCTTCCATTTTATTCTTTAGTTTGAGCTAGGCATCTTCTATGGAACTACTTTATTTTCTTATTTCATCCTTTTTGACTATGTCATTAATGTTTCCAAAAGTAGGATAAGAGAAGACTTTATGTTATGGAAATAATAAGAATTAAACTCTTGCCATCTCAAATTCTTATTCTTGATAGAAAAAGGTGTGGAATTATATTCAAATGGCTCATCCATTGGATAGTTTGACATTCCAAACAAATCTCACACGAATGAATTGGAAAAGTCAATAGTGAAATTCGATTCTGACTTCATAGAGTCGGGTGTTGTTGTTATCTGAGCATTGGCTATCTCCTTCCTTAAAAGGATAAGATGTAAATACTTGGTTCACTATATTTCTTAATCTTCCCATGAATCGTATATGTTTGGCCTGTTAGGTATCATTATTTTTCATTGAATTTGTAATTATTAAACTAAAAAAATTATATAAAATTTGTAAATATTTAGTTTACATCAAGAATTGAAAAAGTTAGATTTGTATCACCTATGGTGTGTTACTCGGATCATAAAATAATAATAATGTATATTTTTTTTATATATCTAATGTGAAATAAAGAATGAAAAAGGTATAATTCTTGCAAAAGAAATTCTTCGATGTTCGGTGTTTTATATATATATTATATATATATATCTATATATATATTAATCTATATATATATTCACTATATCTATCTCTATCTATAATATGACTATATATATATAATAATATATATTCGGTGCAATTATACAAACAAGTCTAAACGCAGTCATAGACAACAAGATGGCTTCCGTAATTTTTTAAGTCAAACAAATTTAATTAATTATATAAATTGCGTTTGGTTAAAGTTGATTATATAAACAAAAGATTAATCAAATCTTAATTAGTTCTCAATTCATAAATTAGTGATCTTAGTTGAATAGTACTTAAAATTATATTGCGTGTGGCCACGTATAATATTCAAATATTTTTATTAATTTGATTTAATTAAAATAGAAGGAATATAAGAGGTACTGTCATATCGTTACTTTGATAATTATATATTAACGTAAATCTCAATGGCACTTAAAAAGAGTTGACAATTAATAATGTAATTAAGTAGATATATGCACGCAAGCCTTATGGTTCATTTAAAGTCGAGTTAGAATTTAGAATTTAAAATTTATCAGTTTAAAATTATAACTATTTTAAATAATTAAATTTGATTATTAATTTATATGTATTAAATAAATTTCTTAAGCTAAATATTAAATTTAATCAAATAAGAATTATACTAAATTGTATCGAATTTGCTTCTTATTGTATCTCTTTATATAAAAAATTACAATCTCTCTCTATATAAGATTAATTTTTAAGTACAAATATTAGAAATTTTATTAGCTTTTCATGTGTATTTTAAACATTTTTTTCAAATGCCTTTCATAAAAATTCTGCCAAATGGGTTAATCTTGACCTGTCAAAATCAAGATATTAATAATAAGTAATTATTAATTGTCCAAAATTTCGTGATAAAAAATAATACTTAGATGTAAGCTTGGTCAAATCTACTCCAATTTTATATTTATATTTATATTTATAGTAATAAATATATATCATAAATCACAATCACCTTCTCCTTCTATATTATTTTTTTGTTTTCTTCGATTGACCTTTGAACAACAATTTTAATTAAATTAAAGATGCTCTCTTCGTTTGGATAAAAGAAATATTCAAGAAAATGTTGAGCTTTCATGTACTCACTATGATCTTTAATGTAACCACTAAAATATTATAGTCAATTCGAATATACATTTATAGATAATAAAATAAACTAGCGATCGAGATCAATAAATAATAACAATAATATATTTTATGTAATTTTATTATAGTGTGATTCAAAAAGAAGTATTGTATATATAAATATTATCACACTTTAAAAAGATAACAATATTTATTTTTATAAACCATCGACTCAGATAAAATATTTTAAAACAAGACTTTTAAAAAATTAATGAAGAAATAAGAATGTTCAAGATATAGAATATTATGAACTTTCCTTGTGATTTTTTAGTTAATACAATCTGAATTATCCAAAATCTTGAAAGTATAAAAGGGTCCCTAATTTACCATAAGTATATAACTAAGTCTTAGTTAATAATCTTCTAACTTTGTATTTCAAATCTCCTATATTCAAAATGACTACAAAAAATTGGCCTATAGGCCAATGGACAACAGATCTCTTTGATTGTTGGGATGATCCTTCTCTTTGTAATTACTTTTATTATAAACTCTTAATTATTATTATTTTCTTAATTAAGTTTAGTTATTATTACTATTTAATCTTTTTTTTTTTGTAATTTTATCTTATTTTTGAAGGTGTGAAGACTTGCTTTTGTCCATGTGTTACCATTGGAGAGGTCGTTGAGATACTTGATCAAGGCACTACATGTAAGAAGAAAAAAAACTTTAACATTTAGGGGTTTATTAATTATTTACAAAAATAATTTCAAAAAAATATTTTTTAAGAAAATAAATCTTTTTATAGGTAACCAAATAGGGGCAAACACCACAAAAATGTTTTCTATTAAAAGGACAAAAACAACTTTCTTCACTTACGGTTATTCTGTGGAGAAGACGAATCTCGAGTAATTTTTATTGATAAATATATAATTTGAGCTAAAATTATTGAATTTCGCCGAATTTGTACAATACATGATACATTCACCCCCATCCATTCGAAATAAATCAATAGAGTTTCTTCTGAATATATTTTCTGGGGAGGGGGGGGGGGGAAAAATGAAGATCGGAGGGCGCGGGGAGAGCTTAGGGAGGAGATAGAAAGATATTGGTGTGTGGGGGTAGTTTCGGGTACGTGTGGGTTGGTGGGGGAAGGTGGTGGTACGCTGCGGAGTAGAGATCGGGAGTTATAAGTGGGGAGACAAATGCACGAAGGTGGGGGGGGGTGGAGGGGTGGTTCTGAGGAGGAGATGGTCATTTGGTAGAATTGGTTTGGGTGGGAGGGTGAGGGGAGCGTGGGAGTTGTTTGGAGTGGTTTGGGGAGAAGGTGTTGTGCGGGTGTGTTTCTTCTTCTTCATTTCTCCTATTGCTCCTTAAATATCAAATTTTTACTATATCACTAAAAATTAATTAATTCTTTCCTTTCATATTTTTTTATTACATCAGATGATATCATCAGTTGCTAACTAAAATGCAATTTTTTTTTTTTTTTTTTTTTTATAAATGGCAGCTAAAGGACATGCTTGTCTTGTTGCTTATGCTATGGGTTCCATTCATTGTGGATGGATTTATGGGGAAAAATATCGAAGAAAATTGCGTGAAATATTTAAATTACCAGAGAGTCCATATTCAGACACTTTAATTAGTTGTTGTTGTTGTGTTTGTGGTATTTCTCAACAATATAGGGAACTCAAAAATCGCGAGCACTCATTCATAGGTAAAAAACAAAATAAGAATATAAATTTTAAGTTATATATACTATTAATATTATAGTTATTTTATCGAGATTTTATTTGTGAAGGTTATAGAGACTACATGCAATTGTTTTATGAATGACCTAAATTTTGTACAAATGTTTTTGTATGATATACAACTTAAAACTCTAAACATGAAATTCATATTCATGTAGAGACACCTACTACAAAATTTGCTTCAAATATGAGAATTTAGGGGGTTTTAAGATTTTCAATATCTATGTTTTCCAAATTGATATTTTATTCCGCTCTTTTCACCATAATTTAAACGCGATTGCTATAATACATACTTTCTCGATCACTACAAATTATATGTATATTTATTTTTGCAGGGTGGGAAGGCAATGTTATGAAATGGAAACGAGAAGGGGTTACAGTGCCACCAATTCCTACATCTTCCATGACTCGTTAATTAATTTATTTATTTATTAATCTCATCTGTGATGTAATTAATATTTAATACAGTGTGATTATTTTTTGTGCCATGAAGGTTTTTTGTTATAAAAATAAAATAAAATTATATGTACTATCTATTGGAGAGTGTGTAGAAATGGGGGGTTGTAAAAATAATTGTTTGATTGTGTTTGTCATAGTGTGGATACTTGCTTAGCTATGTATTTGTCACATTAAATACTAATAAAAAGTTGTTTGTTAAATTAGCGTGACACTATCTTTATGACTTTTTAGTAGTTGTTTTGTACGCGGGATAAGATGAGATATTTCATAATTAAGTTCGTTTGGTATCGTCCCATATTCCAATGCTCTTCTTACCACACAAAGCGTCCTACTCCAACCCGTGAGGTCACTAGAGATAACTTTATTGTTGCTCCAGGCTCAGAGTCACTGGAGATAACTATACTGTTGCTCCAGGCTCCAACTTTATTAAAGAGGAAGAGAAAACTAATTATCATCACAATAGAATATATATGTTTCTTAAAGTCTCACCTTTCATAAATAAATAAGCAACAATTCTACATCAAAAATTCATTTCAAAGGGGGAGAAAAACAAAGAAAAAGCACAAAACAAGTTACAAGAATGAAATCACGATCAACAAGGCAACAATACACATAAGAGTTCGTTTGGATTGACTGAATTTAAGTAGCGTTTAAGCTCCGAGGCCAATGAGGTTGTAGCAAGCCGAGGACTTGACTCAATGCAGAGTGAATCCAGTATCAGAATTTACAAAGTCCCTGTGCAAAACGACGTACGATCAGCTGTTTAAGTATCTTAACCAGTCAGCCAAAAATGTACCAAAGTGTCGTGCTCTTGAGCATGTCATGTGGAAATTTTTTAGAATAAGAAGTTGCCAAAAAAGGAAAGAGACATTCTTTTTTAAACAAACTATAAAAGAAAAGTAAGACAAGCAAATTGAAACCGAGTAAATAACATGTTTTGAAGACTAAAGCTTACTTGAAACTAACCTGTCAAGAACCAATGAAGCAATATTTGAAGTTACAATCCAAGATCATGAGGGAATATAAAAAGCTTGAATCCAGTGCCTTTATCGCCATCCTGTTCTTTTTCTTGATTCCTTTTTAGTATCGCTCTTGCAGATCTAGCTGCAGACTCACTGCTACTCTGGAGTTCGATTAGCTGGAGGTTTTTCACATCAGCCAGTTCAGCTGGGAGTTCTTCAAGCTTATCACATGATATGAGTGCGAGGTGTTTTAGTCGCGGAAAGTTCCCTGATGAGGCTTTCCAAGAAGTTAGATCAGTTCTTTCAATCCATAAGACCTGCAGACGAGGAAAACCACCGTCCTCTTGCTCCCACGACTGTCCTTTAAAAGCATTATCTTTCAACTTCAGCACCTCAAGGTCTGGTAATAGACCTAATATAGACATATCTTTCCATTCAAACCAAGTGTCTACCAGAGAGAGCTTTTTTAGCTTCTGAGGGAAAATATATGCAGGAGGAAGATGTAGCGGTTTACTACTTAGACGTGTATCATTTACTAACTTCAGATATTCGAGGCAACCTAACTTACCTATGTTACTGAACAAGCCAGAACCAGACCCTTCTTTACTGGTTTCTAAAAGTGCATCTATTTTCCCACGAACGCCTAATTTCTTGAGATTAGGAGTTCTAGTAAAAACCTCTGCTGTGCAACACTCTGGTGCGATAGTTGAAAGTGTTTGTAAGCAACGATTCACCAAGTTGTCCTTGCTGCTCTTGGGGCGCTTAGTAGAAGGCAATGTAGCTGAGGCGTTTGTGCACACATGCCTTAATCTTGTCATATTCCAAATGTCTGCCTTGATGTCAAGAGTAGCCTGTTGCGTCTCAACGATAAGTGTTTGTATGTTCCAAAGATTCCCAAAATCCGCGGGAATGGTCTTAATCTTGTCAGTTGAGAGAGCAATGTACCTCAAATGAAATAATTTGAAGAACTCACGAGAAAATCGACTGAACTTGATTGATTCAGCATCTAGTACCCTAAGCAATGGAAAGGCTTTTGGGATGGATGGTATTTCATTTGGAGGCATGTCAATTTTCTTCGAGCCAACACATAAGAATGACCTGACATGCTCACCAGAGGGCTTCATTGATAAGAATTCAGGAACCAAGGAATGAATACACAAACGACGACAAGTGGCTAACTCTTGTTTCCCTGGAAAAGATCGTTCTTGCCCTTGTTTGATTTCTTGAAAAAGATTCTCCTCCATCATGGCCTCGTGTCTGCAGAACTCATGCAACATGTCATGAACACGACATATTTTGATTTGACCACTGCAGCTCCTTTGCATTACCATCACTAAGTTCCTATTGACAAGATCATTTAAGTGGTCCTCTGCAACATCCTCCAGAGTCAATGGTCCTTGGTATTGTATGAATCCTTCCGCGATCCATAAACGAATCAACTTCTTAGCTGGAATTTGAGAACCTCCTGGAAATGCCCCACAGTATAAAAAACACGCCTTTAGGTCATAAGGCAAACGATCATAACTCATTTGAACCAATTTCTTGCAGTTCTCTGGATCTCGATTTATGAGGTGCTCACCGACACTGGCAGCCACCAACTCCCACTCCCTTGTTGTCTTTCCTTTGCCTATCAAAGCTCCGGCGATAACCACTATAGCTAGAGGTAAGCCCATACATTTTTCGGCTATACTTATCCCGGGTAATTCTAACTCAGGTGGACACTTTTCCTTGTGAAAAACCTTCTTCTCAAGTAGCTCCCAACTTTCATCTTTTGTTAAAAACTTAAGATCATGAGGTTTATCATTACAACGCTTCGCCACATTTGATTGTCTCGTGGTCATCAACACTCTATTTCGTTTACCATTATTAGGGAAAGCAATTTTGATACGATCCCAAGCTTCCATCGTCCACACATCATCCAAAACAATAAGATATTTCCCACCTTTTCCAAGAAGCTCCTTCACTTCATTTGCTAAGTCATCCTCTGGTGTATCATGATATTGTTTGGTGTTTCGAGTAAACTTGCTGATAATGTTGAGAAATATTTCCCTTCTCTTGAATGTTTGAGAGACATATACCCAAACGCGGGTGAAGAACTCATACTCAACCTTTGGATCCTTGTAAATCTTATATGCCAAAGTTGTTTTACCAAGACCAGGCATACCAACAACTGGCACAACCTCAACATAGTCTGATCCTCCGATGAGACGATCAATTACAGTTTTTGCTTCATCATCAAAACCAACCACATCATCTTCCTCAACTACAGGGGCCTGTTATAAGATTGTAAAGAAGAAATCCATAAAGCATATCAATTTACTCGAAGTACTAGTTGAGTATACGTGCTTACTAAATCAAGATTCTAAACGCGACCTTCATTACATGTATAGCAACCACATTTCATAATTTATCAAAATCTTCCTTTTAGTTGAGAATACAGATTTCACTGCTCTAAATGCACTTCTCACAAAGGTGGTATACTGAATATACATTATGATATTGCCTAGCTTCTGTATAAGTTAGCTCGACCTTCATTACGTGTATCATTGTTTCAGCAAGACTTGGAGAGAGTATAATTTTTTTCTATAGTGAATAAGCTTATAGTTATAATGATATATTACTTGAACTATTATTATTAATAATAAAAATAATAATAACAGAAATTAGAAGAATATGAAAAAATCACCTTCCTCTCTTCGTCACCTCTGTTGAAATTATCATCCAAAGTTATAGCTTTAAGGCCATAAGCGTCATTTTCTCTAATTTCCTTCACTCTTTCCCTTATACTTTTGATCTCATCCGCTACCCCTTTCGCTCTAGCCACATGAGTAATATGAAACCATTGAGCAAATTTGTTTTTATCATCATGTCTCTTAGCTTCAACCACAAATTTATCAATCGAATCTTCAGCATCGTTCACAACTTTTCTGATTTTCTTCACCATTTCTTTCAAAACCTGCAAGTAAAATACTTTTTATTCGATCTTGTATTTATTCTCATCCAAACATTAATATACATTACGAACATGCTTGGCCTTGCACTGTGAACTTGTGGATTGCACGATGAAAACCATTTCGCAAAAGAGACAGTTATGACACGAACGATCGTTTTAATTAGTCGACAAACAAGAGAAGAATATTTGCTTATTTTTGTAGTATCATACTATAGAAGAGAATACCATATAGTTTAGATACCATACAGAGATTCTTTGATCGAACTTTTGTTGCAAATAAATTGTTTCTATTACTTTGCACTTGCTTCTATATAAATGATATACTATACTTTGCAGTTACTTTAGTTATGTAAAAAATATGTTCAAAAATTGAGAAATTGTGTTATTTATTTCACTGATACGTATGAATTGATTGTGTTCTCATTAAAAAAAAATCGGCTCTGCACTAGAACATAAATTTTAAAGATTTGAACAAATGTACTGGCTCCTCTCACCCGACTTCATTTTTATTTAAGTAAAATGCATGTTCAAACACAATTTTAAATTCCAAAAATCACAACTTTAATAACTAAAACTTTCAACTTCAAAATTTATGATTAAATGGAAATTAAGATTGAAATTATTAAATTTAAATCCTAATATTCCCTGTATAATTATAACATTTAACAAATACTCCCTACATTTCATTTACTTTAAATCTTATACTAAAAATAAATAACCTATTTCCACAAATCTATTTTCAAATCACAAGCAACAATAGAGTGAAACCGTTTACAATTAGCCGTTAAAATAAAAAAAAATAAAATAAACTATAGTAGTATAGGAATAAAAGAAAACTCAAGTCAACGTAAGCACGGGTCAAGTCAAGTAATATGAAACGAATAACAATATTTGGAATATTAGTTCATATTTTGAATGGCAAACAAATTAAATTATTCCTAAATTTAAGGCAAACCTCATTTTCTCTGCGGGATTTAGCAGCTTGTTTGAGGAAAGCATTAAAGTCATTGAGATCTCTGAGTAGATTTTCAACTTCGCCTTGGATTCCGAGAATCAAATCGGCGTTGTCGATTAGTAACTGCGTCAAATTTTCTAATAAGAACTTTACTGCTACATCCGCCATTGTTGCAGCTCGAGCTTGCAGGTCTTTGGATTGTTGACTCACAAAGTACAAAAGTGACGACTAATAATTGGGAATTTTACTATTATAAAATTGATTGGGGCTTTTAGAACATTTTGTCGTTTTTCTTTTTTTTTTTCTTTTTTATTTCTAGGTACAGTTGCTTTAGTTTAATCACATCACATTTTATACGATTTTTGAATCTTGTTATCTTAAATTAAAAATAAATTAAAATATGTTATAAGCTTTTGGTTTTAAGTAATGTTAGTCGAAAAGTTGAAATTGAATATTATGAAAAAAAGAAAGTAAGATAAACTGTTAAAAGAAAAACAGTATTATTATTTATCTCAATTTATATGATATTTTGTTTTTTCTAATTCATTACGAAAAGATGTTACCGTTTAAAATTTATTAATAATTTTAAAAAGTTATCCATTTTCTTATTTCTTTGTTTAAAAAAAAATTATGTTGGCAATCCGCATTTTATGCTTGATGACATGGTTTGTATTGAAAAGTCATTGCTTCATAACTAAGATGACTTTATGACTATAATTCGCAACCTAAAATATCTTATTAAGGATGAACTTCATCACAAACCTTGATGCATAATTTGCCTACATGCTTTATTATTAAAGGTGAAAAATGGACGAGTTGAATTGTATTTTGGAGAGTCAAAATGAGTTTGAGTTAATAAATGAGCTGATTATTGACTCACTCAAAGTTATTTGGATAAAAACATGCTAAAATTTGGGACAAAACTCAATCCTTTCAATTCTTATTAAGTTTCGTTTACTTTATTTGTTGTTTGATAATTTTTAAATATTAAAAAAAAATTATTGTTCTTTATCATAATTATATATAATATATCATATAAAAAAAAGAAATATCTTCTCGAAAATCTTTCATGGACCAATATGGGCTAGATATCAGCCCAAAATTGGGCTAAGCTTATAAATGGCCGGGCAAGACATTAAAATGGGCCTGAGCCTGGGCCTGGGCCTTTGAATGTTTTTGGAGTTTGGACAAAGAACCCAATCACACATCAGCATGCATTGGAATATATGCTTCTTTTTCTAAAATAAAATAAATAAAATGATTTCACTTATATATAATTATTATATTATATTACTCATAAGTCATAATGTACAAAATTTCTAATATGATAAAATTCGACCTCATAAATTTACATCAAACATAAAATCAATGATAGAGCTAGTATTTTTGTAATCTAATGTAATAACCATTGCAAATCAAATGAAAATGGAAAACAAAAATAGGAAATTTAACACGAATTTCATAGTGTCAAGAGCTAATCACATTTTATTTCTATTTTTTTTCTAAATTACAAAAATTTCTTAAATTTTGTGGAATCCGGATACATCTCAAAACGTCCCAATACATCGAGTTCCGGCCTCAACATCTCGATATGTTTTGTGCATCTCGATACATCGCGCACGTCCCAATACATCACATAAATGATGTATTCGATCGATATATCACGTAAAGTTATCTGACCAATACATCGTATAAAGTTCCATAAATAAAAAGAGTTGAGATTTTTGAATTTTCTTCGAATGATAGGAAACTTTTTTGAAAAAATAATAAAATAAATTGTGTACTTATATATTTTTTTCCATAAAAATATGACTAACGAACTTACACTAATAAGGGAAAGGGGTAATTAAATAAATCCATTTATGACCTGTTTGCTAATTAGGTGGATTTAGCCTCTAATTAAGGTTGATGGTATTTATTTATTTTTGTGCTCTTTCAGATTATACGAGGGCTGGCGGCTGTTATTAGATAAAAACTCGTTCGGGTTTTTTTGTCTTACGTCTTTCTTTTTCCTTAATCATATCACTTATCGAAGAATATTTTACAAGTTTATTTTTTTAAATTACTTAATATGCCCAGGTATATCGGTCGGGTTGATGTTCCAAATTCAAATTTTAGATTAACTTATTTACTTTAATTTAAAACTAATTAAATAATCTAAAATATAATTGGACAATAATCGTTCAATAGACAAAAAAAGCCGTAATATTAAAATATAGAAAAATGTATTTTAGTTTCAATGGCATATGTTGTTTGCCTTTTAATATACAATTATTTTGTGTCCATAAAATATGAGTGATTAGTTACTTGGATGTAAGCATTTCTCATTGGGTATCGTCAGCAATGTCATAGAGTATGATGGAGTTTCAATTTTGGTATTTATGATTAATAAATAATCTACATAATTTTATTTCCTAACTTGCCGTGACAGAGTATAGTCATATTTTTTTTAAAAAAAATAAATTAAAAATGGCGTTAAAGAATGACAAAAGTCTCATATCTGTTATTAATGATATGGGTTAACTCCTCTAGGCTTGAGCAAGCCCCTCCTTCCTTTGAGATAGCTTTTAATGGTATGAGTTAGGCCTAAGACTAATGTCACATGACCTTATCAAGACCAGGGACTATGATCCGTTCTCAACCATGTTAGGTATCTCCCCAAAAAATCAAAATGTGCCTTCACATCCAGATGCGTAACCTTTGGGGTATCACTTAGGCCTAAGACTAATTATCATTCACAGAGGGAAAAGTTGAACTTTCATAATAGCCGATATTATAAATCAATCCTATTAAAACTACTAGGATTTCTCTGAACATAGATATATTTGACTCCAATTAGGAAAATAACGTTTCTAGTTAAAAAAAATAAGGTTTATAAATATACATTTCAAGTTCATTTATTTCTCTTGGTCCATACTTCCAAATTCCATAAGATATAATCATTTTGAGATATTTATGTTATGATGTTATTATTGTACATATTAGAAATTAAATAAGTTAAAAAATCAATTATTTTTTAAGAAAACATTTCAATTCTTTCATAACTACACCCTACTTCCCAATAAAAAGAATTTTGTTATAAAATCAAGTTATAAGAATATAATCATAAAGAGAAGAAGACAAGAGAAGTAGATAGTAGAAGAGGAATTTTCTTCTTATTCAAGTGTATTCAAGTCTCATATGTATATATTACAATAGTGAATGAACAACCCTATTTAAGAGTGAGAAATCACTCCGAAAGGTCACCATATTAAGTATCATAATTAAATAGATACATTCTTATCCAAAAGGTTCAATGTAAAACAGTGAATTGAATGGTTGTTCCTGTACCAACCTATGGCTTCCACTTAATTCAATTCCATGTATTTATACCTCAAGCCCTTGGATGTCATAGATAATGTGCCTGTTCAAACCTACGTAGGAACCCCTGTGGAACAAATTCTAGTGAAATGAACAAGAGTACACATATCCTTTTGATACGCACCATTTGTTGCCTCATTAAAACCTTTGCCAGGAAACCAAGTGGGAAAAAAAACCGCTCGATCAAGGGAAAAATAGTGGCAACGCTTACTGTCTCCCCCCCTGGAGAAAACATCACTTATTTCTTTGTGCATTATGTCTCCAATCTTTGTACATTGTGGTTGTATAGATTTTTTTAAAGAAAAGAAAAACCACACATTTCTTGAATATGGTGTGTCCTTTATCTCAACCAGAACGCGCTTTTGACGTGCTTCAATTGTGACGTGTTTTTATTCTCAGACACATTTCTTCCTTGATCCCAAGATATTATTGTCCCTCCACATGCAAACACATCGCGTGATTGAGATAGAACTTTAATGCAGATCAGATAAATATTCCGCATCTGCTTAACCAATCAATTTTTTGGTCTTGGATTCCTCGGAATAGAATAAGCCCATAACTAGGGTCCCGTCGATGATATTACATCAATGTTCAACACCATTTTCAATGTCCTTTTATCGGGGAGAAACGGAATCTTGCCAGTAAATTTACTGCAAAACAAATAATCTCGTCAAATTTGTTTAGTAAGATGCACTAGTGCGCTGATTGCACCAGATAAGTTTCATCACCAAGAAACTCATCAAATCATCCTTCTTTTTGAGAATCAAACTGAATCATCATTTATGTCAAGTGATATCAATAGATCATTGGGGTACTCAATTAATGTCGATTTATCCATATAAATGCATCAAACTTTTTCATGTATGTGCACTGTAGCCACCTATTTCATTTGTCAAATTATCAATCTGTAGGTCAAGACAAAAATTTTGTCTTACCAAGACCTTTTCATAAAATACAAGGCATATTAGAGTCCATTCTTTTGTCCCTTTTTCTTCCCTTGAACTATTTCAATCCGAGAAGATTCTTGAAGCTTTTATTGAAAAGTTGTCTTTCAAACCTTATATGCTTCAGACACCTCGATTGTTCAATGATTTCATATACCTTCATTTCTGAACTAGAAACATTACATTATTCAGTACATGCATTCAAGTTTTTCATAATTTGCCAGAGTCAAACACATCTCTTGCAATCCACCAAAAGAGAAACATCTCCAATAATTTCAGGATTTTGGCGATAAACCTTTTTGCCGCCAAGGCACAAACCGATTTGATATCTTACGGTTTATACTATCGATAATAATTTAATTTGTACCGCCCTGACATTATACATTGATTATGAAAATTACCATCCAAATGGTCACTTTTCTAATTGAAACAAATAATACTTGAATTATGTTATTTTACTTGCCAACCTTTATCTGGCCACACTATAGTGACAAATTTGAATTCCAAGATCCTCGTCCAATTTATATCATTGAGCGCACCCTCATATCAAAGATACCGTCGACGGTTATTTATATTCTCTTCCAACCGACATAACTTATCGAATCTCTTCATTTTTTCATTATTTCAGGACCGAACCTTTTCAAAATTTGTAGAAGGTATGTCCACTGTGCTCCTTTATAACTTGCCTCTTATCATGATCATATTGATTCATTTGCTTGCCTTCCTTCTTCAAGGAATTTATATTTGGAATTGATTGGTCTATTACGCTTTCCGGCGTATCATAGACTCTGTCCTTCAAGGACTTCACATTGGAGCATGTGCAGCTGAATTATATCAAGGGTCCAGTGCATTCATCTGGCAACTGATTTGCACATTATGCACCTGAATTATCCCTTGAACTTTAATTTCATATATTTTATTTACGAGGAATCGAGATAATTCATAATTAACCTCACTATTTTTGTTTCAGCTGTCAATCATCCTCTCCCCCAATGTTAGATCAATCTAACATTCATTCCCAGACCTTATTTTGGAACGTCTCTTTCTTTTGTGCGGGGTGGAACAATTATAATCATAACCTGCACATTTTTTTTTCAACCTTTTAGATGAAAATTATATTGGTTTCATGACCCGTGAACCAATTTTAATTGGGGAAACCGTGTTTGGTTGATGCATACTGTGTGGGCTACATGTTTAAATAAAATTTCTCATACCAAATCTTATTTGGGAGTTTTGTTCTCATAACCATGATTTAGTCTATAATTGGAGCCTACAATTTCTGCTCAATCACAACACATTATCAATATAATTTCATATTGAGAACTGTGCTCTTAATTTTAAACAATTCGAGAAACAACTCTTACAAAACCAATTGTAAGTGACAACAAAATATATGTGAACCATGCGCATAGATGCTTAATCATATAGTCTCAAATGATCCACATGACAGGTGAATTGGCCCCATATGCCACCTTTTATTGATTCCAAAAATTTTCAGGGGATTACCGTCCACCCTTGCTGGTACAATATCTTTTATCAGAGAAACAAGCAACACATAGAGTCTTGAAGTCGATCCTGAATTCCAATCACGTTTGCATTACAGTCTTCGAATGGTCAACCAGTCATGCCAACTGCTTCTTATTTTAGTTACCCTTCAATTTACTTTTTATGTGATTTCCTCAGCATTTACATGTTTTTATGGGAGACACAACAAGCAGGAAAACGGGGCGTAATCTTTTATATAACATTAGAACCCTCTTTCGGTTGTATTGGATTATAGTCTCAATATTTATTTTCATTCACATCCGAACAGTAAAAAGTTTCTTTTGAAACTTACTACCACCCCAATTTATTCCTCTAATACTCGCACAACTCTTTTAGAGCTTGCATAATTTGTTGTACTATGCACATTATGCATGACAACCTCTCCTTATGGTCGAGCATCTACTTCCAAGGAGGAAATTTATTTAATATTGTCATGGTAAAATCATTACGATCAATGAACTTCTTTCTTGCTTTACTTTGTGTCCCATAGGTTTTTTTACACAACAAATGACAAATTTGTCATTGCCACACAATAATGAACTCACAACCCTATAGGCAGAACTATTTCTTTCTTTGCCCTTTCGATAGTTTTATCTAGTGACTATAAAACGTACAATTAAATGAGTCATTTTTCTTTTTCTGCCAAATAAAATTTGTTCCTCTCAAATCTCCCGTAGAGATGAGAAGTGACATGTTCATTTTTTTTCTCAAAAACTTCCATATGAGGTGAGTTGTGAATATATCCACCTATAATGATTTTATCACATCTTGATCCATTCTCTATAGAACTGTCGAGCATTTCATGATACTCATCACAATTCACATTCTTTTCAAGGATTGACTAATTATTTTATAATGTACTTCATAGCCTTGCATTAGAAGCACATTTGCATTGCTTTAAAAATTCATCATATTTCCATGACACACCTCAACATCACTTGGACATATCACGTGTAACCATCACTTTTATCTTCTTGTATCAATGATAGAGATTTAATAACTTGTCAAATGATTGTGTTGACAACATTCACAATTAATGACCTTTCAGACCATTTTATAATAAAAATTGCCGCACATTTGTGAAGTGCGAATTTGAAGAACTCATGTGTTCTTCTTTTATCATTACCCAAACAATGATGATTGATTATATTAATGTCCCTCCACCCCCTTATTCATATCCATTAATCATTTGTCATCTTTCAGACTAATCATTCACTGTTACCACATTCATCTGATTGAATGGAGGCAAGTCAACAAGGCTGATGTCAGATTATCACATGTTGCTACCACTACCTAAGTGGGGAATAAGTACGCCTTCGTTGTTCCATCGCCTTTCTCCAATTCAATAGGACGAATTTCAAGACTTTTCATCCAACCTTAGTCATTATTATATCATCAATTATGTTGCTTGACTCAAACTCAATGTCTTATCCATATAAGGCGTTTTACGCCATAATCTATGGGATTGAACCCAATCACGTGCATCAAAACTCAATTATGTCTACCCTTTTGGTGCAAATATAACTTGAATCTATCGTCTTACCTCAAATATTTTTCATTATGGTGCATCCGCCTTTAATCAGATGTCTAACCCTTTGGTGCGATGAAACTTGAATTCCATCGTCCTTAACCCTTAACCAACGTATATATAACGAAGCCAACATGGTTTACTCTTTGAGTCGTTCAAACAATCAAAATATAGTCAAACTCATGCTATTAAAATTTTATACCTCTTCCATTTAAGAAGTTTTGTATAGTCATGACCATATGCAACAAGAGTCGTATATTCGTCGAGTTCTGATAATTGTTAGTGACTAAACACTATTTTAGTCTTACATCATAAAATATTTTATAAACTACATACCTGTTTTATGCATATATACTTTGACCTCATACTCGATCACCAAAATATGAGCTAAAGAAAACAAGAACGCCACTCCAATTAGAAGAGACTCGTGCTGATACGTGTTTATAAAACAAGTTATAAGAATATAATCATCAAGAGAAGACGACAAGAAGTACTAGTAGAAGAGAAAAAAAATTTTCTTCTTATTCTGGGATTCCAGTCTCATTAGTAAATTACAATCGTGATGAACACCTATTTATAGAGTGAGAAATCACTCCAAAGGTCACCATAATTAAGTATCATAATAAATCGATAACATTCTTATCCAAAAAGGTTCATGTAATCCCATGAATATTAAATGTTTGTTCATGTACCACCTTAAGGACTATCCACTTAATAATTCAATGTATTTATAACAAATTTCGCTAATTGACCTTTTTTCTACAATCGATGATAAAAAAAAAGAATCTTTATCTCAAAAGTCCATAATACACAAATGGGAGATACATAATTCGAATCTATGTCATATTGTTATGCAAGTCGTTTAATTTCAAGTTAGGTATGAAAAAATTCATAGAAAAATTAGTAGGTTGGTTATTAACAAATCATTTTACTCAAATGTTCCTAGTATTTTTGAATACTATGATAATTTATTGGCAAGAAGTATGACTTTAGACTTTATTTACAAATATTAAATAGGACTACTTTTCAAGTCCATATGCGATTAATATTTAATTAGATTAATTAATTACAAACTTAGGATAATAGTAGTAATGTATAATTAGTGTAGGGTCCTAATCCAACTAAACATCCTTAGCCGCCTGCTCCCTATTCCATGCACCATTTGATACGAAACATAAAAATAAAACAAAATTATTGGTTTTTTGCTTCTACCAATAATTTACGTAACACTATTTTTTTAATAGTGCTGTATGGTTTTCAATAATTTAGTTTAAAATTTTAATTTTATTGTCGATGACAAGTTTTATAGCCCTATAAAATGTCGTGATATATTTAAGATTATAAAAATAAAAAAAAGCTTTAGTTATTTGTCGAGCTATCATAATACAAATGGTCAGAAGTAAATTAATCTTTCATGTATTATGACTTTATGTGTTCTACTTGTGAAATAGAAAAAATATTGCATCGATCAATAACGGCTAGGAATTAAATTAAATGCATCGAATGTCTTATCATGTTAACAAGATAAACGAAGTAATTGTTTTTGCCTGAATTAATCAGGAAAAGAAAAATTATTTATTTAACTATTCATATTTACTATACTTTGAAAATTTGAAACTTACTATTAATATTATAAGGCTAATCTATTGGTGATTCTTATACTTAGTACGAAATTTCACTTAGACACTTTAATTGGGCAATGTTCATTCTGAACCCCTCATGTAGGATCTTTGTGTCATTTTGACACTTTTCGTTGACATGACATGGTGAGTGTAATACACTCAAAGTCAGCGTGTGAGGAGCTTCTTTTTTTTTTCAGGCCAAAAAATTATTTTTAAAACATTGTTCATCTTCTTCCCTCAATCTTCGTGATTATCTTATCCACAACACACCAGCAACCCACACTATTGCAACATTGCCATTAATCTTATTAAAATCAAAATAATTTTTAATTTTTTTCAGATCTAAAAATCACCACAACCATTATCTTCTGCTCATTTTATTTCTTTAGATCCAACAATTATATTTCAGCATCATAAAATAATTACTCTATTTCGTGTTCACATATTTGAATCCTCTGTACATACGAGAAAGTAAAAAATGTGCTTTTATAAACTAATTTTTTCAATATAGTTAAATTCTTCTAAAAGTGTTTCTTCAAAAGACAATACAGTAAAAACGGGTTGAAGTTGGGGTGTGTGGGGGTAAAGAGGATGGACACTCTAATGGGATGGAGGAGCGGTCGGGGTTGGGATATGTGGGGTGGAGAAGACGCCGGGGAGAGGGGGTGAAGAAGACAAGAGTGAGTTTCTTGAATTATTTGAGTTTTAAATGCCACATGTCATCAAGTTAGTAATTATTTTTCTTTTTACTTAAAAGTCATTAGTTTAGAATTATTTTTACATATATGACGTGTCTTTGTTTAATTCGTCACTTTGACACGTCATTGGCAAGTTTATTACACCCACATTGTATTTTTGGATGATTGTTAAAATAGTGTCAAAATGACACAACTAGATCCTACATGAAAGGCTTAAATAAACATCACCCAGCAGAGATGTCTAAGTAAAACTTCGTGCAAATTTAAGGGATCACGAATAGATTAAGTCGTATTATAATATATACTCAACTAAGTTTTTGAAAAATAACATAGGTAAAAATACATGACATATTTTAGTACGATGGACAAAGAAAAAAATGTTTTAGTGAGCGTCAAGTTAACACTTCATACAAATTAAAACTAGACATGTATACATTTAAAATTAAATAGCTACTTAGATTATTAATATTTATATTGTTAAGGGGTAACATCATAGCCGTTTGAGCAACAACTTGCACCTTCCCTTTTATGAAATTCTTTTTTGTAGCACTATAAATTAAAGTCATGATAGATACACAAAATTTACAAATTGGCCTTTAGTTTCTCCAATAATCTCTCAAAAAAATGGATGATCTTGCTCTTATCTTTTCTCATCATAATAATGGTGAGTCATCAAGAAAACAACTACATAAAGAAAAAGAAGATGAAAAGGCAAATTCTTTAGCTTGTATAATTTCTTTCAACAATAATTTTGAAAATTCTTTGTTAATTCCAAAAGATGAGGCAAATAATATTATAAGTTTCTCAAATATTAATAATATTATTGGTGCAAAATTTGGAGAAAGAAGGAGTGGAGAGCAAGCACTTGAACATTTGTTGGCTGAAAGAAAGAGAAGAAAGAAGATATCTAAGTTGTTTGTTTCCTTAGCCTCTCTCATTCCTGGCCTCAACAAGGTACGTACTGACTCGATTAATTTAAATTTAAATAATAGTATATAATTCAAGGGTTTAGTTATAGGGTGATCAATAAAGATCTTGTGTGAATTATTTTATAATAGTTCATAAAGTACTTGTAAAATAATTTGAGAACAATCTAAGGAACACTAGAGTTATAAGGGTTTTATTCGTAGTTTATATAAATGTGATTCACTTGGTGTATTTGTATCATTTTTAATTGAGAAATAATTAGAGTTAATGACTGATCGTAAATTTTTCTTTCCCTTAAAGATTTTTCACGTAAAATTATGTGATCTTTCTTTTCGTTATTATTCCTTTCATTAGTCATTATCTCATACCCTAACATTTAATCAAGGAGGAAAATGACATTACACTTCCTATAAAAAAAATGTTCCTTATCATTTTTAAAACTCTTGAGGGGCGTCCAATTAACCAAATGCATGCAATATAATATTAGTAGCTCATTCAGACATAATAATTTTAGTCAAACCCTATATGTATTGTTACTAAATTCACTAAATACATACAAAAATAATTTTAAATTCGAACTCATAATATTCTAACATTTTGTATCGGCGCATTAATTGAAACATGTTAAATTATTATATGATAGATGGACAAGGCATCAATTCTTGAAGGAGCAGCCACTCTCATTAGACAACTTGGTGAAAGGGCAAAAGAAGATGATCACCATCAATCTACCATAGACATGATGAATAAGAATAATTTATTACCACAAGTTGAAATAAAAAGTTTAGAAAAAGAGTTGCTCATTACAATATTATTATACAAAAACCAACAAAATAGAAATATTGATGAAATATTAAGTGTGATCCAAAGACTTCATTTAACTATCAAGACCACCAATTTCATGCCATTTGGCACCACCTCAATGCATATCACAGTTATTGCTCAGGTTTGATTTCCTTCTTACTGTATTTCATGTTATATACAACACATACTTACTAGAATTTGATGTTTATGAATTCTATAATCTCGTATTTATCTTAATTTTGAATTAATTTTATATATATTTTGTTGAATTTTTCTTAACATGTGCATATAGTAGATAGATGTTGCAAATGAAAATATTTCATTTCTTTAGTTTTAGTGAGAGTTCATATGTTAAATATAGAAGCAATCTCTCATCTTTTCGAAGAATTTAATAAGAAACGAGGTATGAATCAAAGTGAGTTCTACATATTATGCGTAGAATATAAGCACATTTAACTTTAAACCGAAGTTAAAAATTGAAAGGGTCGTGAGTCAATTTCGTTGAGATAGCACATGCCCAAGATAAACTATTGATCTATCAATTACACATAAAAGGTCCGTTTGATGTACAAAGTATCCTATGTTAGTTAAATTCAAAGAGGGATTGTACCCTAGAGGTTATGATATAGACAGACGAAAGTCTTCCCTAATACAATGGCTACTTCCACAAATCGATTACATGTCAATTCATATTTGATAAAAATATTTTTAAATAGTGAAATTCAGTTTATCCAAATAAACTTCATATTGATATTTGATTCGTTGGTGAGTAACGACGAATCAACTATTTACTGGTTCAAAAAAAACCAATACTCTAGTAGAAAAATTTTATATTTGTGTAAAACAAATTACTTAATATATATATTTATAAATAATTTATCTCATACTTGTGAATGTCAATGAAGTACATCATACTTCATAATACATTAATTGCATGGTGTTGCATATATTTCAATTTGTTATATATAATAACATTTATTTTCTCTCCTAATATTTTTTTACAGATGAATGATGAGTTTTGTGAAACAACAGATTTTCTTGCTGAGAAATTAAGATCATTGATAAATAAAGTGTGAAGACTAATGTCTGGACAGCAGACAAGTTATACATTTGTTATTATATATGCAAATAATAATTGATTAATCACTATATGCTTTTGTTTTTGACTAATTAATTGGTACATATGTCTATCGCTGTATCGCATAATTTAAAATATGTGTTTCTATAAATACGAGGAGAATAATAGTGTCATCCTTTCATGTAATGTAAATTCATATTAATCGAAGACTTCAATCCAGATAATAAAATTTATTTTACATAAAAAATCATTTTAGAGACATTAAAAAAAAAATCTACGATTTGATAGTGGTAAATTAAACAAGATTTGTTGATATTTAGTACTTGGATCCGTTCTATAACCATTAATTATAGTGTCATTCCACTATTTCAATACAGTAACATAATAATTTGAGATTGGTTAAAATTGAAAGATGTTTGGGATAATAGCACTTTTTATTCATAAGTTATTGGTGAATTCCTTTTTTTGTTTGTTTGATATATGATATAAGCAAATTTAGTTTTCTTAATGAATTAAAATGTCTGTTTTTTGGTCCTTTCATATAGAAAATAAGTCATATTTTACTATTTATAGAACTATTTTACCGTTTAATATGGAGTAATAATATAAAATTAACACAAGATACGAGTACTTAAAAAAGTAAGATAGTATAGTATTTATGTAATTTCAGATAAGAGGTTGATGATTAGATAGAAAATAATTAGCACATAGTCGAGCATTATTTAGCTTCCTTATCGATATGCTATTATTATTTTCTTACTATCCTGTTCTTCGATTTATTACTAACATGTTGTTTTTTTACTTTTCTTACAGTATTATTTGTTATAACTATTAATCTCTTCTCCTTTACTTTTAGCATATTCTTTCATTACGGTATATCTTTTTTATTCTTTCATTACGGTATATCTTTTTCATACTAGGCTTCGATATACTTTATTAATCTATCATCACAAAGACAAGGATAGAACTATACACCACACTTTTTAGAAATTAGAATTCACTTATAAAATTACATTAATATTATTATTATAAAGAGATGTTTAGTCAAATACCGTAAAGAATATAATCAGAATTATGAATAACCAAGGGATTTAAACACTGTTAATCCAAGATATTTTCAACAAGTATAATTATTAATTAATTGGAGTTGATTTAAATAAAGTACCAATATTCCAAGAAGTGGAATGCAAGCAGAAAGAACCAAGAAAAATACCCCTTTTTTACAAATAATATTAGTTTGGCATGGAAAAAAATAAAATAAAATAAAATAAATGGCGGCTAAAAGTCAAGTCAAGATAATTTTAAAACTAAAATGTCACTTTTACAAAACTCCAAATATTTATAACTGAAAAACTAAAATTTAATCATAATACCGCGTTTGGATGTCCCACTAACAAAACAAATAACAAGTCAAACTAAATTGGTAAACTAATAATCTACCTAGTAATTACCTTTCAAAAATGATTCTTCTAATTGATTTTTATTGTATAGTTGTATGGCGTCAATTAATAAACATTATTGTAATACTTTGAAAAATATATTGGTTGATAAAGTTGACCAAGAGTTGATAGTGACTAAAAATCTAATATTTCAAGGGTCATCATGCTGTTTGAGCTACTTAACTAACGATAAGATATTTTGAGTTATAAACTAAACCATTTCGAATAGTTTACGAGTAAAATTAACCTCTTTTCCTTCAAGTATGACTAATATATACTCCTTACGTTTCATGTTATTTAACTCGTGTTGACAGTTAACGACACATTCTATAAGAAAATATTAATTAAAAGTGTATTTTATTAATATAATAAAATTATCTTTGACTTTAATCTATCAAACAAGTCTATCAAAATGACTGAGTATCAAGTATTTCGAAGCGGAGAAAATATATAACTTAAACCTTTTAATACTAAACTCACTTTTCAAGTATTTGTTTTCAACACTAATTGCCTATCACAAGTTGGTAGAAAACATTAATGGTGAAGAGTTCATATTTGAAAAGTCAAAAAAATACAAATTCTTCTAGGTTGAGTAAAGTATCATTTTCTTAACTTTGTGGACTAGTACAATAATTTACTTGAGAATAAAGGGCCACTCATACATAATAGTTGACCTAAATTCAAACAATATACGACTATTTAAGCAAAATAAATGACTAAAATTAAAAGCGTAAACAACTAAACATTATAATAAGTTATGTTTAATTAAAATAATTAGTGTTTAATTTACACGCATAGACTAATATACAAAACGGAACATATTCTTTGAATGAGCTAAACTTACCACGAATATTAATCTTATACGCTTCAAATTGTGACTGACTGCACTTCTAAAGGTAAAGATATGAGTGAGTCAAACTTACCAAGAATATAAAAATAAAACTTTTCATAGAGTTAAAAAAAGGACAAATCTTAATATTATTCCTTGAAATAATATAAGGTTAAGGTTAATATACAAGCATTGACTAACATACAAAAAATAGGACATATTCTTTAGATTTATTTCCACTTGTAGACGTGTTGAAAGACCAAATTCTTATCACTAGTAACTTTGACCACAAACACAACCTTTTCTCCTCACATAAAACACTATAAATACAAAGCCAAAAACTCAAAGAATATACAAAAAATAAATAAATCAAGAACACACTTTTTTTTCAAAGATTCATCAATGGAAATATTTAAGAGAAACATGGGGACTTTTCGAGACGAATTTGAAGGTGACGATTTTTACGATGAGTTAAGAAGACAAATGTTAATACTAACAACAGAAGATGAAGAAGATTATGTTCAACAATCAAATGATCAAATCAAGAATTCAAAAAGAGTAGAAATGAAATCTTTAGTGTTACAACAACCTAAAGAAATTCAATTTTATTGGTATGGAGATAAAGAGGATTATAATAAAGTTCCAAAATGGTTATTGGATTTATGGAGTAAAGGAAATAGAGATGAAGTGTTAAATGGAACAGGAGTTTTTATTCCACATATTGTCAAATCAAGAAGAAGAAATAAATCAAGTATGTTCCCTTTTTATCTTATCTTATATCAAAATAATTTATAGTTATCATCGATCCATATGAACAAACTTTCGAAATATGATTATTTAGAAAGAGTTGTTTGTTACAAAGTGTTCTCAAGAGTAGTGGTATGTTTTTGACGATCAAGTAAGAAGTAGAAAAAAAAAAATATTTTTGACTTCCTAAAACCACGATAGAACAGTCTATTAGTATCATTTAAACAATTTTTTCCTTGAATATCTTCTATGGCTTATACTTTTTATTTTCTCATTTCTGTCTGCAGGAAGGAAGAATACTGAAAGAGGAAAAATATACAAGCCAGTGTCAACAGGAAACTGTTGATCAACCAATAATTATAGTTTTAATCATCAAAAATAAATTAAGAAGTTTTGATGTATTGTATTAGACATGTAAAATATTTAGTAAATTTATTTATGAATTTAAAAGGCAAATCTCCATAAGATCTACCGAAGAATTACACGGAATATATTGTTATTGTAATCACCTGAATATATGAAGTTTTTTTCATTAACAAACAACAACAATTGCAACCAACAGAGTTGTACATACAACGAACAACGTTTTACTAAGGACTATCTTCGAATAGGTAACTGACATACCATAGTTAAAGCTAAGATAATAGTATACAAATCACTAATTGAGCACACGATATCTCGATCAATGTGGATCGAGATAGTCATAGTGTGATTCCGAGTGAAAGACTTTTGAAAGTTGTGAACTACTATATAATGACTTATCTTCACAATTTCAAAGGTGTAGGAAAATGACTATGAAAAGGAGGAACCTTGTAGAGATGAATACGACGTACTAGAGTTGGTCTTTGGGGCGTGCTAACCACAACGAGCTGAGTGCTCGAAGCCTTGACATGTAATCACTTATGACAAGGAGGGCTCGAGCAGCTTGACGAGTTGTCAAGATTCGATGCAATTGTTGCAAAGTACGTTGTCGCAGAAGATCAGCCTAGCAATAAAGAAGGCATATAAATGTGAATTTAGTTGCATAGAGAAAAGTTGAAGTGTTGTAAAGTACTTTGAACAGAGGACAGTTAGTTACCTGATAGAGGAAGTTCTCAAGAGTGGCAAGCTGGTTCATTGCAATTGCCATTTGCCCCATATAGTCGGCTACATTTCCTGAGCCACTAGGGCCGAGAGACGTAGACGAAAGTGTATCAACGAGTAATTGTTGCAGGGCTTCCATACCTTGTGATAGCGCGTCCTCGGCTTGCTGAGAAGACTGTTGCAAGTTACATATGCCTATGAGCTGCTGCTCTGTAAACGGTTCAAGATGGTTACCAAGAATCTGTATTCCCAATGTCAGCACATCAGTACACGAAAATAAAACACTACTCGGAAATGACACTTAGGTCGTAGTGTTACTACTGTAGTTTCTTGTCCTTCAATTATTATTTCAATGAAGTTACTGTTCAACATGCGTTGTTACGCTTTCATATCCATTACTTCTTTTTCTAATTTCTTTGATTTGTTTTCCTTGACGGTACACGCTCTCTACCTCTGATCCCACGTGTAAGACTACACTAGATATGTTGTTGTAGGAAATGATACTTTAAACATAGTACGGTAGTTGAACGGAAGGGCCTAGTATTTACCTTCGAGGCTCAGAACAAATCCTCCTAACCACACAACTACATTCAACATGAGTCCGTTCCAATCCTGAAGCATATGAAAACTCTGCTTTTAAACCTACACTTTTTAGCTTGAATTTTTCGTCATAATGTGACATTACTCCATCAACGAGATGGCGCAGTTCATTATCACCCCTGTGAGAATTTACAGCTGATCGGAGATCACTGATAAGTCGTTGATGTTCATCTAGCCAACGTGCATAATCCATGTCAAATGCCAATGCCCCTGTACAAGTATCACAATTACCCCCCATTCATGACTAACACATGCCAGCTCATAAATTGATCAAAAATACTCTTCAATCAGATTGAAAAACAAGACCAAAAAAAACAATTTCCTCGTGAAAATTTGACATGTAACGAATGCTAGCAAGGCTAGAAAACTTACCATTTCCACCAGCAGAAAGACTCTGATCTCCTGGATATCCATTAGCAATAAATATGCCCTGCATCCAAGCAATTCATTTAACTACGTAGAAGTTTCATATGTTTTGAAACTTCACTAGTTTCTTTCAAGAGCATGGATACAATATAACAGTCCTCTACTTACAAGTTGTGGAGGAAGTGTATACCTTTGGCGGCCGTCGTTTAATTATAACTCTTGCTCTAGCCTGTGAAGTTTGAGTCTCCTATTCTCAGCTTGTTGACATATGCCCTGTGCAAAACACAACCTAATAAACGCATTTAACATCAGCATATATAAGTAGACGTATGATATATTGATCATCAATGATCAACATCTCGGACTGCCTAACATTAAGCTATAAGCTTAAAATATAACCATGTTTAACCTTACTTGTGACAATATCTTGGTAATTTTGCATAAATTGAAAATACACCCCCCCCCCCGTCTTTTCCCCTGCCTGAGTATAAACCAGTACAAGCAAACGTGGTTTATTTATACGTAACAACATGACAACATTTATACAAATTGCATCTGTTTCTCCTACTTATAGTGTTGAACTATATCTTGGACATCATGAAGACTGATGTAATGTGTGAGTAAACACCTTATTTGTTTGTTGCAAATATATGCATCTATTTGACAATAATATAATTCTAAATGCAATGTACACATGAATGTATTATATGACACAACACAGTTGCAAACTAAAGTGAGCTAAACACAAATACAATTACAGAACTGTACATAATAATCAGAAGGACGAAAAGTATCAGTAATGGGAATGTGCCAAATCAATCTCATTTAAAATATTGCAAAAGGTGAATATATTACTTTTTTCCTTAATCGGCTTTTCCTAGCAGCTTCTCGATTCTGAGCCAGCCTGCGAAGTGTCTGCAAGTAAGCTAAGTAAAGTAAATACAGTAATAATATGTAACAACGATCAATAAGGTTAACCGGGCAATAAGAGATAGGAGTAAACTCAGATTACAACAGGCGAGAGCGTGATACAATAGTTACTTGGAGAGATCTGGAAAGGAGGAGAGGGTGTAGGGCAAGAACAACCTTCTGGTCTCCAAGCTTTACTTTGGACAGGTCCATGGAGTCCACAGCTATTAATGCACCATGCTGAACACCTTGGCCCTACAACACAAAATGAAATAAATGCAAACAGTTCATATAGAGATATCAAATCATTTCTAGATACATCAAACCCCCCTTGCGTCGAGTGGTCCCCTCGAGGTGCGAATACGATACACTTAATTCGTTCAAACAAATTCAAGGGCACAACAACAGGTTCATTTATAGAAGATTTCTCAAGTCACTTTCCAACCCAACAATCCATTAAATTCCAAAGATACTATTTACACAGGCTTGTTAAATTAGTCAATATTATATTGAATTCATTAACAGGTGATTTTGGAGCGACTTTAGATACTAATGCTACCCTACCAAGCTGAGTTAGTTCAACCCAGATAAGTGAAATTAACACATCTCCATAACCCAAAAAAGTGTGAAATCTATATAAGAACTTGACCCCGTATAACCTGATGATTAAATATTGAACTGAGTTCAAGTTTCTATATGTTCTCTTGGGAAATCAAACTTTGCTGCATATATTAGGACGGAGGAAGTACTTTGTTATCTGAATACCTTGGGCTGGTGAGTCACAATCGTACTATCCCTCTTTAGAAGTGGAAAAAATACAAGGATCGACTATTGCTTAATGCCAGAAATTGCACCTTTCATTGTGTTCAACTATCTATCCCCTCCCTTAGGGGAAAACAGACGAGACGAGACACTACAGCTAAATGGTCAAAATTACAACTTCATTGTGTCGATTTACGTGATCCTCCATTTCTGCTCTACATCGCATTATCCCTCCCTTTAAGGGAAAAAGAAATAAAAAAAGACGAGGATAGACTATTGCTTAATGCCAAACATTGCAACTTTCATTGGGGTGGACTACATGAATCATATTAGGTTATATCACAATCACTTTATACCTACTTTTCAGGTGAAAAAAGACAAGGATGGACCAATAGCTTAACGCCAAAAATTGCAACTTTCATTGGGGTCGACTACATGAATCTCACCATCTATACCACATTGTTTTAAAAAAATTAGAAGTAGGGGAATCAAACCATCATCAATAACGTGAAAGTTAAAGTAATCAACCAATATAGCTACTAAGATTCCCGCTGTCCATATCGCATTTTCCCTCCCCTTAAGGAGAAAAAGACGAGGATGAACTATTGCTAAATGTCAAAAAAAAATGCAGTTTCCATTTGATGTACGGGCTAAAAACCTGATGGTTTCTTTCATCAGTATCAACATCTGTTGAAGTGTCAGTCTGCTGGCTATGGTCTGCAATACCAGAATCACCCCAATTCTCAAAATGCTGCACATTTCCCAATGCCACACCACCACCTACAACACCCCCACCCCCTCCTCCACCCCCCACCATTCCTGTTTGTGCCTTCTGCAACATAAACCTCCCTGTCTCCACCCCTGTCTCTGATGAACCAATACTCTGCAATTTCCATTTTCAAACACTTCAACCTCATAAATACAAAAAAAAAAAAAAAAAAAAAAACAACAAATTTCCACACACTGCAAAGATTGATCTTTTTTACTCTTACCGTATTAAGTTCACCAAAGTGTAAGTTATTGTTGTTACAAGAAACAATGCCAACATTGTTTGGCCTCATTTCACCATATACAGTACCTATCAAGAAACCAAAAAAACAGCAAAAATATTGTCTTTATAAGGTCACAATCAAAGAAATCAAAAACAATTGAGATATTGTTTGGTGGGGAGATGATAAAAGAAAAAAAATGTATACTTCTACTTAAATCAACAGCATCATCTTGAGTGAATCCTGTAGACTGTTCAAGTTCTCCAATATCAGCAAAGCGTGCTGCAAGTCTACTACCTTCATCACCTCTGTATAAAACACATAAAAAATTGAATCTTTAATCCCTTTTAACACACAAGAACCAACACACAAGAACCTTAAAACCCATGAAATCATCAAACATATGCACAAATCAAGCTGAAAATAGGGGAGGAGCCTGGATTTTCATCCAGAGATTGAAAATATGAAGTAAACTCATGAAGAAGCCAAAGAGGGGCCATTATCTACTCTATAGACATAAAAAATTATTTTAACCATGTATAACCGGTTTAATTTTCCACCAAAAGGGATTCGGATGAACCCCTCGGTCCTATCTGGCTTCGCCCCTAGTTGAAAACATATAAAACATGAAAACACAAGAACTTAAACTCCATAAACATGCATAAATAAAGCTCAAAACAATAAAGATTGAATCTTTATATGCCATTTATCATACAAAAACTGAAAATAAAACATGCACTAATCAAGCTGAAAAAAAAATATATAATTTGAATCCTTTTAACCCCTTTACTAATACAAGAACTTAAACTCCATAAACATAGCACCAAATAAGCTCAACACCGATAAAAATTGAATCTTGTTTATTCCCCGTCAACTCTACACGACTTAAGCTCCATAAACGTCACAATAAAGCTCGAAACCAATAAAAATGAATCTTGTGGTAGCCTTTCAACTCATACACGACTTGAAATCCAAGAAAACTTAAACCCCACATAATCAAGCTGAAAAAGACATGTAAAAATTGAATCTTCTTAACCCCTTTACTAACACAATAACTTAAAACTCCATAAACATGCAAAAACCAAGCTCAAAACAATAAAAATTGAATCTTTTTTATGCCCCTTCACTCATACAACAACTTAAATCCAAGAAAACACAAGCCCCACAAAAACATGCACAACTCAAATTGAAAAAAAAAAATAAGAAATATATATATGATACCTGAGGTAATAACTTGAGTGGCAATACATACTAGAGTTACTATTACTATTACTATTATTATTATTATTAATAGTAACAGCTGCTGCTTTGAAAGCTTGCATTTTTTTTTTCCCTTCTCCACTAACTTCAACACCTTAAAAAATAAATTCTTCTTTCCCAAAATAAAATTGTCTGTATTTTTCTTGAAGCTAAATTTTTCAAGAAAGAGATTGCGTATGAGTACAGTTTTTATATTAAATTAAAGTATAGTAGTAGTACTACTAGTAATTTAATATAACGCCTGAGTTTCAGATTTAGCCCTCTCAGCTTTTTTCATTATTGTAAATTTGACCCCCTCTGTCAATTTGGGCATTTTAGAGTCCCAATAAAATCTTTTTTAAAAACACCTTTACAGATTCCAACATTTTTTTAGTAGTACAAATACGCAAATTAGTATATTTGAGACATATAATAGGTTAATGGATAGAATCCACATGCTTAAATTGCTAGGGTATTAGTGAAAAAATAAGATTTAAATTATGAAAAAAAGGATAAATATATTTTTTTAATTAAAGTTAGCATGCAGGTATTTTTTTTATACTTTTGGGATATTAATGTTTCTACCGTTTAAAAATTAGCGTATGTATATCTTTTATGTTAACGAGCATACATGAGTCAGAATCTTGTTCACGGATTCGATATTTATTAAATATCAAATCGAATGATAGAATTATATCACGTGTCCTTATTTAGTTTTATTCTAAGGTGAGAGTATATATGCTCTAGTTTTTTTATGACAGAGACACCAATGTCGCAAAAGTATGATGATATATTTATCATTTCCCCTTTGAATTATAGACAATGTTAGTATATGTTTTTATTTGACTAACTGAACTTACCTACAATCTCGCAACATGAATGAAATATGTCTCTAAAATTTCATCAAGTTCAGAATGTTTTCAACACTTTTCTTTAATTTTTATTAAGAGTCATATGTTTTTACAAGAGTGTGAGACTATTTGAAAAATCCTATATCATGTGATAGATGATAGTATATCTAAATTTAATTAATCAAATAAAAAAATATTTCTAAAATCATCAATAACTCAAGAACGAAATTAATAATTTGGATCAAATTCTATAATGTTTTACATTACTTTTCTCAAAGAATTAACAATTAACAAAGAGACCCTTAAGTTTGTCGAGCAAAATTTGTTTAGACTTTAGACACTAACATTATATTCTGTTTGTTCTAAATAAATATTGACTATATAATAAAGTGCTCATATTAGATATTTTTAATTTAGAGCAACTTTCATATAGTAAACATAAAATTTATATTTGTATATTATATCAAATTTGTTAATTTGCATTCCGAGCAAACATGATAAATATTAGATTTGTTATCATATACATTGAAAAGCGAATTGTGTAAAAAACGAAGTGTATAAACGAGAGAGAAAAAATACTTGGCAGAGAATTGTATACAATCGAAAAAAAGATGTATAAAACGAATTTTATATAATTATCATTGTATATGACGTATTACTTAATTTTTTTCTTGTGAAATTGAGTATAAAATGAGCAAGAGAGAAAGGCAAATCGACTTGGACAACGATTATCAATTGAATCGAATTGTATAACGATAAAAATAGAAATTCTATACAATTTTGAACTTTTATAAAACGGAAAGAAAGAAGGCATGAATCCTTGACAGTGGTGTATTGCTATTGTATAATTTACTGTATAGAACGAAAATATATGTAGTTACCATGTGTATGTACAATTTTCTCTCGCTTTAAATACACACAAAAACACCACTTTATACATTTCGTTCTGTTTGTATAACGATACTGCAGCCGAGATTAAAGAAATTACGAGCGATCTGGGAGAGGAGAGAGAAGAGAACAAATTATTATTTTATACCTTCCTCTCTTTATATAAAATGAAAACAACTTTTTATAATACACTTGTGTTTTGTATAAAAGTGAAAGAAAGCAAGTGAAAGAGGAGAGTAGCGAGCAAGAATTTGAAGGAGAGAGGTGATGAATAACAAACTGTTTGTTACGTGACCTAATATAAAAAATCAAAAAGAAAAAAGGTGAAAAAAAAAAGTTTTTTTTTATAACACTAACTTTATTTATTTAATTTATTATTTTTTCCTTTAATTTATTATACAAATAGTAAATTTACTATATAAAATATGATATTTTCTTCAAATATACTTATCAAATGAAACAGGCCTCAAGTTTCACGGCTTATTACGACTAATCTATACGAGGAAAGAAAGTGACATATTTTAATTAAAGGTTAATTTATTTATGTTATGATTAAGTGTTAACACATGTTAAAATATTTAAAAAATCAATCAATGTGGAATCGTATTAAAATTGTTTGCCTATGTCAGCATGCGATTTATTTTTAATGTAAATATTCAAATTTAGTATGAATATTAATACAAAATGGAAAAAAAGAATTGAAAATTCAATTTTATATAATGATTGAAAATTTATATCATGATATACCTATATTCCGTATTCATTAATTATAACATAAGATTCTCTGATCTTAATTTGGATGAGAAAACAGACAAAGGCACCATAGACAAGGCTCGAAGCGGATCAAAAACTATCCGAAGGAAGTGGAGGGGAGGCGCAAGGAAAGATGAGCGACTGGCCAGAGTTTACATTTTCCATAGCGTAAAATGCTAGATACCAGTGGTAACGGAGAGGAGAGAGGGTGTCGAATGTTGTGGAGGATATGTTGACAGTCTAGGGCGAGGGGTAAAGGGATAGATGTAGGAACGTCGAAATGTGCGGCCGTTAAACGAACGGTGTTATGATCTTTATGTTGACAAATAAAAGTTTACATATTAATAATGTACTGTGTGCCTTCCAAAGGCCAAAGACTACCAATTAGGGCTTTACCTGTGCACAAGTACTTTTCCCTGTTTAATAGCATTTCTTGAATAATCTTAGGGCTCGTTTGGCTGAAACAAGTCATCGTCGGTTAAATATTTTGAGATATTTATCTTATTATATACATCGAAAAAAATTATTTTACCATTATAATTTAAATGATGGGATAAGTTATTTCAAATATGACAATCAAATATAGAATAAATGGTGTGATATATATATATATATTTATAAAAAAACAGTTGGATGTATTTTATTTAGGAGTAGAAAGGTAAAGATAGGAAAATGTATTAATTTTAATCTTAAAATTTTGTAAATAACATTTATTTTAGAACAAAGTGTACGTGATTAATTAGATTGGTACTTATTTTAGAGCGAAAAAAGTGTTGGGTTTTAGCAAGTGTGAATGGAAAAAAAAGAGAATATGAAAAGTAAGGAAACTACTTTGGAGGGAAAATGAAAAGTCATTTCTCCCATATCGGCAAACAGAAATGGAAAGGTTGTCCTTATAGAGGAAACACTTCCATTACTTCTTAAGAGCTACGACGAAGATCCCCCTCCTCGCAGCCGTCGTCGTCGTCGCTCGACTTTGGACTTTGGATTTGGATTGGCAATTGAATGTGATTGATAATTTTTTGGACAAATTTATTTAATCCAGTTTTTGTTACATCAAATAATCTTGTTATATTATCTCTTATAAATTTGCTGGTAACGTAAATTCTCGAAAATCAGTACTTTTTTCGAAAACGTCGTTACTTTTCCAAAAGTATGTTTATTTTTTTCCTACATACACATTTTTTTGAAAGTTGTTATTTTTTCCAAAAGACACACTTTTTCGAATAACGGGTCTGAACCTATTTCTCTAAACAGACACGTTTCTTTCCTGAAATGGCTAGAAAAGACAAGTCAATTTTTGATTTTTCAAACATTGAAAATTTTCTTTCTCTGCATTTAGTTTTCGTCTCTCAAATCAATCAAAGTGTCGATCAGTCTGAGTTGTGTGACTTGTTGTTGTTTCTTAAGTTCGTTGACGTTAAAAAGTTTTGAGGTACCCTATATCTTACAGATTTAATCCGTTTTTCTTGGAAGAAATTAATCCATAACTTTGGGTACCGTGAGGGAAGATGAAATTTCTTAGGACAACACATAGTTCTGTAGACCTCGAAGAATTCTTGTATTTTTTATATTGTTATTCCTTTCTGCGTCATCCATCTTATTTCTGTTTTCTGTTTATTACCTTATAAATACGGTTATTGTAGAATACAAAGGAAAGTATCAAGAATTGGTGATAAAATAACAATTTTAATCTCGTTTTTAATTAAAAGTTTGAGTTTGAATTATATTGAATATGAAATTATTTTTATTAGATGGTAGCAGTATTTACCTCTAGGTAATACAATATTAATTTGAATTTAAAAATTTGCATGACTAATATGTGTATAATTAAATCTTTCATAACCAATACATATACAAAATTTCCTAAATTTCTTCGTATCTCATAACTCATTCATATATTATTAATATCAAGGTAATTTGAATTTTTAAGTTCTAACTAATTACAAAACAGCCCTTTACTTATTTTCGGAGAAAATGACAAATATCTTTATTCATAGCAGACACACCTTTAATATACACTTTCATCGTAATTTAAATTTAATCGAACTTTTCTTTAAAAAATAAAATAAAATTACAAAACGTTGTTCAGTACAGATGCTTTTGTTCTGTCTGTGAGTATTTCATTATGATTATTAATATTATTATTATTATTGTGTGTAGAAAAAGGTTTGCAGTGTTTTGCAGATACTGTAAATATATATTTGCAGGCTTTTCTTGAAAATTGTTTGTTACGTGTTATAATGGTTTTTTACTGTGAGTAAAACTGCAAGTGTAAGTCCGTAAAATTACCAATAATAGATATTATGACAATATTGCACGTTGAGAAAATAAAACTGGAAAATTCACTTTCTGTTTTTGCTAACAAACAAAAAGTATGGTTTTTTTCTACCATATGGTAAAAAAAATAAAAAATAAAAGTGATTGTCATTTTCAGCTAAAAAACAAATGTCTATCAGATTATTCTTACTTTCTATTTTTCCCTATTAAAATTTTTTTGGATGAATTTAATTATTTAAATGAGGAAAATGAAGTAATAAAGAGCTGCATAGTTAATTCATGACCTTTTATTTATTAGGTTAAAAATTTATCGACGATGTTTATACGAAATTGTATATATTTATATGGTTATATCAAAGCGATAATATGAAATCGGCTATGATTTATTGTTATATATATATCGTATATAGTTCACGATTTTAAAAAAAATATTTTTATAATTAGGGGCAGATCAGAGCTAGTTATCATATAAGTTCGGTTAAATTTAATGAATTTTATTTAAAAGTACTAATTTACATTTATTTCAAAAAATATAAAGTATATAAAAAATTATAATTGAGAAAAAGTTATCAAACACTAAAATTATCATTATTAAGGGACCCTTTTGGATGGGCATTATTAAAAGCAACTATAAAAAGTATCTTTTGAAAGCTGCTGAAACTTATTTTAAAAGAGCAGTTATGCGTGGTGGATAAAAGTTGCTGAAATTAAAAAAAAATTGTTGATAGTTTTGGCAAATAAGTGCTTGATAAACACCTATTTAACTCAAAATGTCTGAAATACCCTTAAACCTGTTAACATAATAAAAATTGAATTAATTGATCTTTACAGCGATCAATAATTATATAGTGCTATCATTCATCAACATCTTCTTTCCTCATCGGCAAATTATTTATAGAGTATATAAACTATTATAGATTTTAAAGATATCTAATTGTGAATGATTACAGAAACGCTTTAGATTTTATTTGTTTCATCAATCCTACGTAATAATATTTGTCTATGCTTCACTATTTTTTATTATCCATTGTTATAAGAGAATATAACATTTTTAACTTACGTTATATGTGGCAAACTTATTTTTACATTTTTCCAATAATATATAATTTGAATAGATCCCTGAAAGATTTAGATTTATGTTATTTGTTCATTCACATTAGTAATATAATGTCTATCATCCACCGCGTGAAAAGGGGGGGAAAAATCGATAAAGAGATGTTAGGGTTATGTGGGTAATTTTGGAGATTGTATAAAATAGTAAGGGCAAAAGGTAAAGTGTGTTCAACTTAACCGCTTATAAGCTGGAAAAAAAACACCCCACCTACCCGCGTTTAAACTTTTGGCTTAAAAATAAGTTTTTTTTTTAACTTAAAAAAGTTTATTTTGACGTTTGCCAAAACATCTATATAAAGTCAAAACCAGCTTTTAAGTCGTTTGGACCAAGCTTTAAGCTTAGCCAAACAGCTCTAAATTAGAATGGATAATTGAAATCAAACTTTGTCCATATATTGTCTTTTTCAAACTAAATATTAGTACTTTTTTTTAATGCAGTTACTTAAATATTCATTCAATTTATAATTGAAAATTTTGTTAGATTACTAGTAGCACTAGGTCCTTGGAAAGTTGTGTTTTGTGTTTAGTATTATTAAATAGTGTGTTGAAAAGTTTAGTATAATTGTTATTTTTATAATATATAGGGAGAAGTGATTAAATAATATTATCAGAATATTTAAGGCACAAAAGATGATGTGATGGTGATGTGAGTGAAAAGCTTTTGGAGATGGGGGGATTTGAAGGTGATGGAATTCTTTTTTTCCTTTTTCGTTTTATTCGTCTCGATCGTAATCGTCTTCGATACTAAAATTTAAAATTTATAAAGTTTTTTTATATATATTTCTTTACTCAAATAATTGACATAGTTTATTTCATTCGTATATCAAACTTATGATTTAAAACATGATATTATTACCTATCGAAAGTTTGATTTTTTTTATTTTTAGATCTCGAACGCGAAACATGTTCATTATTCCTTGGAAGTGTGGGAGTTGGAGAATTAAATATAAGATAGGATGTGCAATAAATTGGATAATAAGTAGAGGCCCTTCTTTACTGACATAATGGCTTTTACTGGATTGTGAATCTTTTCTCTACTTTGGCTTTATCATGTCTTTATTTCTCTATCTATCTATCACATGATCTCTTCAATTTTGTTCATAACTATTTTTTATTTATTTATTGAGAAAAATGTTAATTAAATGTTTTTGTTTCCCCCACTAGATACCAATAGTTAAAAAAGAAAGTATAATATATTGTTAGTTGACTTAATTAGAATGTCTTAATGAGCCAAGATTTTTACGAAAATTATTTTTCTATAGTTAATTATGAGGTAAAGATAACACTCTTCATAGATCTTATATATCTATGAGATTACACTGGATATTGAATATTCAAATCAAATCAATTCAGTCACTACTTCCTGAACCTTAGAGGGTAGGCTAAGTGTTGCACTAAGACGCAGTTGCAAGTTGAAAGAACATTCAACATAAATATTAGATGAATATGGATTAATCAAAATGTTTATTCAAAGACATCATGAAAAGTTGAAAAAAAAATTTGAGACGTTGAAAATAAAATTTTTAAGTAGAACACTTTTTTTTACCGATTCATATACGTGTCAAACTTGAATTAGTGACACCAGCGAACTCGAATTTTGATGGTTCTATAAATAATTTTTTTTAAAAACTAATGTAATATTGTTAATGAATGTGTCCTTATCCAAACTTATATTTTCATAATTCCTAGGTTGAATTGCAATGTGGTCCATATTTGATAGGAAGATCCAAGCAAGTTCACAGATTCGAATAACAACTTATTTATTTATTTAATTTAAAGCATATTTTTGATCGAGAAAATTAAGAAAAATCAATATTTAACTATTTTAGTTTCCACAAAAATATATATTTCTTTACAAAAAACGATAAATCCAACGATTTTGTTGTCCTTATTACTAATATTCTGACAGTTAAATATAAGCCCTAATTAATATAGAAAACATTTTAGGATTTGTTTATAAACTACATGGTCATAGATTGGACAAAATTGTTGATGTTTGTGACTATGGATTGGTCTTGTGTAGTCGATTGATACAAACACTAATATTATATACCGTTGTCGTTTATTTATAGTGTGATTCATTTAAAATTTTACACGTTATGTAAGAAATAATCATTAATATGCATATTTTATCAACTTAAGTGGTATAGCCACATATAGTTTAGGATAAACCCAAAGACCTTTTAATGGAATTTTTTACTTTGCTATTGTTTATCACAATATTCATATTAATTAATGTATAATTGTTAAACTCAGTTACAAATTAAGGAGCAAACTTCTTGTTTAGTATGGAGGAGAATCTCAAAGTATAAGGTAAAGAATATTAGTCGTTGAGTTAAATCACGTATGATAGTGAATTATGGATGAGATTAGTTATAAGTGTAAGTTATAGTAGATTTTATTATTATTGAGTGTTTGGTTTTTGTATCAAATGAGAATTTTTAAGAATACTTTATTGTTTAACACACTACCCTTCATACATGAATTTAAAAAGTGATGTATACCAAAGGGTTGATAAAGAGACATTTTTGACATTATATTATTTTGTTCGGATAAGTTTTCCCCCAATTACTTACCAACCACCCAAGGAGGGATAACTATCCATACTAATTATTAATTTTTGGAATAATTAATCCCAACGTGCCAGATCATCAAATAATGTTAATTGGTACTATAATTTAATCTCAAAACTATTTGGTATTATTGTTCACACCAAACGACCCCATTGTGTTTTAATTTTGTCTCCCAACACCCACCTGATTCGAGTCAAATCGATCTTCCCTGTCGTCTTATGGTAAGAATCATTGACTAGCACCATTGCCAGCTTCAAGATTGTGCTTCACCAAACAAATAATTTCTATTACACCATATTAAATAAATCAAACTATGATCATCAAACAAATAATTTCTATTACACCATATTAAATAAATCAAACTATGATCATCGAAAATGTTAAAGAAAACAAATAATCTCGTGTACTCACGTCCAAACGTCTTAATCTTAAAAGAAACAAACGATACATTAGTTATAAACACAAATACAATTTCCCAAATGGGATGTGAAGTGTTCTCTCTCTCTCTCTCTCAAGATAGAGAACAAACTTAAAAAGTATTCTATTTCCCTTCACTTTGAGATGGGAAATAGACCAGAATGGATTTTAATCTATATACAGACCTATTGACAAAATCAAATACTAATACATGAAGACAAGGAGCTAAGACATGAATGTTCTAAAAGTGGTGGAAATTTAGACAGCATTTTCTGGCGTTTGGTTGTCGAATCTGCTGGTGAATACTTGTGTTGCCCGTGAACTTCTGTGTTGTAATCGCTGGTGTAGCATCTCCGACATCTTGTTGAAAAACTCGATTGAGAAGCAAAAAAAAAAATAAATAAAACCGCATCTCTGTATTACACAGGATCTCTCGCTAGTCTAGATATATATGATGTAACGCAGCCGCTTCATCGCACCATCAACTGTCGGCTCAGCCGCGACCTGAAAACCAACATAATAGTGACATAAATAATAGGGAAAATTAAGAGCCATGGTGTGTAGTGGTGATTTAAAAGGCAAACTAACTTGGCAACTAATAAGCTATGGTGTCTCTCGCATCTCAACTATCTCGTCGAGTAGTACTCTCCACACCAAGAACTTAAATAATCAAGAAAGAACAGACTACGTTTTATGATATAGATCATTCATTGATCACATATCACAAGATTCAGCCAAGTCTCTGTAAAGAAATGGATCTTAAGTCCTAAGTCTAACTCGAAAGCTAACTCTTGACAGGAGGATTGCCCAAATCCATATAAGGAGAGCGTCCATCATTTTTCATCCGATGTGGAACTCTTTAACAGTTCCTAACTGTGTTCTGAAATAAAATTTGATATGTATTCCACTAGATTAAAATTTGGTTCATAAAAGTGTGACCTTAGCTGCAACATCTCAGTATCACCTATTACTGTGTTAAAATCTCAGTAGAAGTAGTTATAATTCATAGGTGCTCAAGCATATTCAGATTGAATTCCGACTTTGGAAGCACATCAGATGGAAGCGCAAGTGAGCAATGAGCCCGTAAGCAAGTACATGGTAGATTCATAGGAGTAAACAGGGAAGGCTGATGAAGGTTATCACTTGTAAAGAAAAGGTCAGTACCATTCTTATTTCTTTGATCTTCCATTGATCTTTATTTAACATCAGATCATTACAAAACTTGAGGACCATTTAAACAATTAAGTTTCAAAGGCACTCACAGCCAAGCACTAAAAGTAATACGAGAGGTAAGGCTGCTGACTATGACTTACCAAGATCATTCCCATCAACATGGAAGTAGAACCGACCATCATCACTCTGTCAGGATGCCTGATCCTTGTCCAAATTCCTGCACAAGTTCCGGCGACCAGCCCACCCACAACAGTTCCCATCAATATAACAGCACCTGAGCAATCATAGGCAATAAGTGCTTCAACTCCAGTTGATTGGAACAACTCCCATGCATCTCGTGCAGAGCAATTGAAGTTTTTACCATAAACTGCAATCTGCAAGGAGTATGTTTAAAATAACATCAAATTCACTAACTAAATGACATCTGCTTCTGGTGAAATTTTTTTAAAAATTCACTACAATGCATAATTTCTTATCTGTTATGGGCAGCAATAGACCAAATTCAACATGAATTACTACTCAGAGAGAAATAACTGATTAGGGATGTGCTACTTTACATCATATATTTCATTAAAATCCTTGTCTCACCCCTAAGCAGGACAAAGACTTGAGATATAACTTCTAAGCCGTGTCACTCTCTAGCTACTCCAGTGATTAATTACTATCCATGCATGCAATACTTACACACCTAATTGCCAGAATATAGCGCATACTCAAAATTTCATCACTAACTTGTCATGTGTTAAATTGAACACATGTAAGTGCATTGTGCTGAAAAGAAGATTAATGAAGAGTTGGCACACATTTGGCAAATACGTTGTCTATTTCACAAATCATAGAACAACCAAAAACTATAACTTGATGAAATGTTTTATTAAGGGGCAGTATCTAAGCAAATCAGCGCACATTTCAACTAATATGGGGCAGCCTGCTATACTCCACAGGTACAGGTGTTGGCCCTGATCCTCAAGGATAGAGCAGATAGGCTCATGATGAGTGTTGTAGCTAGGAAGTGAACGTTGGATCTGCAGGTTCATTACCCCCTGTGCCTCAACCACTCAGTCATCCCTTTGGAGATTACTCACATGGATGATGTTACAATGAATACTACAAAAAAAACAAAGTCAAGCTCACTGGAGACATCAATATCAAAGCAGCAGCTACTCGCTACCCAATCAGAGATTATTGATCTCTATGATTAAGAGAGGATTTCCACTCAGTCTCTTTCAATATGAGTAAAAAGGAAGTATCACTAGGTAAGATATAAAGGAGAATAAGCAGGGGCAGGGTTAAGGGGGTTCATCTGAATCCCCTTAGCTGGAAAATTATGTTGTGTATACAAGGTCAATTATTTTCTAAAGTAAATATAGTAATAATAGTAGAGATTGAATTTGTTAGCTTCTTTATGTGTTTACTTCTTTATATTCTGAATCCCATTGAAAAATATGGCTGAGAAACTGGAAAAAGTGAATCCAAGTCTGTTAAAGTACATTGTTAACTCAATTGTCGTCATCTTCTTCATTTTAAATGTTATAAGGAATTACCAAACACTGTTTCTGGGAGGTGGCAAGGTGATGAATTGCAACTTGCTTAGTTGTAGATAAGGAACTGCTACATGTTTTAGTAAGTAGTGACTATGCATGACTTAAGAGGGTACCCAAGCTGGAAGCATAGATAGACAATCACGGAGGAAAAGGTTAACGTGAATCAGGAGTTCAGTTGTCTGGACAAAGAGATATCCCTGAATGGTGATCAGAAGTTGGAAGGTGAAGTAACACCTTCATATGAAGAGAAGGGACATATTTTACAGATATATTGAAAAACCAACCACAACTTCAAGAAACTATTAACAACCTACCAGCACATAAGCATACTTATTGAAGAAACGGACTAAGGTCTCAACCAAATGAAAGAGGAAATCGACACAGCAAAGCAAACACTCATTCTTCCCAATCTTTGATCTGACTCCTCTAATCTGCATTATACAAAACCACTAATCAATCAAAACTGTTCATACATGCAGTTAAGCAATATGTAAGAGAAAATCTTACTCTTCATGTGAGAAGTTAATATAATGGACAATTAGACAAGAACAGGCTGACCAACCTTCCACCGTAATGTCCGGATGGCGGCTGTAAAAAGTGATCCATAGCAGATGCTACCAAATGAGGTTGTAACAGCATAGCGTAAGGATTTCTTCAATGGTTTGGGAGGCATTGAGGTTGCTTGCCGACCACCATGAATGAGAACGAGAAACACCATGCCCGACACTATTACATGAATAATGTTACAGAGAACTGCGCCAGTCCAAAACAAACTCACACAGAATACCTGCACAAAACACATGCAATTGACAGCTCATGTTGTTGGCAACATAACCAATATATACTTGATAGAGACTGAACCCTAGAGTCAGAATCAAATAAAGAGCAAAAACTTGCCAGCTCACCACAAGAAGCCACCAGCGACCACCATCACCGATACTAAGTGCTATAACACCAGCTACTCCAAAAGACCAAAGCACTAGCCATGAAAGCATCACCAGCATGAATGCACATGAGACTCCCATAACTTCAGGAAGGCTGCACACCATCTTCACACTTCTTTGTAAAACCAACATGGTAAATGGAAGTCTGCGAAATTGGGAAAAGAAATATTTTCACAAAACTGAAACTTATTCAACAGTTCCTTATCTGGAAAAAATTATTTCGACCTCTCTATTTATATGCTTTCTGAGCTTTGATATCCTTTTTATACACTATGCTTCCAGAGTTCAGAAAAAATTTGCACAAACCTCTCCATAGCTTTGTTTTTAGAGTTTATGAGGCCATCAATTTTTTTTTCATAACCGAGAAATCTGCAATATCGACTATTTGTGTATCTATTTGTTTTTAAATTTTGAATCCTTTATTAAAAATTTTGACTCCACCACTGAATAGTATCACTAATATGAGAAGAGAGCACAAAATATTATAAAAATCAACTTTCTACTAATCTTTTAACTTAATTCTCGTTTTGTATTTATTTTATAATAATTAATAGAATTTTCAATTCGAAATAGATGAATCAAATATATCCCATAACCCTTAAACATATATGCCAGAGTCTTTTTCTTATAAAAGGTAAAATGTTTCTCACCATTATAATAGTAAACAAATATGAAAACGTAAATATTACAAATAAACAAAGAAAATTCAACATAAGGTTGATAAAATTGCGTTTTCTTTACCCTAATAAAGCCAGTAAGATGGACAGGACAGTAATCATTTTTATAGTATTATTTTGGTCACATATATAGTGGTTAAGATTCGTTTTCCATAAAATAAAATATGATGATAACGACTTAATAAATATTTATATTAAATCAATCAATTTGATTTTACTGTTTCAAATTAAAGTAAAGAATACTTACTTCGTACCAAAATGTATTAAAAAGTTCATGTTCTTCTTTAAATTTTTCTAATTTATGATCCAATTAATAAAAGTTAGTAGTGTGAGGGAATTAGATAGATAGCAACACTACACCTATTATATAATATATCGGGGCTTTATATTCTTTAATTAAAACCGTCCTAGCTACTTATGGACTAAACACTTTTAAAAAAATAAAAATAAAATAATAAACCTATACCTATAATATATTATATAATACTAGTTATTTACTTATGATTTATTCAAATTCACCCCTTTGTGCACATGAAAACCTCCGTCTTAACTCTAGGATCAAGAGGTTTGTACCTTAAACACATCATATCCAACGAAGCGTTCCCAATTTGAACCTAGCACTGCAAAATTTCTAATAAAAAAACCCCTAAAGAAAATAATAGACTATTCACCAACCCCTCCAGACCATTGATCACAATGTTTATATCAATAATATTTAATTTTTTCAATATCAATAATATTTCAATTTTTATATCAATAATATTTAATTTTTTCAATACTTTGACTTGTCCAATGTTTGGTTTAAGTGGAAAATGGAAATGGTTCCCTCTTATAAGGTAAAATAAAATACAAGTTTTTCCTTTTTAGCTTCTGTGTGTGGTCCAAATGGAAGAAACAAAAGGTGTAGCCTTTTTTTTTCTTTTCAAATGACTTTTGTACCACAAACTTTAATGAAATACGAAAAAGGTAATTTCAAAATTTCAATTTAATAAATTTGACCATTCAAAAATGTAATAGTAATAGTTCAATAAACTCATTCTAATTATAGACACAGTGTATTAGAATCATATAGCGCGATAAAATATCATCGTCATACATCAATAACTAGTTTTGATTTTTCAACTGTATTATTTCTATGAAATGATATATTTAGCTTCACAATTAATAAAAAAGTAATAATCACCAATATATATATCATAAAAGGTGTTAAATTTTTACTCTCGAACCTGTTGCAGTTAAAATAGTATTGAATTCGAAAATTATTTTTGAATATATATTAAGTTAAACGTGAATAAATAAAACTCGATAAAAAAAATACGATTATAGAAATTGAAGGGGGAGGAGTAGTATTTTAATAGGATCACACTGGACGTGTCATGACCGGAACATGTATATAACAACAAATTCTAGAAGTTTTAATTGATACTAAAATATATTTTTGTCTGTAGAGAGTAGAGACTATCATCTGTCTGATTTTATTAAAAGTAAATTATTCATAAGGGTGCTAAGTTCAAGTCAAATTTTGCTTCACCTTTTTTTTTTAAAAAAAATAATAATAAGATATAGTCAAGTAAATAAAATTAAAAAATGTGGTAGACCAATAAAGGGCAAGCCAACAAGGACGTTTGGACATGTGATTCTACACTGATTCCATCTCATGATTTCATACTATGAAAATGAAATGGATATTATATTCTCAAAAAATCATGATATAAAATTATATGGGAATTTCATATCATGACTTGAGATTTTTTAAACACAAAAAATGATTTCTAAGTTTATATTTTGTTAAAACAACCTCACAAACTTTTAAAGCTTGGAATAATAGATTCAAAATACTGAAACTAGGCATGAACCATTATGATAATGAGAGACAAGTGAAAATTGTCATAACTTGTGTAGTGTTAGATAATTATTTGCGAGAAGGAATGATGAAACATTTATGCTCTATGAGTATGAAAATATAGTTGCGGATGATATTAACCAACAAATGGATCAAAATAACAATGTTGGTTCGTCTTTTCGATCACATGATCGAGAAATGCAAGTTCAACATGAGGAGATTATCCGTATTATGTGGGAGGATTGTATTAAAGATTAGTTCACTACAATTTATATCCAATAACAAACAATTGGACTATTTTAATGGTTCACAACTCGTGAGATTCGTATGTTTCATATGCATGTCCAAACAAAATTTTAATTTCATCTCATAATTTGATATCATAATTCCATATCACATGACTAAACAAGTCCTTATTATGTTATTTTAAAAAAAATTACGAGAAAATGTACGTAATATCTTAAGATGAATTTTTCATTGGAATGAGAAAAGAAAATACATACATTTTTAATTTCATATTCACGAGACATGTTGGGTTTCAAAGTAAACAATATGCACATATCATTGAATTATACTAGCAATTATATAAATAAAAGAAGCGTGAATTTAAATTAATCAAATCAATTCCAAATATTGGCCCATTATAATTATGCTGGAATGGATCAGTGAGTTTTATCACGTGAATTAATAGACGGATTAAGCATATTAAAAGGTGTACAAGTGAGCCCATAAATCCAATACATGGGGTCAGGGAAAACCCAAAAGTCTAGTAAGGATTGCCTGCTACAGACAGAGAGAACAAAACAAATTTGATTCATTTTACAAATTCTATTTGAAATTTATCGACTCGATTAATTTAAACGTGATAGAGATTTAAGTGCTTCCCATATAAATCAATCACCCCACGTCCAACTTGACCCGAATCAAAATCCACATTTTTTCCAACGGATTGCCCTTAATACCCCTCACACTATCAATAAATTACTATACAAAAAAACATACTGAAATTGCAATAATAACACACACACGCATTACTGAACCAGGTCCCACTTCATCACGTTACAGTTATTTTAAGTAGGCCCTGACCAAAATTGAAAATAACTTCCTAACTAAGGGGTATAACAGGAAGTAAACAATTTTACTACTAGCATTGATTGGATGAGAATCCAATGAGAGAATTTACCAGGTCGAAACTGACACGTGTCCCTTCCTGTTGAACGTTACCGATTATCGATAGGGAAGATGACGATGGAGCGAAGGCGAAACAAAATGTACTCGATGAATCAACGGGTATCAGGTAATTCTTAGCCGGTAATGCTAACTCATTCCCGTTAGAAAAATGGAACGACACCGTTGGCACTTCAACGCTTTTCATTGATTTCAAATCGTAACACGTGTCGAATAACGCAACGGCGTTAGTTGACGGCAGGTGTCTCGTTCCTTTCACGAACTCATCACGGAGCGTGTTGTACACGTCTGTTTTCAATCTTGTCACCGCCGTACCTGAATCGACGATTACTCCGCCGTCGCCGTTGTCGGCTATTTTGAAAGCTGATGGATTAACTGAAAGCATGTTGCCGGCGACGCTGATTCCGGTTAAGTCTACGTAGTAGAATGTGTCGAGTTTGGAGTTTTTGATTATCGGAGCAGTGACGGCGTTCGGCGGAATTGCGCCGCCAAACTCGAGAGTTGAGGTAGAGTCGGAGTCACGGTCGACTAAGCAGTATGAGAAGGAAGATGCATTTATCTGTGAAGGAAATGATAAAGCGCCGCCGCCGAGACCTAATAATCCAGCTGCTCCGACGAATAAACCTTCGTTATTATGTCCACAGCCGATAGCGACATTCTCAACGGAAGACGAACCGGCAAATGTGATACTCTCCGTCACTAAATCTCCAACGGTATACGAGCCATCTCCGTAAGATACTTCGTATAAACAAGTATCATTCCTGCATTCAGAAACATCAAGCGATTTACACTGTTGCGTTTCACAAGTGAGCGGCGAAAACGTCGAAGACGAAGCAGGTTCAAAAATTGGATCAGCTTGTTGGTAACAATCAGCACAAGGAGAACACTGAACCCAGTTAACATCACTTCCGGTGTCTAACACCATATAAACTTGACTCGGCGGGTGACCAATTCCGATTCGTGAGAAATACTCACCGCTTCCTTGACTCGTCCCGGAAATAATTGGTCCTTCAATTTCCTCAGCTTGAATCTCTCGAAACTCAGTTTCCATCGGTTTGAGATCCGATTTCCCAATTCCTAGTACAACCAGATCTACACGAGTTTGAAGTGATTTAGCTCGAGCTGAGTCACGTTCAAGTCGAGCTAGCATCAATGAATTGTAATCCTTATGTGAAGTCCCCTGAACTGCTACTCGAGAATGCAGTTGAAAACTCAGCAATGATGAAGAAACTTCATTTTCTTCATGTTTCAGAGAATTCAGAGACGAATCAAGTGAGAACAGATTATGAGTTTTCTGAATGGAGGAAGAAACGTCGAGTATTTTTGTTCTTGAAGTATCATCTGGAGTTGTTCGTGAGAGAACTGTGGTGAATAACAGAACAAAGAAGAAAATGGATGTCGCCATTGTTGAAGGACTTGGAAGAAGAAAAAACAGTGCGACTGTGACACTGATGAGGACTGAGCTTTGGATTTATATATTACAGACTTCAAACAGAAATATACTGCGGTATATAATTTACTTTTCCCATTTCAAAATAATTTAACTAAGTTTTAATTAAAAAATATATATTAAAATATTAATTAATTTAATAATAAAAAGGCATATCGTAATATGTTTTATATTGAATATATATATTTAAATTTAATAAAATTTCAATATCGAGACGGAGGATAAAAATAAACTTTAAAAAGGTGACGTTGGAATTGTTGGAGGAGACAAATAATGGAGAATGAGGAGAAAACAAGGTTTGAATAATGAGGGGTATTAATATTCAATTAATGAAACAAGCTTTTTAATTGCATGTTTTATGGTGTGTTGAATTTAAAGAAGAATCTAGAGGAGATTTAATCAAAGAAATTAATGCATTGTACTTTGGTAGTTGTTACCATACCTTGTGAATCTTTATTGATCATTAATTAGATAGTAGTTTAACCCCACTCACTAATCATGTCTTTGTATTTTTGGAGTAACTTACTTAAATTATAAGACATGATTAGTTAATGGGGTTAAACCATTTTAGAGAAAATGAGTAACTTCCTTCTAGTTAAAAAGAAGAGTGGTGATCTTAAGTAAATCTTTATATATGTGATACTCACTTTTATGGATTAATAGGTTAGTTGTAAGAAATTGATTCCTTATTGTCAACTAATTTCTGTACAATTACAAATCTCTTATATTTTGTGTTTATAATTATTTTTATTTTAATAGGAATTTCTGCTTCTAGCTCAATCAGTGTGTTGATATTTCGTCAGTGAAATTTTTAACACATATATAAGGTTTGAGTTGTAGCTATTAACTTTAGATAATCGCTAACTAAAACCTTTCACATCTGACAATGTGTTCTTCAATAAGAGTTAGAACGATTTCAGCTAATCATATACTTAACTTAACAATCAAAATGTTACCATTCAAATAGCAAATTAGCAATATTACTTGTTTGAATTCTATAAGTTGAAATTTCTTCTAATTAACATGTTAAACAAGTTGATTAGGCATTATTGTAATTGAAAAAAAAAAGGTTATAACAATTTCCCACCCTTCACTCCACCAAAAGGGGATGACATTAGAATTGGAAGTAGGTCATTTTATTTGATTATTATGATTTTGGCTTGGAGGGGTGTGGGGGTGGGGTGTGGGGTTATTTAGTTGAGCATGTTAAGGCGGATTGATGAATGAAATGGGGCCAAGATGTTGGAGATTTAGGAGGTCAAAAGATGGTGCATTGGAATGATGGCAATTATCAAAGATGTGGTGAAGGTGAAGCAAAGGCCTTTTGTTATTACCGGCAGATCAGATGTCTCGAATTCGAATTTTAAAAATGAGAAATAATTAATTAAGAATATAATTTTTTTTAGAAATTTCTCATTAAGACGTAATTATTTATTAAATGATTTTTTTTCTCGCAACTTATGGACTTTTATGCCATTGTCTAAGAATTTCCCTTTCAAACTATTAGATTACTATCTAAAAATTCGTAAAATATTACAAACAATAGATGACAATCTAATATTTTATATGTAGGATTGAAAAATATATGAACAAACATTAGACCTAAATCTAACACTATTCGAAAAGATAATTTCTAAGGCTTATACTTAGTTATTTTTTTCAAAAAAGGAACAAAACAAAAATAATGTCAAAAAGTGTCAATTCGCATAAATTAGTCTTCATTATGTTAGTTAATGGACTTTATATGATACAAATTAAAATTAATCAAAATTTTAATACGAGTAAATAAAAGTCTTTTCGTTGGTAAACCAAACATGATGATTTGTGTGCACCTAAAAAAAAGTGTAGAAATGATATGAGTTAGGCTCGATTTAGACTTTAAAATGATAATTGATATAATATAAATTTGTCAATGTGAATAATGATTTTGATTGTCTAACTAATTTTATGTTTTGTTTGATGATTGGTCAAAAAGACTTCAAAGTGATACCAACTTTTTTGACGTGAGGATTTTTTATGTCTTCCTCCATAAGATTGTATTAGCATTTACATACACAATCATATAATATAATGTTAGTAAAAACTTATATTACAAATAATGAGGCATGAGCACACATTAAAATATCTCAATTGGTCTCTTTTTGTCATCATCACAAAAGTAAAAAAAAAGAAAAAATAGACGTGATTGGAGGAGAAATTTTTTGACAATAGTAACCACTTTGACATTTAAAAATAATAATATTGAAAAAGTGTGTCTCTCCAAATTTATGTAAGAACTCAAATTTTTTGTTTAACTTTGACAATGAAAGATGATTTTATGTCTACAGACTAGTAAAATATATAATTTATCCTAACTTATAAAAGGCGTTATTAATATATTGGTTGATACTTTGTATTTATTACGATTTGTAAAAGTTTATTACTAATTCGTCCTTAAATTGAATTGATAACGATTTTTTTATAATTTAATGCATAATATTTATCTGTCGATAACTTTTTATTTTTCTGTTGCACCCATGTTTTCTCACAATAGCTTATTTTCGTAAAAAAGTCTATCGATAGTTTTGAAATTGATCAGTGAAATCAGATGTTCTTCCTCTTTTTGCAAGTGTTTCCTATCTAGGACATGATTAGGTTATGATGGAATAGTTGAGATCCTTTCATCTTAATTAAAGATTTCGAGTTTGAGTTTTTTGAAATAAAATAAATTTTATTGAAAGCATCACTCTATAATTAAGTTATATAAATTTAAATTTAATCAAATTTTAATACGAATATCATCTCAATACTTTTTTTAAAAAAATATTCAAAAAAGATAAAGCTACCAAAATTCCTTGGTTCAACGTACTTAAAGTATTTGATTAGATTTTAAAAAGTAAAGGTAAATCCCATCTGTCAATGTTCCCAAGAATCTTTGGGTTTTGTTTCTTATAAGTAACATTGTGATCCACCTATGCTTGTGATATAGTGGTGCGACTATTTCAATTTTAATTATAAATTTTTATTTAAATTTTGAATATGAAAAAAATTATATTCAAAATATCATCTAAATAAATTTTATAATGTACAATCTGAATTTAGTTAAAACTTCACGCTTCAAAAACAAAACTTTAGTCCCATTTGCTCTTTACTTTGTTAGTAAGATAAGATATATAATTAGAAAAAGTGAATTCACGAGGCTTAAAACTCTTTTTAAGGATTGCAATTGAAAAAGAGATGCTAAGTAAGTAACTTTATTATTACTAACCATCATTATTGTCATTATCTTTCAAATAGAAATTGTTTATTAGAATTTTACTTTTGAAGCATAAATCTTTCTATTTTTGCCTTAGTGTTATAAGTGTCTTTTTTCTTTCTTTAACTGAAAAATAAATGATAATAGCTCTGATGGCCCTCGCTTATGCCTTTATCAACACCTTTATTTATCGTCCAACTAAGCATATATCAATAGTTATCTGATTTATATAAGCTATTCTAGAATAAACAATATGATCGCCCTTGCGATGACAGCTTATCTTAGTCCGTCCTCTTGTTCCCACCATCTCTATCTTCTTCACGACTTAGAGTTCCAGGCATCTCAAGTTGAATTCAGATGACGGCGCAAGGCCGGCCCGCCGTCGACACGTCCCGGAGCGAGAGAGCCGGCAGAGAGAGGCGGCGCCTCTCGGTGCGAGTAGAGCGACCCCGTGCGGCGCCTGGTTTAAGTGTGATAAATTTGTACTATAATTATCATCACACCCCTTGATGTTCAAACACACAATATTTGTTTCAATGCTCGAGTTATTAGTCATTAGAAAAAGCCAAGACGATTAGAAGTGCAGGAAATTATCCATTTCATTTTTTCAAATTCGCCAAAGCAATAAAGTAGAAGGCCCTCTCATATGATATATGGCCTCCTACTTTATTGCCAAAATGGCTCTTTGAAATGCGAAAATAAATTTATTTTTGATGTTGATTTAGTAAAGACAAAGTTAACGAAACACTTTTCAGCATTATCATGGAAAGATAATTATAAAAATGGAGTTTTAAATTTCACAAATAAAACTCCTTCACCAATTCAAGAGCTCCTTGTAGAATTTGAAATTTCATGATTATGATTATTTTTCAATTATAAAGACTAAAAGTGGTTATTTGTGAATTTTACCCGTAGATTTATCCAACCTTGAGGCCTATTTGGTATCATTTCAGTACTGTAACTAAGAATCGATCTGGTTTGACTTAAAAGTTGGTCAAAAACTTTTAAGTCATTTTTAATTTTTGAAAGTGTTTGACAAGGTTAGAAATAACTTAAAATAAGTTTAAAATGACTTTCAACAATGTTACAACTTTTTCCCACAATTTTTTTTTTTATTTTTTTTTTTTTTAACATCACGTCAGGACTCCATCGTGCCTGCTCCGCTGGCTGGACTCTTATTCCGCTCACCTTCCCTCTTGGTCCAACCTCACTTGCTTTTACTCTTTCCTATCTCATCTCTCGTTCTGCTCCGGCTTTCCTCTGCTCGCCTTTGTTCTTTCATTTTCGAGCGTCGTCTGAGTGTTTCCCGCGTCGTCGACCTAGCTCCGATTGTCTCTTCGTCTTTTCCGCCATATCCGGCCACCTGCTACCCGCCGCGTAGGCAAAGCGCGATCTCTTGCGTTGGCACAACTGCCCCCACACAGCCCGTCGAGACTTGGGGTGCTCTAGAGAGGTATTAGAGAGGGGAGAAGGGTGAGCAAAGAAGGGGAGGAGAGGAGAGAAGATGGTAGAGCGCAGCAGTGTGGTCTACTCCATCCTCTCCCTCTGATCTTAATGCCTCATGCTGGGGGTCTCATACCGTAGGACGGTTATCGCTGGCGGATCCATTCGGCTCTCTTTCGCGTTTGCATTAGCGTGCTGCGCGACAGCGGGACCTTCTCTGTTGTTGATTGTTGTCGCTGCTGGATTTTGCCCCGAAGCTTCACGTGCTCACGGGGTTTAGCGAGACCGGTTGCTTTAATATACTGACTTGAGTAATACCCAACACAACCGTAAACCACTACGCTAGTCGTGTGGGTTTTGCATTGACTTCCCGAAATACATAAGTCTTTTGATCCAGCCCATTAATATTTTGTCCCACGTACCACCCATGTAGTATTTATATTGATTTAATTCGCACCACAGCACCACCCCCATACCCCCCCGTTTCCCACCCCTAGTACCAAAAGACGCGTAGGATATTAGATCGCCGGTAGAGCTATGAAGCAGAGGAAGAGGTTTTAAGATGAAGATTTTTTGGAAAAGAGAAGATTATTGATAATCAGGGGGAGTTACCAGCATGTAGAATTTGTAGGATTTTTCTCTCTTTTGCTTAAGCGTGATCATTTGTCTCTCTTTACGTCTTTCCGTAATCAAATCTCCAGAGGGGTGTCTCGCTTTGTCGGACTCTTCTTTGTTCAAGGTCTCTCGCTGACATTCTTCCAAATCAATTTCCACAGATTTTTATTAAATAATTGATATTTTATATTATCCTCGTTTATTTCGTTTGCAAAGATTTGATTGAAGATTAACATTGATTTGGGTCTTAGTTTTTCAGGATTCCTTTTTATTTAACTTACATGATTTAGTGTTTTCTTTTAATTTTTTTGTCTGTTGTTGTTTCTTAAAATATTTTAGGGTTTGAAGACTACATTAATCTCTTTCAATGGACGTTTTCAAGAGAGTTAAAAGAGGTTATTGGACAAAATAATAAAGTTATTCGATTTTTCATCCATTTAATTTTTTTTACTCAATAATTACCAACAATGTAGGTTCGCTTCTAAATCAAGGAGAAATATACGATGGGGAAAAAAAACAGTCTGAATCCGCGAGGTGCAAAAATCCCACCACGAAGTTGAAGAGGACCACATGTGGAGAAGAGGTTTTTTTGCCTATTTTTAGGTTAATTTGTTTAGTAATTTTTAATAATTCGAAAAAATTCATGTTACAATGCGTTTTCGACAGTGTATATGGAATTTTTATTATGGTTATAGTTAGTATTTATTTTTCTGTATTTATTTATTGTATTTTGTGTAGTTTTTTTTTTTTGTGTTGTGTTAGTTATGTCAAGTAACCACTATTATATGAGTTTGATTGTGTATATTTCATAGTTTTAATGTTTTTTGTTTTCATAGATTTGGACGGAAGTGTATATTTCACCTTCTAATTTTTGTTTTGCTGTTTTTAGTTAGTATTTTTTTTTTGATATTTCATGTTTTATTGTATTTTGTTATCCATGAGATTTGGTATTGTATTTCTATATTTAATTCCTTTTGTCATTTTGTATTTGTTTTTTTTTTTTTTGGATTATAGTATGTCAATGTACCACAAATAGTATTTATTTTTGTATTCAGTAGTTTATTATTTTTTGTATTCATAAAATTTTGAAAGTATGTATTGGATTTTGATACTGTTTTAGTCGGTAATGTATTTTAACAATTAATAGTTGTATTCATTAAAAATTAGGTTGCATTGGTTTCTTGAACTTGATATTTTTTTTCTAATTTGTATTTATTCTCAAGGCGAGGGCAACGAGGGAGGCAGGGGAGAAGAAGGAGGGAGCCCAAAGAGGCAAGGATGGCGGGGCAAGGGGAGGGGGCAGGCACGGGGGCAGCAACGAGGGGGGGGGGGGGGAGGGGAGAGGAGGAGGAGAAAAAAGGAGAAAGAAAAAACTAGGATAAATAAACATACAAATAAAAACCATATATTGAAGGAATATATTATACAAGATTTTGAAGAACAAAATTAACTATATAGGGAAAAAAATGATATGAATTAAATTATATTTCTTAGAGACTATATAAGATACATTCGGCATATCTATTGGAATGAATACAAACTAATAAAAAACATAATAAATATAAATAGGAAGATATTGTGGAATGAATATAATTTTAAAAAGGTTAAAAATTTCTGGAGAAAAAAAGAAGAAGAACAAAGTTTAAATTTTATTTGAAAATGGAATGGATGAGGTAAATTAAGTGATCCGTACTTTTTTTTGAAATTGTCTCTCCCTTGATTTTCTCCCTTTTGGGTATTAAAGAATGATATTGTTGTAAATAAAATTAAATAACAAAAACAGGAAAATATAAATACATAACAAACTAAAATTTGACATTTTTACTAAATATTGAAAGTGTTGCTAATGACTCCTCTTAAATGTTAAAATATTGACATTTTGAAAAATTTTCCTAAAGGATATAGGCTCTTAGTTTAAGGCCCATAATGGCCATAGAAAATGAGAAGTTCCTCATGGCAATAAATTATGAGAATTTTACGCAAATTTCATAGTGTTAAGAGTTAATTACATATTTTTTTTATTTTTTTTTATAAAAATGACTTAAATTTGATGGAATTCGGATACATCACAAAACGTCCTGAAATATCGTGTTCCTTCGGATACGTCCCGATACATCACATCTCAATTTTTGATACATCACTTAATGTCCTGATACATCACGTACACTCCGACACATCACGCAAAATTATATACGATCGATACATAATATAAACTGACGTATCCGATCGATATATCGCGTAAAGTAATGTACCCTAAACAAGAGAGAGTAGGAATTTTTATATTTTTTCAAATGGTAGAAAAATTTAGAGGATATAATAAAATAAGTTATATATTTAGATAATTTTTTTATAAATCATTTATCATGAAAGCATTTTATATAACAGTATTTGATCAAGTATAGAGTTCAAAATATTAATTTGATTAAGATATTCTAGTAATGAGACTGAAAAGAATGATGAGGGGAGAGGAGTGATTGGAAAACGAGAGGGGAGAAAAAAAGTTGGTGAGAGAAGAAAAAAGAGAAGGCGAGAAAAAGAAGAAAAAGAGGGGGGAAAGGGAAAAGGCAAAAAGAGGGGAGGGAAGGGGGAGGCGAAAAAGGCAAGGGAACGAGGAAGGACACATAACGAGAGACGGCGCCGGCGAGGGGAGGGGGGGGGGAAAAAACGCGGTAGGGGGACGGGGGGGGTGGAAAGAGTGGGGGCAGACGAAGAACGCAAGAGCAAGGAATATAAGTATTATGATAATTTTCGTATTATAAGATATATATATATATATAGATATTTATATAGATATAACACAAAGTTTAAAGTGACAAAAAAATAAATAACGGGTCGTAATATATTTTATATTGTTTAATTAATGATTTTCAGTCGTATAGAACCACAATATTTCAACATTTCAAATGAGGTTAGAAATAAAACAAGTAAACACCATATAATTAATATTATTGCTAATTATTTAACAATTCCCGTAGCCATGTTTTGAAAGTTTATAGATGGTGACAAACATATATGCTTAACATAAAATGCATTTGAAATAAACATAAACCCTACAATAAGACAAGAGAGATTGCTTAGATGGTAATGTCGTAAGCACCTTTCATCTGCAACTCTAAAATTGTGAGTTTGAATCATTAACAGAGCAAAATTAAAAAGATAGGAACTCTTGAGAAATTTTAAAGAAATTTTTTTCATAACATTTGCATCGTATCAATTTTTTAAAAAATCACCAATCAGAATTACTATTATTGATCAATACAACTACTCCATAATTAAAGTTGTTAATTAGTGTTGTTGGATACTTATACATATATCATTACATTAGATCAAGTCTTAGCCCTAATTCATGATAAATCTATTGACATGGATTGTAGTGAAATGATTGAGATTTCTTCATTTTTAAATTTTCTAGTTCGAGTCTCTAGAAATTAAAAAAATATTATTAAAAAAAACCGTCCTAAAAAATGGACCTTTCATTATAATTGTCTTGGGATGTATGACCATTAAAATGTTAGCAAACCCAAAATGGAATATTTTTTTTTTGGCATAATAAAGTTTTGTTAAAGCTTAATTTGTCTGTTTTGTTTGTAGTTTTCTATCTCTTATTTTGTGTTGGAGATTAATTGAAGTTAATTAATACTTAGTACGTATGTTCAACACGTTACAAAGTTATCATACAATATTCTTCCTCTACTTCAGTTTTTTTGTTTAGTTACTATTTTTGACAATATAATATTTTTTAATTATAATTTTTGAAAATATTTTAATTTATTTACTATTATATTTTTATGTAGTTTTATGCATATATTATTTTTTTAAAATAATAAAAATTTCAAAATTACTAAACTTTAATCAATCTTATCTTATTTCAAATCAAATTAAACAAATTAAAATAAATGAGGGTACTAATCATCAATTTTCTAGTTGTTTAGAAAACATGATGCTTGCACTATCCTTTGACTTTTCGTAACATAAATGATAAAACAAATAAAAAATAAAATAAAACAACGTAAAACGTGAAATAATGAAATTATTGGTAGTACCAATTGTCAGACCAAAAAATGGCGTGATGGCACTCGTGCCTATTCCACCAAGACAAGTCAGCCTTAAAACTCAAAACCATTACAAAAAGTGCGGAAGTAAATAAAGTAAATAATAAAACCCCCAATAATCTGGGTAGTCACGTGTACAAGCATCTAAAGTTTACAATGATTCCAAAAGAAAACTCAAGTCTCAAATGAAGCTTGTTTCTAGGATAGAAACAAGATCATAATTAAGGAGAAAGAAAGTCTTTGCTGCGATGGGGAAACAGCTACCTGACAAATCTCCAAGACGCCTCGGAAAAGAAGAGAATGACAAGTACAAAAAAATCCAGGCGTTTATAACCTAAAATAAAATTGTATAGAGAAGAAGAAGCAAGAGGGTGCAGTAACCAAACCACACGATTACTAAGCAAGTAAACGTCCTAAAACACACCAGCTAAGGAATGAAATACGGTACTCCTACCACCTCCAACCGAAACCTGCACAACCCCAACCATGCATAAAACATCAGCCCAACCTAACAACTCACAGTTTCCTAGAACGTAACTCAACAAAAAAAACAATTGAGACAAATTACATCATCATCAACAACCAAACTTCTTTAACAAATACTATCCTCCACACACAACACTTTAAAACAAAACTAATATCCTCAACATCAAACATTAAACCAAATTAGATATCCTCAATAGCAAACACTTCCAAAATTTACATATGCCTCAAACACCAATTCAACAAATTACATATCCTCAACAAACAACACCTTCAACAAATTAATATATTCCCTCACTACCCAGCTCAGTATTCTAACAATCACCAGGTCCGCCAAAAAGGCAATCACTGAGATCAGCAAAACATTTAATATCAAGTTCACTATGATAAGTTATGTATGCAATGTTAATGGAATGCAATGTCAATATAAATTGTGGCATGTCTGGACCTAGTGATACACACCCGCGTCTCTCAGTCCGGGACCAGGGGGACATATCTGTCCATGCAATCTGTCGCGGAGCACGACACGACCCTCGATAACAGTAAACCATGCGGCGCGCGATTAAGTCCATCGAAATATAGTATCCATCGCGGGCGCGATACGTCCTAGCAAATGGGACATCCTCTTAAAATCTCATTCTTTTTCAATGCACATAACACTTGTCACAAACCAATGCGTCCAGAATAATGCAGATGACAAGTTCACCACAAAGAATGAGGGAGATGACCCACTTTCATAAAATCGCACACTTTCACAACCAACCAATCATGAAGTCACATCAACAATGATTCAACAAGCCTGCAACCCTTTCTCAACACATCACACAATAAACAATTTGATTACATTGCCTTTTGTTATTTTTTTCCCCCCCCCCTTTTTTCATCATTAGAATAATCCCAATGTTGAACAATAAACCCCATCACCAATCCCGTTACTCCCAAACATATACACAAAGGAAATACACGCATTTCATTCTACCTACAAGAGTTTAGACATCCACTTGCCTCAAATGTCGAAACAATCACTCCGGGACTTCAGTCTTTACCTTTCATTCAACTTCCAAATAAATGCAATCTATTCAAAGTAAGTAATTTACAATAAGGCACTTCGGACTAACAAATAATCATATTTACTTAGGTATGCATAGATTCCAAAAACTCACTTAATTGTTGTTCTTTAATTTTTGTGTTCAAACTATGTATCAAACTCTTTCTCATTTCTTTAAATTCCACGCTTAAGATTGAGTTCCTGACTCCTTCTTCAATATCATAATCTAATGATATTCATTATAATTACAAAATAATTAATATATTATTAATGAGGTATAATAATAGTCAACTTGAATCATAAAGTGGTACCGAATTTTCAAAGCATAATAGCATCCTTAATTATTGAACACGGTACCAAAGATAGATTTGAAACTCGTGATTTATCCCACCTAATGACAATAAAAAACAATTTCATTAATTAAATCTCCTGGCAGTTCACTATATACTATAAAAATTTAACAACTAAAATTCATTACCATTAACATACATCACTAAATAAAAAAATAAAAAAAATTAAAAGGTCACGCTGCATTTGCAGCAATCTATTTGCTTCCTTTAGGCCAAAAAAAAATCAGCCCTCACAACAATATAGAAATTGATAATTCCTTTCTAAAATATATATTTAAATTAATGAAGTTTTTAAGTATTCTCTAAATTTTTTAACTTCTCAATTTTTTTTGTGGCGGCTTATCAGAGAAAAACGGGCTCCCTCCTTTACAGTTCGTCGATGCGAGTATGGGCCTTGAATCTCTTTACTTTCTAAAATAATTATGTACTAACCCTGATTTTATTATATATGGGCCAAAATATATAGGTTTTTAACTAAATTAAAGATAAGATCTGGTCCAATATATCAATAAATAATTAGTTGTCAGATTAAATGAATCAAAATTATCAAATAGCTCAAAATTATTTTATAATTGACTTTTTTTTTGGGTCATTACCTTTTATCCACCACTAAATAAATCATGTTAGTCCCGAAACATAAGGATGAAAAAAGAAGAATTAATGGAATGTTGTCAAATCACCTCAGGCATAATTTTTTTCCAGAGCAGTGTTTATCTCTCAAAGGGAGCCCTCCTTAAGATCATTTCGTCGATCAACTACTGAGAAATGAACTTTCAGAAAAAAAAAAAATTAACTTTGGAGGATCTTATTAAATCAAGAGTATCCACACCCACAAAACCTAACACATAAATACATTATGAACCAAAACCCTCTAATCCTAAACACAACCACATTTCTAATATAACCGAGATAACCTTCTGATCAATGGTGGCTAAACCATAAGTGATCCTGAAAAAATCACTAGACACTTATAATGCACAAATGATCATAACAAATATTATCAAGATTTCTTTCATAACTAGTATTTTCACGATTTTCTTTAAGTCATTAAATTTGATCTTTAGACATCGGATAGTCCTAAAGGGAGAATCAAAACTTACCTAACCTTAAAGAAGAAAATGATAAGTAACACTTAGCAAACAATACATTCACGTATACAAGACCTCTAATAACACTGATCAAAAACGATACTAGACAATTGTAACTCTTCATAGTAGCTCGTATATCGACAGTTTTCATAAGCAAGGTTTATACATGTAGAACTATTGGTATACTTCAACTATTTCAAAAAACACCAATGTATTATCCTGAAATGAATAAATTCATCTAAGAATCCTACTCTATGAAGAGGACATAAGAGGAGCGGTTCATCCGATCCACCCTAAGAAATTCACCAATAGATGTGGAATACACGCGTAATATAATAGGGAATTCTACTTGAAGAGTTCCAAACACGAAGAGGTAATACATAAGAATATACAGAAGCAATGGTCGAATTAACACACAAACTCCTTCCATTGGTTTTTACTAAATAAAATTCCATTCATCGTGACTCCATCCTTTAATTTCTTTTAGCCACCCCAAAAATAACCAGCTGATCTCCATTACAATTTTTATATACATTCAAATTTATCAAAACTCATCATACTATCATAGTACTGTAACAAAAGAGACCAAGTTAATACTAAACCAAAACAATCTAACCATACAGATCTATTTCTTCACTCTCAACCTCGCTATTAATATCAAAGTCTTCTTACACAAGCCACATGTCGTATCTACAAATTTCAAACTATGACTCCTCTTTTTTTGTAGCATTTCTGATATATTCAGGTTCACACAAATCTGAGTGTCTATCCATTGAGACCAAACTAGAAGCACATCAAACATATCATTGTACGAAATATTTTACCAAATCAAGTTTCAACTACCATTTAGAACCATCATCTACTTAGTGTGATAAATTTAGAAAAATCTTGGTAACCTCATTAAAGTCTATCTTACTATGAGCACATAAATTCTATTCACCTTAAATGTCTATGTAACAACTCAATAGTCGGTATAGTCCCATATCAACCAAAGTAGGTTTCAATTCCCTCAAATTTCCATCTTAACCATTGTTATCAGAACTCCATTGTAGATCAACATTAGTTTGTACCTGGAATTTTTATTTTTTTTTTTAAAAAAAATATATAAGATTCACGTATCTAAGATTATCATTGATTAGCCTCTTCATTGACCTTTTCATATGCTTTCGATAAATATTTTTAACCTAGTACCAGTAATCAAACTCAAAAACCCAAAAAAAAAATTTAAAAAAAAAGATCATCACACTCGAGCTGAGAATTTTTGACACTACTGTCTCATATTTTATTCAATAGTTGTTTTTAACCAATATGATGAAAACCACGGACACTGAACCATGACCAGAGCAAAATGAATTAAACCCACATGTCTCTAATCAATTCACAATCATTCTTACGATACCTATTTATCTTGCAATCTAAGTAAAAATCATTATTCTTCCTCATTCCAACGGATCATACATCCCACTAATTCTTTCATTATGACCTTTAGTTCCTTTCAATTCTTAGTTGAGCAGTGCTCAACATCTCCTATAACTTTCCTTGCAATCAAGCTACTCATCAAAAATGTCAAACTCAACCTTAATAATTACTCACAAGTATCATTACAATACAAAATTCGTCTTAACCAACAAGTCCTTATTAAAACTTTCATCTCCATCACAATATCTATCACGAACTCTTATTACAATAATGACAGCTACTCTTGCATCACCACAAGTACATCTTTTCATAAAATATGACCACCTTAAATCCAGTCTATACCAACCAATATAACGGACTAACTCACCTTATATGTCTTTTTCTTACAAATCTTCAAAATATCTTACACAAGGTATACTCTTTTAAGACTTTTTCTTTACCCATTATCTGTCATTTGGTATCTATACTTCCCTTGGAGCCCCTTAATATGGAATCACAATCTTTATGTTAGAACGCTCAGAGAACCGCTTATTCAACTTAAACATATCAATTCCGTACCAAAGATCCATCCTAAAGGCATCCTTATAAATAATGCTTAACTCTTCTCTCCGTACTCAAAAGCTAGTTGATTGTTGTTTCAAATATGAATTCAACACCAATTTTATTATATATGCATGGTTATACCATAGATAAATCCTTAAGTAGTTAATATTTGAACTTTTTTTAATCAACCTATTCGTTTTCTAATCACTAGTAACACATTGTGAAAAAGTTTGTTACACTCCCACCACTAGGATTCAACCTACACCTCGAGAAGATGATATCAATAGCTCACACATTTTCTTGACCATAAAGTAACTGCAATACACTACTAAATTCATTCGATCTCTCACCTAAAAGGGATCATTCTAGAACAGGGTCAAGAGTACGAGTAACACACTCCATAACTCTTAGCAAGTGATGATCGATACCTTTATAGTAGTAATTTTGGATTCTATTTGACATTCTCTCAATCTATGAACTAAAATAAAAGATTCTGACCTCCTCAATTAGGTTGTAATATCTTTCCATCATTCACGACCATATAGTTTTAAACTTTAATTTAAATGTAGCTTTTTTTAAGTTATCACACTCATTATCTAACCTTCTTTAGTCATTTCACGTTCAATTGTCAAACCACGCAAGATAGTTCATTATACCAGGATAAGTACTATATTTATTATTATTATTTTTAAAAATGGATAACTAACCTACTCAACTCTTTCAAATATGAATCAGCATTGGTTTCATAAGTATATCAATTCCACCTTATAACCAGATCTAACATCAAACCAATACACGAATGCCAATGATTCGACATAACGGAATTACGCACGAGTCATCACATAAATGAGAGCGAATGGAAGTGAAATTGTTAAGAATCAAAATTGGACCTCGTACGCAGACAGATAGAGATCCAAGAAGTGAAGATTATTTCCTAAAAGTCACTAAGCCTCTCGAAGATAGGTACCAGACGTCTCCGATACCGATCATCGAGACTCGATTTAGGACTCGGACTTGTACTAACCACGTGAGACCTAATGAACCTGGGGCTCTGAGTACCATTTTGTCACGATCCCAAAAATGGGCGGATGGCAATCGTCTTATCCAGCACCAAGACAAGTCAGCCTAAAAATCAACCATTAAAAATAAGTGCGGAAAGTAAAAATAAGTAACTTAATTAAAACCCCAAAATCTGGTAGGTGGTAGTCACGGGGTACAAGCCTATAAAGTATTACAATTTGATTCAAAAGAAAACTCAAGTCTCAAATGAGCTTGGTTTTCTAGAATAGAACAAGATTAATAATTAAGGAGAAGAAAGTCTGCGCGATGGAAAAGCTACCTGACCAAATCTCCAAGAAGCCCGGAAAGAAGAGAATGACAAGGACCACAAAAATCCAGCTTATAACCTACAAAAAATTGGTAGAATAGAGCAAGGGGTGGGTGAGTACCAAAACACACGATACTCATCAAGTAACGTCTAAAACACAAGCTAAGGGAATGAAATACGGGTACTCACTACCACACCCAACGAACCTGCACAAAACTCCACCTCGCATTAAACATCAGAGCCAACCTACAAACTCAAGTTTAACATAGTAGACACAGTAACTCAACAAAAAACATTAGACCAATTACACATCCTCCACAACAAAAACTTTAACAAAGTACATATCCTCCACAACAACACTTAACAGACTATATATCCTAAACATCAACACTTAACCAAAAGTAGATATCCTCAAGAGCGACAACTCCACAAATTTACAGATCCTCAATAAACACACTGCAAAAAAGTACATATCCTCAACAACAAAACACTTCAACAAATATTATCCTCAAAACAAGTCAGTATCAACAATAACACGTTCGCAAAAAGGCATCACTAGATCAGCAAAAACATCATATCAAGTTCCCACTAATGATAAGTATGTGCAATGTAAGGAATGCAATGTCAAGTATAATGATGCATGCCTGACCTAGTGATACACACCCGCCTATCTATAAGTCCGGGACCCATGGGGGGAACATATATGTCCAGGCATCTGTCGCGGCGCACGACACGACCCTCGATAACAGTTAACCATTTTCCCGGGTGGCGGCGATACGTCCCTTTTCAAATATAGTAGCCATAGCGGCGCGCGATTTACTCCTCGAAATGGTACATCCCTTAAATACTCATTCTTTTTCAATGCACATTACACTGTCACAACCAATGCGCAGAATAATGCAGATGACAAGTTCACACCATAATGAGGAGAGGAGATGGACCACTTTCAACATCGAACACTTCACAACCACACCCAAACAGAAGTCACATCAACAATGATTCAACAACGCTCAACCCTTTTCTCAAACACATCACCATAACACAATTGATACATTGCCTTTTGTTTATCCCTTTTTTCATCATTAGGAATTAATCAATGTGAACAAGTAAACCCATCACCAATCCGTAACTCCCAAACATATACCACAAGGAAATCAAAGCATTCATACACTTAATCAGAGTTTAGAAATCACTTGCCTCAAATTGTCGAACAATCACTCCGGACTTCAGTTATTTACCGTTATTCAACTTCCAAATAAATGCAATCTATTCAAAGTAAGAGTAATTACAATAAGACTTTCGGGACTACTAACAATAATCATATTACTATAGGTCTAGCCTAGATCAAAAACTCACTTAATTTTTAGTTCTTAATTTTTGTGTCAAACTCTGTATCAACTCTTTCATTTTTTCTTAAATCCACGCTTAAGATTTAGTCCTGACTCCTTCAATATCATAATCCTAAAATGATATTCATATAATACAAAATAATACATATATTATTTAATTAGGTATAATTAATATGTCAAGGAATAATAAAGTGGTGACGAATTTAAAAGCATAATTAGCATCCTTAATTATTGAACACAGGTACCCAAAGATTTGAAACTCGATGGGATTTATCCAAACCTAATGGACACTAAAACTAATTTCATAATTAAATCCCTGGAGTGTCACTATATTACTATAAAATTTAACAACAAAAGTCATACCATTATTAACATACTATCACCTATAAATTAAAAAAATAAAAAAATAAAAGGGTCACGCAAGCATGCCAGCAATCTAGTGCTTCCTTGAGGCAAAAAAAAATCAGCCCTCACAAACAATATAGAAAATTGATTACTTCCGTGCTAAATATGTATTTAATAATGAATTGTTTAAGTATCTATAATTAATTCTCAATTTTGTTGGTGCGGCCTCTTACCTAGAAGAAACGGCTCCAATCATCTTTACAGTTCGTCGACTTTGCAGGTATGTTCCTGACTCTATTTACTTTTCTAACATAATTATTGGACTAACCTATTTTATTATATGGGCCAAATTATAGGGTTTTAACTAAATTAAAGATAGAGTGGTCCACTATATTCATTAAATAAATTATTTGTCAATTAAATAATCAAAATTATCAAATAGCTCAAAATTATTTAAATTACTTTTTTTTTTGGGTCATTACACAATTATTATGTATGACGTATTTTCAAAATATATAAAAAAATTATAACTTTGTTCTTTGCAAAAGTCCAAGATTTATAATAATCGCTTATTAAAAAATTTCATTATTTTCTATCTTAATCTTCGTAGAAAAAAAATATAACGAATAGGTTATGGGACTTATATAAACCAAATTGCAATCAAACAACAATTATACCACCATGGTCTACGAAGCTTCTTAAGATTTGGCATTTTGTTCACAAATTTGTGATAATCAAGTACATGAATTGACAGTACAAAATCGAGGGAAATTTCCCTAAATTCCTACAAAAAATAATAACAATAATGTTTATATACTTAAAAAATTCACGTGATTTGATCTGCAAGTGGAAATATTCGTATTTTTAGGTTCATCCAATCACACTCGTTCATCTACTCGGTCATGATATGATACGATATTGAAAATTTTAATTTTTAAAAACGTATATGTCAAATTAATTCGATATAATTTAATATTATTAAGTTTGAATTTGATACCTTTATAATATGACAGTTGATTCTATTTTGATTAACATATACTCATATAAAAGAGAATTACGATTTTTTTAAAAACGAAATATCTTTAATTATATCATACTAATACACTAGATATGTAAAAATATTAAAATGAAAGTATAGATAATTTTCTTCATTAATCAATTTTATAAAAGTCGGGATACTAAGAACAATAGGATTAAGAATGAAGATATTCGAGATAAGGTGAGAATGACTTTGGTGGTGGACAAGATGATGGAAGTGAACTGAGATGATTTGACCATGTGAAAAGGAGATACACAGACACCCTAGTGAAGAGGTGCGAGAGGTTAGACATAGAGAGAGATAGACCTAAAAAGTAACGAAAAATAATTAAACAAGAAATAACTCAACTTCATATTACCTAAAAGACATGATTTTAGATAGGAAGAGATGGAGGCCACCTACCAAGATAGAAGGTCATAAGGTTGTGGAATGTTTTGTTTCTGTTTAAAGGATATAACCTCGTAAGGATGTACCGTGAGACTAGTCGTATTGTAGTTTTTATTTTTGATATCTAACATATATCTTATATTGTTTATTGTATTCTAATTATCACATTATATTAGTATTACTATTATGTCGTTCTCATAGGTTTTATTGTTTCCCTATTAGTTGTTATGATTCCTTCGTTGTTTATTTTTCTTTTTACTTTGAAGTTGAGCGGGGGGAAGGTGAAAAGAACGGGGGGAGCCGGGGCAAAAGGAACGAGGAAAGGGAGAGATCAATTTGAGACCGCGGCAAAGGGCGTTTCGTCCACGTGGGCTAACGGTGGGCGAAGTCGAGGAAAATGTAAGACTAGTTGATGCAGGGTGGAGAACGGCAAGGACAGGAAACAAGAGAGGGGGAGCGGGAGAACAGAAGTGGGCAAAAATGTGGCAAGCACGAAACAAGGCAGGGGAGACGAGCGATGCAAGAGTGAGAATAATATATAGAAATTGAAATTATATTAATAACAATATACTAATTTAACCTTAATAATTTTTTATAACATTAAATAAAATTATATTCGAATACCAAAATAAAATTAAAGATTGGATTTAGAGATGCCTACGTATCTGCCTAGTTCACTTTCACATCTTGAAAACAGGACCTTGGCTTATATACAATTAAACCCGCGCCTCGCCATTTTTTCAACCGAGAGAGAGCTCGAAGAACTCGATCCCCCTTCAATATTCTCAACTATATATATATATAAATTGCTCTCTTCAAGCTTGACTTCGAAGAGCAATTGAAGATGAGTCTTTCAGTGGCGCAGGTAATCCTTTCTTCTCCTCTTTCGTTGTTTTTGTATGCATTTATATGTATATATATGCTTTGAATGAAATCAATTTGATATTTTTTCGGGGATTTATTAGGGGTTTACGAAGTCTCTGGCGATGACTGTGCTATCTGAGATCGGAGACAAGACTTTCTTCGCCGCTGCGGTGAGATTTATTGTGATTAAATTGGAATTGTGTTTGATGGATAGAAATTTAGAATAACTCGATGCCTGTGCTCTGTGTGTTGTGCTGCTGGGAGGTAGTAGGTACCAGTAGAATTAGTTGAGGTGTGTGGTAGCTTACTTGGACACCACGGTTATTCGAAATGAGCTGGATTTTTGTGTTTGTTTTGACGGTTAGTTGTAGTTTTTTGGAGAGTTGATTAAGAGAATTCTTAATTGTATCGAAAGAATGATTAGTTATTGTTATTTTGAATAAAATGTGGTGGAATAGAGGATTTGTATTGCGAAACTCAATTTATTTGAGATTGAGGCATAACATATTGATTAATTGAATTATGTGTGCTTGAAAATGTGTGTGATTATGGAAGGTATCTGGGAGCTCAAGAGTGAGTTAAAAATTGAGTTAGCGGAGTAATGCAGTTTAAGGTTTGGTCTATGCAAGATGAATCATGAAGTTATTATTTTGTTTTATTTGACGAGTAAATCACAGAGTTTGTATATGCCAGAAAGGAAGGCTTTTTTTTGGTCAAGTTAATATGCGAGCTCAAACTAGTTCAAAAGCTTGATTGAATTGCTGCTGTTTTTGATTCTGAGTTTTAGATATTACTTACTAAGTTGTGTTAACGGCTCAACTCACTTAATATCCAAGTGAATGGCAGAGTATTTCTGTTAATACTTTGCAAAGGTAGAAACTTTTTAGGTTCTTTGGTTTCAATAACTCCCAGTGATTGCTTCGACTTCTATTGTGGTCTTTTAAAATTTATTCTTGTTTAAATCTTTTAGTTTTTCTTCTTTTTTTGGGGTTGGGGTTGGGGTGGGTTGGGGGGTGGGTGTGGGGTTGGGGTTGGGGTGGAGAGATTGTTGAGAACTGTTCTTGATTGCTGTATCGTTAAGTTATCTACCCTTTCATTCCATTCCTTTTGATATTGTTTCTATATTAGTAGTATTTAAAGTGGGTGTACCAGGTAGCCTATTATCTTTATTTATATTTTAGAACCTGAGATTCTTATAGCTGAGTGGCAATGGAATTCTAAATATTACAATGGAAGGAGGACAAATTCTAATATGCTTTGTTATTCTACTCTCAATTATTCTTTTAGTTTGTAGATTACATTTATTAATTGCAAAAAGTAATTCCACTTCAGAAGAACAAATTCCAAAAGAAGAAGAAGATATTGTTCTTATTTCACTGCTAAGTTGCTCGGACTTGGGTGTGGGTGTCCGATATAGGTGTGGATCTAAAGGTCGGATTCTTTATGATTTAATTTTTAAGATTTGGGGATATGGATCTATGCATGGATACGGGTGTGCGGATTCGCATAAAAATAATTTAAATATTAATTTAGAGTTATAAAATCTAAATTATAAAATATTATGCAGAGAACTTGTGGAGAATCCTCAAAGGAGATCAAAGGAACTGGAGTGACATAAAAATTCTATATTTTAGTTTCGATTGCCTTTAATTTCACCTTAGCTTTTGTATTGATCACAGAAATCATTAAAATTGTCCAGACTTTCTCCATAGATTTTGGTCGAAGTAACCAAAATCGGTTGACCAAATCGGACACGGGTGTCGTGGCGACACGGGTGCGGAGTCCGAGCAACGTTCATCACACCCTCCCAAAAAGTCTGCTCAGTTCATTGCTTTTGTACATCAGCAAAAGATACTCTTTCAGACATGATACAATTTTCATCTACAGCCAATTCTATGTGATTTTTGTATACCAAAAAGTTGTATTCTTTAGCTTGCTGCTGGACCTTATTAATTCGGCTCTGATCGAGCTTAGACTAGTATTTAACTTAGAGCTATGGCTGTATCATCACCTACTTAAGTTGCGCATAAACTAAACCAGCAACTGTTAATTGGAAATTTAGAAGTCTGTCAATGATGATGAAGGCCATAGTATTGCATTTCCGGAATGTGCTCATTGTAATGCTTCTTTATCCTTTAATAGGAAGACAGAATCATATAACACAAACTAGTGTTGGTAATTGTGAGACTAAACTTGTGGTCCATCAGTTCTCTTGCAATATGTTAAGTTCCATTTCGCTGAACTTTCAGATTATTACTTCTCTGCTTAAACTATTTTGGCATCTAACCATTTAGCTGCTGCTATATTCACTAAAAGGTTTTGGCAATAAGTTAGAATTCTAGTTTATTCTGATGTCCTTATCTTAAACATCTACGTTTCTTATGTTTTCAGAATATTTTCTGAAAAGTTCACTTATTGTTTGACAATTTTTCATCCATTTTAAGATCTTGGCAATGCGTCATCCTAGGAGACTCGTCTTGTCAGGCTGCCTTGGGGCTTTAATTGTAAGACTTCATACACCTTTCCTTCGTCACTTTTACCATTATTGACATTCCCTTCTTTATATCGTGGGTGATAATAGTCTTTCTTGAAATGTTGATGGCTGTAGGTAATGACCATTCTGTCTGCCGTTGTTGGTTGGGCTGCTCCCAATTTGGTAAGTTTAATCTAATTGCAATCTCTTTGAGTACATTGGTGGTGAACTGGTGATCTTGTATTTTACTTGAGCTGTCTATCGTATTTGATTAAAGTCATAAGCAGAACTTGAAATATAATATATCCTGTTCTTATTGAAACGGTTTGCACATCCTAGTAGTTCCGATAACAGAGGTATTATGTCTGATAACAGAAACAGTGCTGCTATAATTTATCTCAAAGTCTGTGCCTTGTGCTAGTGATCAGTCGCGGGCAACTTGAACAGTCATCTTGCTTTCTTACTGTATCAAATGTGATAAGCTGTATGTACCTACCAAAAATAGCACATGCTGTATATTGTAAAGTGAAATCTGAAAATAATGGTAAAAACTTGCAATATATCCAAGTGAACGTATGCATCCATTATTTATGTTGGTATCTCATATCCGTCCAAGCAAATAGAGGATCTTGTCATGCGTTACATGTGTATGGAGTGCATGTAGAGTTAATCAGATGAGACATGTATTCCGGTTCATTTAAGTTCGCTATCATTATGATCTAGAAATATATTATTCCAACTTCGTTAAATTTCAATATCTAATTCTGTACAAAGCACTTTGTAATCTGCTTTTAATTGTGTCAATTTATTTGCACGAAACTTGAAATTTCATTCATACTCTCCACAGGTGTCCCGCAAATGGACCCATCATATTACAACACTGTTGTTCTTGGGATTTGGAGTATGGTCTTTGTGGGATGCATTCCATGATGGGTAATCATTTGGTTCCTGCTTACTTCTGATTATACTTCTGATGCCGATCTCTAATATCTGTATGCCACAATAACTTTTAGTTAATTTAATTCTAATTTTATACTCAGGGAAGCTGAGGATTTGGATGAAGTTGAAGCCCAGCTGGTTTGTATTTTTCCAATTACATATTAGCATACATGAATTTAGCTTTTCTTATTTTTACCTTACATGGTGCAAGTAGGATGCTGATCTAAAAGCTAATGGTGGAGCAACCAAGGAGAAGAATCAGGTAGCATTCCTGCTCATAGTATTGCATATCCTTTCTTTCCTTTTTCTTTTTTTGAAAGTAAGTCTTAAGACTTTGTTGTTGTTAAGATAAACGAAAATGACGGGTCTGTTATGAGAAGGAAACTATTAACCTCTTGCCAATCTCCATATCAGCAATTTACTATCTTATTGCTCGATTCAAATGCTAGTGGGTGGGCTACATTGATTAAGATTTTTTCCACTTATGAATGCTAATCCTCTAGCACCTCTCTGTTTGAGAGGGTAGTATGCATACTGAAATTTTATCGTCTGACTGTGAAGTAGGTGTTGTCCTTGAAAACTTGACTAAAATGCCTCAAGTAGACAAAAAGAAGAAGAAGAAAAATCAATATAAACAACAAAACACCTTTGTTAGTTAGCCATCTTCTTCTGATGAATGTATACTAACACCATTGCTATCTGAGTTTTCTAATGAGGATTCTCACACATTCAACACCATTGAGCATTTATGTTTACTGAACTCAAAATAGAGCAACCTTACTTTCTCTTTCTGACTAACTCTAATTCGTCCGTCCCGAATGCTGATTTCTAGACCTTTGTATACGTACCACTTATCTCTATTATCCTCCTTCCTAGTCATTATAATGGATTTCAGTTTGGGTGAAGGATCATGTTTTTTAAATTACAGCCTATTTGATATATACAAGTCCCTTGTCCATGAATTAAACCATTAAATATGTCCCAAGATGAAAACTCTTAAAGATGTATTTGCTCTCTCCTGATGTTCTGCTATCAGATTCTCATCTTTTTGATTTGCTAGTTCTCATAATAACAGGTGTAAAGTTGCTGCAATTTTATTAAGAAAAACACATACCTTTGTCAATAGCCTTACCAAAGTTTTTATCTTTTTCTAGGATTCTGATGATTTAAAGAAGCAGAGGCAGCCTCTTCTCGCTCAATTCTTCTCACCCATCCTTCTGAAGGTTAATATCTGTTAAATAGCTACCTGGAATGTGAAGGTCATTGTTAAGAAACAACAATATATAATGCCTTAATTTTGCAGGCATTTTCAATTACCTTCTTTGGTGAATGGGGTGACAAGAGCCAGGTATGCAACTGCACGTCAAGTGTTTTAGTGTAAAATCTGCATTAACTTCTGAGATCACTCCTAATTTTAGCAGTTGTAACAAATTTTCAGCTTGCTACCATTGGTTTGGCTGCCGATGAGAATCCACTAGGAGTTGTTCTTGGAGGAATACTGTAGGTTTCTCGACTTAAAGCCTTATGTTGTTGACTTCTTATGTTCTCAACTATGAATGCCATTCTGATATTGCTTTGTGGCTCCTGTGCCTCGTCTGAAATATGAAGTCAAATAATCTTTTTGCTGATTAGGTTTTATGGTTGACCCAAAAAAAAAAAAGAGAGGCAAAGACGTTAATACAAGCACTCTCAATATAAATAGTCTCATAATTGCGGTTGAGAATCAGTTAGATGCACAGTTTTATGATGTTGTTAATCTTTCTCAGGGGACAAGCCTTATGTACTACAGCTGCCGTCCTAGGAGGGAAAAGTCTTGCATCTTCAATATCTGAAAGAATAGTGAGTGATTTACTTTACGTCTGCTCTTGCTTATCTATGTTTCTTTTGTCCACTTTCTTGAGAGCAGAGTTATTTCTTAATGTAGGTGGGACTTGCTGGTGGATCTCTATTCATTGTTTTTGGAATTCAGTCCTACCTTTCTACAGTCGAGTAACCATGTCGTTTATCTTATGAACTCTGTTCTCTGGTTAGTCCTGACTAGTTCTCCATTCTGCTATGCATGAAACAGTTTTATATCTGACGTTAGAATACCAAAGTAAATGCTATTGTTACACATTTGCTGGATAATATACAAGGCTTATCTCTGCCATCGTTAAGAAGAAAGAGGGCAGAAGAATTACTGCATGCTCACATAGAACAATTAGTAGCTAAAATATTGCCTGTGTTTGATGATGAGTGGATTGACATTGGGTCACTACTTTTATGCAGGAAATGAATGATAGTCTAGATGCACATTTTGTTTGCTGAACTCCTCGGTATGAAAGGTACAACGACTACATAAAGCAAGCAAATCGGTTAAACACTGTCCAATTAGATATTTGTTTCGTTAATTTAGATTAAAGGCTCCGCGTCTATCCATTGCCAGGCAGCCCTATTTTAACAAAAAAAAACACGTTTCAGCTGCAAGCAAATATGTAACTCTATGTGCTTATGATAGCTTATCTCATTAGTCGCTATGGACTTAAAACGTTTTTCGTTCTTCTGTATCTGTGCATTTGTTTTTTCTTCTTTCCATTTTTTGACTACTACCTGGAGGGAATCTCAGGTGATTCAATGGTTGATATAATTTGAGTAACAATGAGATTAAAAGAAAAAGTAGAATAAATACTCAAATTACCAATAAGTATTGTGCGGGAGTAGAGAGTACTCATTCATTCTTAATCAGATGTTTGAAGTTCGAGCTTTTGGATATGGAGTTTCCTTTGTTATTTGAGTGTTTCACCTCTAAATGTGGAACTTTCTGACATATATACTCAAATTTTCAATAGTTGTGTAACCTTATGAGTAACGACTCCATATTATCTTGAGGCTATATCTATAGATTTTTTAAGGATTCGATACGAGTGCAACAACATTTCGAAGAATCTAAGCTAACATTAATATTGCAAAATAAAAAAATATAGTGATACCAAGTAGCAAGTACTACCTCTCATTTTGACTCTTTAGCTTAAAAATAGTCCCTTAATAATTAGCACTTTCAAAATTTAGATTAAAATTGACAATTATGTTCGAACTATATTCTATAATATTGAATAATTCAGTTTATATTCACCAAATAAAAGCAGTAAACTATTTCTTATATTTGACATTTTTAAAATTTGCATGAAACATATAAAAACAACTGTTAAAATGAGATAGAGTAATTGTTAGTTAGCATAAAAGTGGATGACACTGTTAAATAAAAGATAAAATAGTCCCAGATAAGGAATAAAAAGGCTTAAATAGTGATTATATGTACAAGATACAATGTACCTAAATCTATATAGGCATCTCCTATTTTAAAACCAAACTAATAATAATATTAAGATAAGCGACGCAAGCTTGTTTACATTATCAGTTTCATACTTAAATAAAAGAAACAAGGATAGTCAAGGATTAATCAGAAACATCCTTTCCATCCCACAAAAAATAACAATAAACTATAATTCGTGTATACTTTATTTTTTCACTTCTCAAATTTCGTTTAAAAAATTACACCAAATTTATTATAGTTATTGTTCACAACAAGCTACCTAGTCATTAATAATTAGCAATCATTCATTTTGTTGAATACTTGGATGAGGATGACAATGTTCTACTATTAATATATCTTTCTATATGACGATGACATGTCTGAATTTTTTTAAAAAGACCACCTTGAATATTTTGCAACAAATTATGTCTAGGTACTAGCTATCTATGTTGAGTTTAGTATCTGTTTTAATCATTTTGGCAATTTTTCGTTCCCACTAGGTTTTGTTAGTATTATCATATTCTAGACAAATTCCACGTCATCAAAGCACGAAAGAGATGTTGAGTGTACGTAACAAAATAAAATTTAGATCCTAATAACCTATTTTAAAGGCATATGAATCTAGGTATAAAACGAATAATATCACTAATATATGAATTAAGGAGAAGGACATGGATTACTAGCTAAAAAAAATAATTATTAAAAATTCTTTTCAGTTAGAATTATGATTAATCGATTCTAAGACGTTGAGTCAATAAAATGATATATGTAATATCATTGACAAATAACCTGTAGTTACTATACCAAGCATTGAAGGAGATTCATCTCGAATCACTTGTATGGATAATCTCCCTTCAAATCAATGGAACCATCACGAAGGCGCTAATCACTTGAGCAATAGGTCACTACTAGACATTAATTAGGTGCAATATTGTTAGTGTTTAATTATGACTTAATTAAATTTGAGATTACGATAAAATCATTATCCTTAATTAAGTTCATATAGTATTGCGTGTCAATAGTTGAGTTTCGTATATTAAATGAGAAATAAAAAAATAATATAATATTTATCTAGTCATTTTGTCAACTTGTCTAATCAATTTAAAACCTTTATTTTTCTGTTCCCTATTTTTAGCAGCCATGAATAAAGCAAATTTTATAGTGTCACATCAAGAAAACACATTTTTTAGTGCCTTTTGCATTATAGTAACACATAAACTAGACCCTTTTTTTTGTGGCACAACATGTGATTTAAGTATTTATAACTAGGACTTTTTTTTTTTACCTTCTTTAATTTTCTTTAACTCCCCCCCCCCCTTTTTCTCCCCTTTTAATTTAAACAAATATACTTGGGGGGAATAAAGTAGAAAATTATACAGAAGTAGTTCTTTGGAAAATTGGGATTCCCCCCTATATTATTATAAAAATAACACTACACACATATTTAAGATGATAAATATCAAGTTATAAACATACTCCCTTCGTGTATTTATGTGACACATTTTGTATTTTGATATTTAAATAAGTTTATATTTGATTTTAAGTTTTTCGTAAATCCTTTTAATATTTTGAATTATCAATTATTGTGACTTATAATAGTACTTTTTACGTAGTTTACAAATATAGTATTTCATTTCAAAAAAATTGAAGATTCCATACGCAAATGTCCAATCAAAGTTAAACTGTTTGACTGTCGAAAAATAAAAAGTGTCACATAAAATGAGACAGAGAGAATATTAAAAAATAAATGGACCACCTAAAGTTTTTATTTTGGTGCAAGAGAAGAAGATACGAAGGTCAAATGTGTCAGCATTATTTACGATTAATGAAGTGAATGAAAATTTATATACAAAAGTTCTATAGTCACTTTTCATATGAATTTTCGAAAACATAATCAAATCCAGTGAGAATTAATCACTTTTTACGTGAAAATATCGTTCACAACACCATGAATTTCGATTTTAAACAAATAAAAAAGCAAGAATAATGTCACAAATTTCAAAAAATTAAAAAAGTGAATTAGCTCTATGACAATATCCAAGATTATGTCAAAGAACACACTTTGAAAATAAAATTTGATAATGTCCCCTCTAGTAATTAAATTTAATAATATTAGCATTAGTGGCATTTCATTTAATGGAGTTTGCACTTTGCACTACAAAGTTACACGCATGTTTAATTTCTACTGTTATTTTTCTATTTGACAATGATGAATTTTCAGTGGACAAAGAACCATTTCATATACCTTATGGATATTAATTATTAATTATATGCTACTAATTCTAATCCTTGATTTTTCATTTAGCTTTTAATTATCACCTTTTGGCATTTGTAAAGGGATTCTTTTGTAGTGCACAAAGCAAGACACAAACTTTAGTTTAAATCAGAGATGAAAAAGGAAAGATTTGTCAATGATTTTATTCTTCTATAATATAATATATGTGGAAAAAAAAATCAGAATATATCTTTCTAATATATAATATCCAAATACATGTTTCTGTGTTAGTTAATAAAATGTTGGTTCTAGAGGTCTCATATATTAAGAGTTCAAATTAAACTGCTTTCGAACTTAGAAAAAGATCATTCTTTTTATAGGCGAATCAAAAAAAAAAAAGGTTCATGTAAACTAAAACATCGAATGGAGTATTTATTTGTAAATATCGAGTGTGTAAAGGTTTGCCCTTTATTATTCAAAGTTGTACAAGGTTATTTTAAGGGATAAAGACATAAGTATCCCTAGATTATGATCGAAATCTCAAAGACACGCCTTAACTAAACTAAGGTCTTATTATTTCCCCCCTTGAACACCTTTTTGATTTACACCGGATCCAAATGTCTCTCACGTGCCTCAACTGCGTAGAGTCACGAAGTATGCTACATAAGCTAAAACGTGTATAATCTCTTTATTTTGCCCAACACTATTTAAGATGCACCCGGGGTGATTTTGATACCATTTGTGGTAACGCGATCCACTAGTAATATTATTTGTTTTGAATCTACACTTGTAATGTCAAAATGTGTAATCATCTAATTTAAAATGTTAAGTTATTAAAGGGAATGCACTTTTATTATTTAATTATATAATCAATACGTAGAACTTCAAAACCATTATTATGGTCTAAGATTTGTTTTCTTATATAACTAACAAACAAGGTGGACATTATCTATGACTTTTATAAAGTAGATGTATCTCATTGACATGTTTATTTCTTCATATTTTAATTTTTTTTTTAAAAAAATTGCTCTGGCACTAGTCGAGATCCTAAGCTATCAGTTCAAGTCCTGAAAATAAATATTTTCTTGATAAAACAGATTATATCCATTTAATCAGTCTAAATAATGTAAATATAAATTAATTGAGCTAGTAAATTAGAATATTGGATGCTTTGATTAACAAAAAAATAATAACAATAAAAGAGTAAAAGAAAGTGATGTATAAGATCTATATAAAATGAATTTTTGCTAAATCAACTTTTCCAAACACTGCTAAAAAAGCAGCTAGCTTGATACATAAAGCATCTCATATTTAATCAAGATCCGGCAAAGGCCCTACTGCATATTGGAAATTTAACTAATTTTTTTTGGATTAGATTCCGTCCAACAATAGATTTTATATTAAATTTAAATCTAAATGTATTCTTCATGAATAGAACTCATATGAGGATGGAGTAAAAGAAAGTGACATATAAGACAATATGATAAAAAGGAAATTTGCTAAAATTAGAAATCTTAATAAATTACTGCTAAAAAAGCAGCTAGCTCGATACATAAAGCATCTCATATTTAATCAAGATCCGGCAAAGGCCATATTACATATTTGAACTTTAACTAATTTTTTTCTAGATTAGATTCCATCCAATAATAGATTTTATGTTAAATTAAATTCTAAATGTAATCTTCATGAATATAAGGATAGAGTAAAAGAAAGTGATATATAAGACAATATGATAAAAAGGAAATTTGCTAAAATTAGAAATCTTAACAAACTACTGCTAAAAAAGCAGCTAGCTTGATACATAAAGCATCTCATATTTAATCAAGATCGCTACATATTTAAATTTTAACTAAAATTTTTTTGAATTAAATTTCATCTGATAATACATTTTATCTAAATTAAATTCTAAATGTATTCTTCACGAATAGAACTCATATGAGGATGAATCAGCAACAATATTTCTCAATCCACCAACTGTGGAAGCTATCATAATAAATACTCCAATAAATATACATGCCTGAAAATTAATAAAAATGACAAACATCATATTAGTAGAACTTTAGGGGTAAAAATCAGAAGAAAAAGAGATTAAAAATAATTCAAAGATTCACTTATACTAATTGATTCGAGTTTAACTTTCGTAGACTGACAAAGTATATTATTGATCAATTTAACTTTTCTTTTACACAATATTTGTATTGTAACCTATTGTGGAATTTCCTCACTTTTTATGGACGTTAAACCATAAGTATCTTCTAGATGACTTGACATTATAATTTTCTTTTATAATTAGTGTAGAAGCAAGATAAACTCAATATATAATTACTCGTAATCGACCATAATAAGTATGATTACTAACACGAAATATATGACAATTCACATATTATAACGCGTTAAAATACACTGATAATATAAAAACATATTACAACGCGTTAAAATACACTGATAATATAAAAGTTATTTACACTGTCATTGAAGAAGAGGAAGAAAATGAGAGTTTTTTTTTGACTTACCCAATTTATCCACCATGAGGTACTGAATCTTCTTGGTTTCTTGACCTTAAGCCACATTATGCTTGGGAGCTACAACAAATATTAAAATTAAAAAAAAGTCAAAAAGCTATATACGTTGCTCGGTCTCTTTAAATACGATGACTGGTGCATGTCGAATTCTTAAAAAATAGTGCGTTTTTGTAGATTCGGCATGGATGTCGCAACATTTTAAAAGAGTCGGAACAACATAATAAAAGATTTGGAAACTTGACTTACAAAGTAAGAAGTAGGAGCAAAACCAAACCCTCCAAAGAAACCAAGAAGATCACCAAAGAAAGGGAATGTTACACCAAGAAACAAAGTGAAAGCTGCAATATTAACAAGACAATGCCTTTTCAGCTGATCAGATGCGGATTCAGAATTTAAATTTAATGAGTTTGACTTTCAAGATTCTTAGCATTATTCATGTACTTATTGTAAACGTTAAAATTATGAGTTCAGATATAATATTTCTTGATTTTTGGACGATTGGACTAGAAAATATGTAACGAAAAAGGCCCTCACCAACGTATGTAGTACGAACGATGAATCTCAGCAATACTCCAGGTGGGAAATTCCATGTTTTCACCAATTTTTGCTCCATCAGATCAAATACTGGCATAGCATAAACCTGCAACAATCACTTTCCTTGTTATGTACAACATTCATCGCGTCTAGTAAGAACAATGCATAACGAAATGAGCTTACGAGTACCTGATAACTGCCTATGACATGGACAACCACCATTAAGTTAGCAGCTGCAATAAGCCAAGATGGCCTTTCAAGTCCCACGAGTACATTGTCATCGACATCTTGTCCAAACGCCCAGTACCCGATGAATGCAACAGGGAAATAACACAGAGCATTGACAAAATAAGCCCATACAGCACCTTTCCACATTGGTACTTTGGAGGGCTTTTCAGGTGTTGATGGAATTGTAGCCTGAATCTCAAGGACCACCGCGTGCCCTGCATAGGCAAACGATACTTGGCCTAATGCATTGAAGACACGGAACATGTAGTCCACTGAACTTGTTGACTTGTACGCGTAGCTCACGTTAGGGACTCTGCCTTTGCCCACACAACCCACCCATGCTATAGTTGAATAGCTGCAGCACAACAGATTGAGATGAAAGTTTGTAACATCTAGCTAGTCTAATCTATATTGCTCTGACTCCTTAAAAATGTTTCTACACTCGTGTCAGATCCTCCAAAAATGCATTATGTTTAACAAAAGCTAAAATAACTGTCTATCCCAGTAGGCGAACCCCATTCCTTTATTAACAACTTAACTAATGCGGGAAATAATATAAAATTAAGCAACCGTCTTTTATAAATGTGGAACAAACGAGTCAGACCAGACTAACCCAAGACCTGGTGACACCAGCATCTACGAATGCAAACAAGTTTAACAAAAGGTCTAGAAAGAAATAAGAAGTGGCGGAGCTAGAAATTCATATAATCAAGAAAATAAGTTACCTCAATGACATGATTGCAGCAGCTAATGAAACACCAGAAACAGCATTGAAATTTGGCAATTGTGAAAGGAAGAAATGAATGGCACCAAAGATACAAATCCAATAAGATTGTCGAATTCGAGTGCAATTAGTACAAGCAATCTCCATGAATTTCTTCAAACATTTTCCTCCAGTAACCATGTACACTATGTCACAACCAACCTGAACTATTAGTTGTTGTGGAAGCACAATCCATGCCCCAAGTTTTGGTCCAAAAACATGTTTTCCAAGGTCCTTGTATCGATCGAAACGAACCCCAGGGACACATTCATGGAGTTGTATCATTTGCCACATTGTGTTCAAAGTTATACACCATGATAAGATCATTACTACTGTCCCTGGACCCCTGATGAACATATAATCAAAAATAAATCCAACGAGAACATGATTCCGTAATAAATAAAAGTACGTTCTCTCTAACAGTTTTAAGTTTTCAAACGAACTTCTAACATGGTATCAGAGCTGTCAGAAGTGCCTCGGGAAAGAATCATACTAACAAGTGAGGAAGCATAAAAGCATATTTTTTTTTCTCAAAATGCACAATTCAACATGATATCAGAGCAGACATACTGAAAACAAAATACAACAATATAAATGCGTTCTTCTACCACAAGTTAAACTTTTAGACGATATGATCACAAAATCGAACATTTATCAAGTATATCAATCCAACAAGAACTCTGCATATATACATACCATCCTAAGTAGGCCATGGCATAAGGTAGGCTAAGAACACCAGCACCAACCATAGCAGTCACAGTATGAAACGTCGAATACCACCATTTCGCTTCGCGAGGGGGACCATCTTCTGCCCATTTCTCATCTGAAGGAACTTCCTGCAAAATCAAGATATTCATGAACATAAAAAACAAATTTTTTTTTTGTATGTCTATTCAAGAAACAAGCTAAAAGTTGTAATTTCAATAGAATTTGCAATAAGTTCACCTTTGGAGCAGAAGATGAAACCATGTTTGCAAATGAAATAAGAAAAAGAGACAAAGAATGTGTTAGTTTGTTTGAGCAAACAAGAGCATGTATTTGTACTACTTTGTTACTGATACTTGAGTGGAATATATAAAGGTTAAAGAAGTCACTTTTACTGGCTGCTTTTCCTATTTGTAATTCTTTAAATCACCAAAAGAGTTATAATTTCTATGCCACTGAATTGTTTGAGTCCATCATAAGAGTTAATGATCAAAAGTATATTTAAATTATTATTTTTTTCGCAAGTTTCACATTTTAACTGTTATATATATATATATGTTTATTGTTGTTCTGTTTCGCTTTCTGATAGACTTGATCTAACTTTTCTTATTGGCAAATACTATTTAGCTCTTAAACTTCGTTTCAAATTTTAAATAACGTGCCTCAAACTTTCATATTGTCCAAATAGACACTTTAAATATTACAAAAAACATCGTTTAATAATAACACGCGATTCCCTACCCGGCAAATGCGTGAATGCACACGCATCTGCGCGGTGAGTGGTAATTTTTGAGCCCAACAAAGGTTAACATGGGTGAAAATAAACAATTCTAACTTAATGAATCTCTTTCATAGTAGTTAAGAATTAATTTTATTTTTTTTTAGTTTCAAAGTGACATGTAAGATATTTTTTAAAAAAAAAGACATGTAAAATGTGTAGTTAGTTGACAGCCACTGATTGGCTCACTAATACACATGGGAGCGTTTGCATTTCATGTACTTTGGCTCCAAAAATCGCGTGTTTATTTATTGAACGATAGGATAGTTATAGTGCCTATTTGTGCACTATGAAAGATTGAGGTCACAGTTAAAATTTTAAATCAAGTTTAGGGTCCAATATATGTATTATGTCTTTCTTATTATTTGATATGCTTTCTTCTTTCTTTACTCGAAATTTTTACAAGATCTGCATATACTTTATCTTTATCAAATCTCAATAAAATTTCACTAAATATATTGTTATTGTTATTGCTGTCACACCTCAACTATATATTGTTAATTTTACCTGCATAAACTATATATATATAATCACTATTAATTTATCCAAACACACTTCACTGAGTAGTTGATGTACACTGTTTTTTGTTAAAAAAATAAAGTGTACACCTAAACTTTTGAGCCATTCTTAACCGAATTTTATAGCTCAATTATTCAATGTTCGTTATATATTTAAATAGGTTAAATATTTATTATCGCTAAAAATTATTTTTATTATAATGATATTGCTTTGAAATTGAAATATATCATGACTACAAATATTATTGCATCCATGTTGGATATTCTACGTTGTCCAAATCCTTCATAAATGTTTCTGCAACCATGTTGAATTTCTAAAAGGCACAATTTTTTTTAAAGATCCAAATACATGTCGAATAATATTTTTGAAAAAGCCGAATAACGTAAAAGATAGTGTAATTTTATTAGTGAACTACCTACCAACTACATAAAAGAGAGGAAAAGTTTCTTTTCCAAGCAGCATATATGCTATGAGAGCCAACGACTTTAAACACTTTTGTTTTTTAAGTTCATATAAAATTCTTAAATTAATTGGAAGTCACTATTTCTTTAATTTTTGTTACTATCACTTTTGGTTCATTATTGATTAACCCTAATTTTAATCTTTTTGATATCTGACTAAGTACATTATATGCCTTTAAAACATGTATATATTCTCGATCCATTTGCTTATGAATATTTTTATTAATCTATAAAGATATCAGTTGTCTTATCACTTAATTATTGTTACTTCATAGTTCTAAAAACAATTTTAATATAACATAGTTTCTACAAAAAGAGATCAAAACACATATTTTGGAAGGATTAAAATCAAAATCTATCAATAATAATTAAGAGACCAAAAACACTATTATCCTTTTTTTTTATGGAAAAAAACTATAAAGCTCCAAATATGGTCATTTTCATGTAAAGAGTTTAAAAAGTAAAAGAATTTCAATATTTCATGACTTGACTAATGATAATAAAAAAAAAGGTTTTTAGTGGTAGGTGATTTATACTTATCTTGGCATCATTACAATGGTTTAACTTTATAGAGAAGCAATTTTGTACCACCACATAATCTATTAAAAAGATTAGAAGATGTATGTTCATTAAAGGGTATTGCATTTTTTGTGAAGTGTTCCATTTACTGGGGATTCTACAAAATCAATCATGACATAAAATCAAATGAAGCATTGGGGGGATTAATTTGTCTATAAATTATTAGGGTATATAAAGTATATATTCAACCACAAGCCCCACACTAGCAAAAAGAAGGAAAAAAGCAAAGAATTTGCACTATTAGAGGCTAGGGAAAAAATTAATATATAAAATTCCCACCATATATATTAATATCCTTAGACAAAATTAGAATAGAATAAAACAGATGTACAAAGCATAAATTAGATAGAAATTAGTCTCACTTACTTAAAATTTACTCGCACTGATTGTTTACACTAAGCTAATATATACATGTCATGTGTTTAAATCTCGTAATAATATATTTTACATTTGTTTGATTTAAACACCCGATGCGAGTAAATTTTTTCACTGTAATTTTATCACATAGAAAGTCAAAAAGGGGTTTTACATTAAAACAAAAAATTAAATATTTTAAGTTGTGAATTATTATAACTATAGTACATTTTTAATATAATTTCTTAATATGTAAATATTTTAAAATATTGAAGGTGTTAAAATTTAAATCTACACAAAATTATATAATTTGACTTTTATATTCATAATCAACTCGCATAAAATAAAACGGAGAAAGTAATATATAAACCTCCCACCAAATCAATAGCCTTAGATGAAATTAGGAGGGAATAAAACAGATATACATAAAAGAAAAAACAAGGAATAAAGCCAGAGATTCTCAAAACTATAGAATATAAAAATTGATTGACAATAGTTTCTCGTAAGAAAAGAACCAATGGTTACATTTTTTAAAAAGTCATTATAATTCACAAAGTAAGAACCACAAAAAAAAAAAAAATTAAAAAAATCAAATAAAGAAAACACAGCTCGCATGCAAAAAAAGAAACGAAAGGGAGAAAAAAAACAACCAATTAAGATATCGCGTTACCCTAGTTTAGCGGTTAATAAAGTGAATAAATTTATGAGATGTTACCAATTAACTCTCATTAGAAATAAAAATATTAGGCGATTTGTACTAATTCGCGTAAGTTAGATTAGAGATGTTCATTTGAACAAAACTTTAATATTTGTACGTACTTAATAGATTTCTTTAAATAAAAATACGGAAAAGGGTTAAAAATACCTTTAAACTATCTGAAATAACTCAGTTATACAGAAAAGAGTCAAAAATACCTTTAAACTATCTGAAATAGCTCAGTTATACCCTTAAACTATATTTTGGCTAAAAACTACTCTTCTCGTCAAACTATTGGGTCAAAAGTGCACTTCTAATTAACGAAAATTGTTAAATGTCATGTGGATGCCATGTAGATTTTCACTGCCACATAGACTAAAAGAAAAAGGGTAAAAAGTACCCTTAAACTATTATAAATAACTCATATTTACCCCTAAACTATATTTCGGCTCAAAACTACCCTTCCCGTCAAACTATTGGGTCAAATGTGACCTTTTTATTGGCGGAAGTTGTTAAATTCCACATGTGCCACATTGACTAAATCCCTAAATACTCATACTCATTTTCCCCTCATTTCATTATTTTTCAAAACGATTTTTCAAACTCCCTCCTCCCTCATTTCGCGCTAAAGGTTTTCCATAGTTTTCTTTCGTCGCGGGGTTCAAAGTGGATATTAATTTTGTTTTATAGGTTTAGTAAGCTTTTCTAGTGTATTGTGTTTAACACTCACGAAAATCCACTGTGAACTCAGCTCCAAGAAAGTTATGAACTGTGGCCGCGAATGACGGGGAATTGGTGCAATTCTAACTATCATACTTGATCGTAAACGTAATAAACTAATAAAAAATCATTTTCTACCTACAACAGCATGACTATCCACTTTGAAACTCGGTCACGACGAAAGTATGAACTCTAGGTCGCGAAATCAAGGAAATGGGTGAATATAATCATTTATAAATAATGAAAGAGGGAGAGTCAAGTAGGATTTTAGCAGATGTACTCTATGTGGCAAGTGGAACCTTATTGACATGCAATGTGGCTCCACATGGAATTTAAGCAACTTCTGTTTGATAAAAGGGTACTTTTGATTCATATTTTAATAACGGGAACGGATAGTTTTTGCCTCGACATATAGTATACAGGGTAAATATGAGCTATTTCGGATAGTTTAAGAGTATTTTTGACCCTTTCTATTTTGTTTAAGTGGTAGTGGAATCCTATTTGGCATGCAATGTGGCATTCATATGGCATCTACGTAGCATTTAACAACTTTCGTTAATAAGAAAAGTATTTTTGACCCAATAGTATGACGGGAAGGATAATTTTGAGCCGAAATAAAGTTTAAGGATATATATAAGCTATTTCGAATAGTTTAGAGATATTTTTGAGCCTTTTCCGATAAAAGTATTACTAAGCCAAACCTAGCCTATATTGTTCATCCTCCCTTGGTGCGCTGATATCGATGAGAAGGCGTAAATTTTACTGAAGGAATACAAAATACAAGAAAATAAATACACAAAAAAGTTGAAAAGATTCAACACGTTATTATTTGTATATTTTTTTAAAAAATCTTATACATACAAGATAATGTTTTTAGTTAAAAAAATTCATTCATTGTGCCCCGTTAGCTCCTCCTTTACTTGTTGGACATATATATAGCTAATATTATCAAAATAATCGAAGTACGTACAAATTTAGTGAAATATCACTTTAAAATAAAAAACACAAAACGATAAATAAACATAGGAATAAAGGTATACATCCTGAAGCAGTTGAGTCCTTTCAATAGAAGAACAATTAAGTAATTATGTTCACTGAATTTTTCTTCAGCTTTTTTAAGGACCTTTTTCACTCTTTATATTTTTCTTAGTCATAAGTCACAAATTTATTATGATGCACTTGTTCCAATGAAGTGTCAAATTCCAGTGTATTGAAAGTTGGTGTATTAATACATTACTTTTAAATGTTCGATGAGAGGGTTAGAAATTTGACGAACGGTATATTAATTTTGTTATAATTTTTGAACAAGGGGTGTTGCATAAAACCATTTTTTTTGTCTAAGGTGGCTCCGCTCATGACAACGTCATTTACATCTTTTGTCTATCTTTACTTATTTATATTTAACTTTCACGTTGTATTATAAATAAATGTAATTTTAATTATATACTTCGCCCATGACAACGTCATTTACATCTTTTGTCTGTCTTTACTTATTTATATTTAACTTTCACGTTTCTTATAAAATAAAATGATAATTTTATTATATAGCTTCGCCCATGACAACGTCATTTACATCTTTTGTCTGTCTTTACCTATGTATGTTTAACTTTCACGTTCCTTATAAAAATAAAATGATAATTTTATTATATAACCTTTCGAATGAAATTACTAAAATAACTCTTTTTATTTCTAAATTTTCAAAAGGTATGTAAAGGAAAAATTGGGAATATATTCTACTACCTAAACTCTTTACCCAAAATTGTTTTTAAGAAATTAGACACTTTTTAACTTTCAAAAAGCTTGATTAGTATACTATAGTCTATACTTTATAAAATGCAATAGAGAAATGAAATTGACCATAAAAGTTGCACTACATGGACACTTAAGACCTTTAATTTAGTTGATCATTTTAAATTGTTTTGGGTATAAGAATCCAACATGTGAAAGGAGTTATGTTTGTTATTTGTCTTTAGAAGAAAGGTGGGACATTTACATTCATCATGTTCAAAGTTCACACAAATTAAAGAAAAAAACATCTTTTTCTTGAATTGATTTTGTTCAAAGGGCCCTCTTATTTTAATGGCCTTATTTAATCAGTACCTTTTTGTCCCAACAAATTTGAAGATTTTAAATGGGATAATTATGTGTCTAAAGGCCATTCGATCTGATAAATTTTTCTAGTGAAGAAGCGAGTTTGACAAGCTAAGAAAGTCTCATTGAAAAGAGGAATTTAAACTATCTTATGTACAGAACATGTACACATAATATACATACATGTATTTGTTGTGTATATTTGTAAAATAGTAACGGTACATTTGTGTAAGAAGCCCAATTGATTCCATAGAATACCCCAACCACCTCCTACCAGCAACAAGTAACTTTCTTTCACCAAGCTTAGAACAAATGAGAAGAAGCACCAAACATTTTGTCTCTCTCGTTGTTAGGTTGAGGGCACCTCGGCCGTCCAAGAAAAATCATGTTTTTAATCTAAAGAATTAAACCTGAGACCTCGTGGTGCTCAACCTACTTCATTGATCACTGGATCACACCAATAGATACTACATTAACTAGAGAGAAATCTATAATCGAAAAATATTTAAAATTAAAAAGGTAAAAATAACAAAAATGAACCTTTTGTTTTTCAACTTGTAAATCCAATAGTTTCAACAGGAATAACTAACAAGCATCCCACAATGTGAGGTTTCGGTATGGGAATGAAGAACAATAGTCGTATTGGGCAAGCCAAGTTCTCCAACAGTGCATGAAAAAAGAGTTCAAACCTCAATAGATAGCTAAGTAATAGAAATTTCTGCTGCTTAAGCTTGATGAAAATTTCTGCAATGGCTGGTAGTCAAATTCATTGTTACATTTCATCATCAAAACTCAAAAATTCTAGCCAGTCCTGGTTATCCGAGTCTGCCTCAGTTATTGGTTGTGCCGCAGCTGCTGCACTCCGGGAGGTGGTTGTGCTCGTAGCTGCTGGTTTGGTATCGTTGGCCTAGACCTGATGTTCTGAAAAAATTCAAACATCCATTGAATTTGAGATATCACAAAATATATAGCTCCATTTCAATAATCATGTACTCAAAGATTGCAAAGTATTCAGGTTTCTGTACCTCTTACCCCTCATTCGTAAAAGCCATCCAATAAGGGGAAACTTCTTCATACATGGGATGAACAATGTCTGTGATGGTAGTTTAATTACTGCAGACTAAACAAATATAAAGAGAAAAATGTCAGTTGAGATTTCAGACTAAAAAAACCGCGTAAGTACTCCTTATAAAGTATCGCATATACATAAAAGAGAGAGAGATTTGTGGATCGCCCACCCTCTCTGCAACGGAAATAAAAAAGAACTATGGTAAAGGGCAGAGGTGCACAAAATCATCAGATAAATACTACTAGTCAGAATAAAAAAAGCAGGAATCGCTAAATCTCAGTGACGCGGTGAAAAATCTAAAAGAGGTGGATGGTCCTCAGTCGCCACTCCTTTTCTTACTTAGCCTGGTATGAAAGCCTCTAAGATCTTGGTAGAGACTCAAATAGCTTCTGCTATTGGCAGCCATGCCAGCCAAAGTGTCCGTCCCTAGGCACACTAGAGAGGAAAGACCCTACTCCAATGCAATAGCTCGCAAACCACATAGAGGTAAACCACACTAGGCAATTGTCGCAAGCAAGGGGTTTCAAACTTGAGACCTCCATTATGGATGTCCCAAGCCAAACCATCTGAGACACCGATTGAAACGGGCTGACGTGGCATGTTTCGTCAACTCAAATGATCAACTAGTAAATATTCTTAGAAATTACTTAGTGGCTCCGAAATTGAGAATATTTATGGGAACTTAAGAACATACTTGAGGGAATAAGCCTCTGGGTTTCTTTTTAAAAACTTAACAATACCTCTTACAGACTCTAATATTCTAGCATAATGAATTATAACTGAACTCTGCTCTACTCGCAAAATCTTTAAGACTTGAGAAAACTTACTAAGTTCTTTTCGTGCAGAGCATTAAGAACTCCATGCCAGTCACTTGCCCAAAAAGCTAGAATATCTGCCTTTCCAGTGCACTCTCTAACTCTAGCATTAATGTCACAAAATTTAAGAAGCTGTAACTTGTACTTATAAATGAAGAAGATCCAACAAGATAAGAAGTTTTGACTCAGAAAAATTACAGTTGAAACATATGATCTTTGAGCATAAAGCGGTGAATTTGCAATGTTTGGGGCAAATTTGCAGCAGACCTGAGGAAAAAAAAAACAGTTTAAAGTATCAACATAGTCCAACACTTTGAAACTTTTATGGTTGATCATAGACGACATCAAGATAAACAAAGAGGAGGAAAAAGACATTAAGTGATTGTAAAATTAAAGAGCAGTGCAGAAGAACGGGACTTTATAGGACTTCTGTAAGTTTTTTCAGCAAATGTAATTTTTTGTGAAATACCAAGTTACCAGTTATAGATCTTGATCATTCAGATCCATAAAGTGATTGTAAAATTAATAAACAAACACTGTTAAAGTTCAATATCTGAATAGATTTAGACCAAAAAAACAAAAGACTTGATGACTAAGATCTGAAAACTAAATGAGAACCTTCATTGACTGCAATCAAATGAGGTCTTACACTTTCTCCTTTTCATTACTAAAAGAGTAAATTGGATGAGCTCTAGTAAAAGAATACTGTGAAGGATCATCGGACTAAAATCACCCATCTCTCCCAAAGTAACAAGTTTGAAACTTAATGTGGTCTTTCGTCTCTTCACCAATTTTTAGTTCGCTGCTGTTGGAAGAACTTGAGCGGTTAAGTTCTCAAGAAATGAAATCTATCTTAATTTTGAGTTGAGTCCTCAACATCAGTTCTTTAGTTTTACGTGATAAATATTGCCATCTATATACCATCTTAACTTTGAAACATAATGATACACTCTCCTACACGAGGAGAAAGAATTCTGTAGCTTCATTGAACCGAGGGGTTACTACCATTGCAATCAACTTGAATTGTAAATGTTGGACAGTTGAAACAAGCATTAATGAAAATGTACTTACGATTCAGAAGCTGAAGATTTCTTGTACCCCTGCCACGAGAGAAAATAAATCACAAGATCTTACTCAATCAGCAAAGAATCAAATAGACATTTTAAAAGAAAAAGGAATTACACAATAGATTTTCAATAAGTAAAAAAAAACGAGAAATCCCCAAGGGTCACTAGTTCATGGTTAGAAACTCGGCAGATAAGGAGTCGGACCCTCTGTCCTTATCCACTTAAATACCAAGAATTTATCTAGAGAAAAGTTTGACCCGTGATCTGTGCTTAACCTACACAAGTACATATCATGGATTGTGCTCTTACCATTAGACCAAAGCCTGGGATCAGAACTACATAATACCTCAACATGCTACTTTATCTATCAAATAAAAATTGGAGCGCCATCCTGTGGGTTTTAACACCTAACAATGAAAATTATCGAAAGGAACAAAATTCTAAAGAAAACTTCCCACACAAGACAATTTAAATGCACCTTTAGTCTCAATATTTTGGGGTTTGACCCTTCCCTCACATACATCATTTCCTGAAAAATTTTTCCATTCATCAAAAATGTGCAATGCTTCACCAACATCATGTCAAAATGCAGTAGCCTGCGGTTAATCACTAAGGACAAATATTGGAAAAAGGAATAAAGCATGTGGATGACTAAAAAGTTCACCAAATCTACATTATGGAAACATACACCGAAAAATACATCTGAAGATATCAGCAATAACAATCCCACTTGCCAACATAGTCAATAACTTGAACTCATGCAATTCATGAGGAAATACCTACACTAAACACATTCTTCTTTTCATAGTAGTGTTATGAGAATTCCAAATTTCTACTTTGTTGGTCCTACCAGGCCTTGTCACAATTTCTTGGCAAAGTCCAGTACACACAAAGGTTTATTTACCTATTGAATCACAAATAACTTTTTTCTCGAGGAATTAAGATCTCTAAAAGAACAGAAGAAAATGGCCTTTTCAGATCTCTTATGTGTAAAAGTGAAGATAACTTGTAACTTGTAATAAAAACATAAAACTAAAAAATTGCAAGTGACCTAAAAAGCCAATTCTCCCCTTCTTCTCCATAAAGGTCACAAAAGTTTGGTTATTGTTCCAGTAAATAAAACTGAAGTAACATCATACTAAATAGTACTAGTCATTTTTTCGCAATACATGTGAAGCAACTTAGCACTTCTCCGAATTGTCAAGGAAGATTAGGTCACTAGAATAAGTACCATATTTTTAGTAGAAAAAGTAAGACACCTAGCTGACTTCTTACTATTGCCCTTGTCAGCTAAAAGGATCGTCTATGGCTCAACAACGAAAATAATATATGGCCCTTTCTGACTGCCAATTTTCTTGATGTGCCAAAAAGCCTGTTTATCATGTTCTGCTTATACTACTTCACTTTGACATCTTAAGATGCCATGTTAACTACTTTGGTTTGAGTAATTAATTTGATACTCATCTTTTATCAGAAAAATTCAGTACTCATCCAGTATCAAGCTTAAGCATCATCTTGCAACTATATGCTAAATGCTCATCTAGTCAGTTCATGTTTAAGTATTGTTCAATAATTGTTCCGTTAGGATTTTGCATGGCAAACCCCCTCCCTCCCTCTCAATGAGCCATCCTCTGATTTCACAGCTTTATTTTCTGCTATCGAATACTGTTCATAATCCTAACTTAAAACTCTCTGAGACTACATCACTAAAGAGAGCAACCAAATGAGTAAGAACTTGAACACATCACTGAATTTTGTTGAACTGGGACACATTTCAAATTAGTTTGATTTCTTTACTGCCTTTTACAAATTTCCGACATCACTGGTCAACATTCTCTTTAGTTAATTACTGGTCAAACAATTATCAATGGAGCAACTTCATTTCAAGGTTGAGTAACTGGAAACTGGATATTAGGGTCATAGGAAAACATCAATTCAGACCTTTTTTTTATAAAGTAAAGTAACATCAATTCGGACTTTACAAGAGCAAATCTCCCAGATATTGATGGATGAAACTTGGATGTGATATTTGCACAGTTGGTGTCTAGGAAAAGGAGCAAGATATTAGCAGTCAATTGAAACCTTCAAAGTGACTTCAGAAAATCCCATTAAAAGAATTCAGAAGTGGTCATCACAGATATGAGCAGTAAACAACAAAACTCTACCACCATACAAATCTTTCAGATTATAGAACTTTGTCGTTACACTACAATGATCACGAGGTTACACCAAATAACAGGAAAATTTGTAAAATAAATCATCTTCTTCAAAAGTAAAGACATCTTTTAGCCTAATCCATAAGCTTTCCAGATCTACTTATTATAGTTGGCCTTACCTCCCAGAATTTGACATAACCTGATTGAGCTGATAGTACTGTAGCCAATGTTTGCTGCTGAGACAGAGACATGTTAGCCTCTGCACTATTATTCTTGCCAAGAGGAATATTTCCGGCTGAAATTGGTTGTTGATTCAAAACTGAAAGGTAACGGAAAAGAGTCAAAGCTCCTTCAACAAAACTAAGTGAATCACTAATATATCATAAGATGCTCTACATAAGATTTATGCACCAACAGCTATAGACATTGAAGCCGTTTACATATGTCACAGAAGACACTCATTAATTTTGATTTGCATTAATATGAAGTGAAAAGTAAGACGGTATTCATGCAGAGATACAACTCAACCCAACATCAGAAAAGGACAATGATAGATGAGATTAAGAAGAAGAAATGAAAAGGTCCGACTACTTTTATGCCTTAAACAAGTGAGACAGGGGGGTGGACATATATTAGACAAGTATTAGGCTATTAGCAAAAGAGGAACTGTATCCATTAAGCAATAAGTCATCTATCTAAAAGGTCTAGCCCAACGCCAGCAGTTGAAACAAATAATCAGCAACAGCATTAGGAAGAACAAAATGGAAAAATAGATTGAAAACATTCACATTAATCCTGACTTGTGATGGTTCACTATCATCTTCATTCATGATCATCTATTGTTATGCTGCTACTATTGATACTACTGTTATTACTGTAACTGTTGGTATTATTATTTGGCTTTTCTTCTGTCTGGATTCGATCAAGAGTAATGAAAAGTTTAAGATGTTAAACCCAAATTATATCCAGCTAATTAACTTCTTCCAAATATGGTATGTCTAACTTCACTGTGGTGCAGTTCTTGTCAATCGCTCCCTTTCATTCATCATTTAATTATGGACTTCTCCTCTAGAAGGTACTTCTCATTTTATATTCACAAAATAATCTTCTTTCAACAGAAAAAGCACATCTAAAATGAATCAGGCATATCTATAACACTATCCAGAGAAAACATCATACCAGGCATGTATGCAAGAGGAGTTCCAGAATTTGCCTGACTTGCTGGATTAGAAGTTGCAGCTGGACCGGAAACTGGAGGCACAGAAGACATATCCATTTCAACCAGGGTCTGGTTTGGCGCTAAACGTTCCACTTCACTGTGAGTGAAAGCAGCACAGGCCTCACTAAAATTTTCCGAAATTAATACAAGAAAATTTGGATTCTTAGACGTATCAACGGGCGGGGCAGCTGCTTGTTGATCGCGTTTTCCCTGATCAAGACAAGTTTGCACTTAGTATTGGTAACTAAATGAAGGGACAGTATGTTTCCTACTTCAAATCAGCAGCTCTAAAACATAATCAGGTTAGCATTTGCATGATAAGTCAGCAAGATTTAAATTTATTCTTCTGAATGATGAAAGGATTTAAAGACAGAAATCATGGCCTAGTATGTCAAGCAAGAAAATTAGCATGGGGAATTTCAAGATTACAAATGAGAAACCAATAGGTTATCCAAAATTCCCTAAATGGTGGCAACTTTAAATTGGCAACAAAGTTTGCAAGAACCTGTTTTCTGGAACACTTGGTAAATCTTTACTTATGATAAACAAGCACCGTGAGTTTGAAATAATTGTGACTATAAACTTCACATCGATCCCTTTACGACTGGAAGACAAACTTACAAAATAACGGCGTGTTAGACTAAAAATAGTGGGTGTAGCAAGTGAGTTTTGAAATCCATCTCTCCATGGAAAATATACTGCATAGGATAAAACACCATACAATTTTGTTTGGTATTTATATAAGCTGTGGAATCCCCTCGATAAGGAAAAAGTAAAGTGAAGTTGCAACAAACGTTCAAATCCCAATGTGATATTTTATTGTTTAATTGAAACCCCCTGGTATAAATTCCTGGCTTTGGCACTGCTATCAAATTCGCATTTGCTATCCTAAATCCATAGTTTTGAACAATAGGGATGCTCCTGATGGCTTAACCACCCAAGCAAAAAACTTAAAAGAAGAGTTCTAACAACATTCCATGCAACTTAAGACTATGTGCACTCATTGAAAGGGGAAAAAAACTATATGATACCATCACTATACAGTCTGTATCTTCAACATTGAACTATTATAGATGAGTCCCAAATTTAGCAACTCTTTAATAATCCTACAGGCAGGAGTTTCAATGGACATGCAAAGCAATTACTGTGTATCACTTCAACATATCGTCAACAGGTTCTGACCCTAAAAACAAGGGGAAAAGCTCAATGAAAAATTGTCCGTAATTACCGCATTATATATTGCTCTTAATTTGGGAAGCTTCCTTGGGCATATAACAGAGAGGGTAACAGAGCACTGCAAGAAAAAAGAAACATTCAGCGGAGGAATATGAGGGAAGCACCATGGTTTTGAAGAGAAAAAAGGGTTATCAACCAGTACCTGAGGAAATGCCCTTGCAACTGTCTCAGCATCAGCTAGTCGAAGACTGGTATGTGCTTCATTATCACTCTGCTCCAGATTCAGCATAGCTGGATAATAAACTCGTCTAGGGAATGGATAAGGATTACTTGCAGCAACAAGAATACAATGTCTTTGCCCATCAGCATCTTTGAGTGAAGAAAACATCTGAATGAAAAATCAGTCAAGTGAATATATACATGCAGTAAGAGGAAGTAATAAATTTGTTTTGCAGAGGAAGGCTATGTGAGCAACTTAGGAGCAGTTCAGGTTACATTGTGTTCCAACACAGAAAGAAATTCCATCCACATGTAATCAATTCCTCCTACAGTACGATATAGGCCGAAAATAAACTTAAAGCTGCAAGTATTGGCAACCATTTGTCTGGTTTTTATACCAGACAATCAGTGACCAACTCCAAAAATAAAACAGCACATTGGCATTTCTGTTTCAACATCAACCCACCTCCTCTTCATCCTTCCTTCAACCCATTTCTGTACACTTCTTTTCTTGGATCATTCTTTTTTTTTAAAAAGTTTTGCTTTCCCCAATTCAAATCTACTAGCTTATACAGAAGAACCTTTAAGTAGGAGGTAAAGAGGCTTAGTCAGTTTAAGTCTGATTTAACCTAAAAGCACTTTCTCTTAATAAATGAAATATCAATGCATTAATCACCAGTATGGACCCAAAGCATGTGTAAGGAAGATCATTTAAGTACCATCATGTATGTCAACTACTTTTGATCTCCTGACAAACCTACTCATCCATCTATAAGAAAAAGGAGGCATTTCCTTATTTATTCACCAATTTTGAAAGTCTCTAATATGTTTTAGGGCTTTATGATAGCTTCTACCCAAAAAAAGAGCAAAACCGAAACTCCCTAAAGTAAAACCAAAATCAATCTTCACAAAACCAAATCCAAACACTCTTCTTCTTTTTCTCCTGAAGGAAAAATAAAACAGAACTAAACTTTACTAGCAAACACCAAAACCAAACCTTTCTCCAAGAAAACACTACATGGGAGAACATATATATTTCAACATAGTGAGAGCAGAGATAAAGCTTTTAACTCTTCATGACCTAATAAAGCACTTGAAAATTTTAGTTGGTGGAAATTTGTGTGAACCAACTAATGCAACTACTTACATGCAAAACCTGTTCAGCGAACATAAGGAGGATAAACGAGAATCAAAACCAAATGACCTCTTTCCTTAATGGAAAAGGTTTATGATCTTAAAATATTAAGTTCACATAACAATACTAAATTATGACAGGTTGGTTGTTGAGCGACATATGTACACTCTTTTACATCCTCCAACTACTACTTCAAACAAAGTCAAATATATTAGCCCATTCAAACTTACTAATATCGTCTTATTTTTGCAAGGTAAAGTAACTTTCTAATCCTATATAACGCACATGTCAAACTATATCTACAATGTATCATAAATGAATATAACTTATAGTAACCATATGAAGCACAATTCAAACAAGTAAATGAACTGTGAAAGGAAAAGAAATCTGGTTTGTATAAGGATGACGTAAACCAATGAAAAACAGTTGAATCTAGGTAATGAGAAGGGAAGTGCCGTTCTTCAGTTTATGTTGGTAGTTCACAAACTTTAAGGCAGAACTACATTTCTGCTGATTTCACTCCTACATAAAATATCATATAATCAATAGGGTCTTCAAATAAACAGAAAGCAGCAAAAACAAGCAATAATTTACTAGCTAATTGTCTACACATCTACAAAGTTTTATGTGAAACTTAAACTTATCCTCACTATTCTGAACAGCAGTAGCATAACAAAGAGCAAAAACTATTACGCCTCAATCCCAAGTTAGCTAGACTGGTGAGTAATGGTGTAGAATATACAAAAAAATATAATTGATAATAATATGGACCTCACAGAACTCCCAAGAAAGCAAAAGGAAGCACAAAGAGGGAAGGGTGTAATAGAAAATAAAATAGTACGAGATGTGTATACCAAGCAAACTACTGCTCATAATATTAGAAATGCTTCAAAACATCATAAACAGTAAAACACACCATCAATGCTTCAGCAAGGCCTTCTGCAGCGGCAACATCATTGAAACCACCGCCTGAGAAAGGTAGAGCTGATAGCCACTGGAAAAACAAATTTCTGTCTTTTGTCCAGCCACTTTTTTGTAACACGCAAGCTGTGTAAGAGATGGTGAAACAGAAGATGGAGAAAAATGAAACATCAACCAGAAAGAAAAAAGAAAAATCTGTTTATTCTTATGCAAGGAGAGGTGAAAGAAGCCTCAAAATATTAAATTAGGATGCATTACCCCCGTCAAAGTTTTATAAGCCATAAGCTACAAGCCTATCCAACTAGGCTCTTTCCTCTTTGTCTACTTCATGGCTCATGCGAATAACACAAATTTAACAAATTCTTCCGTTGCAATAAATAATTGACATACGGAAATCACATACAGAAATATTTCTCTAAACATGGAGCACACGAGGATCAAAGAAGAAGACTGTTCTAATAATGGTGAGGATGCTAAAGGGGAAGCTAAAAGAATGGAAGATGGAGAATAGGAACAACTGGAATCAGACAAAAAGGGAAATTATGAATCAGCTGTCAATTGTAGAGAAGACTAAGGAGTTGAGATTACTATCAGAGGATGATTTACTTTAGAAGTACATCTTTCAATGGAGTTTGAAGACGTTGCAAAAAATGAGGAAATAGCTAGGAGGAAGAGGTCTAGAGTACATTGGCTCAAACATGGAGACAAATACCAAGTATTTCTATAGGATGGCTACAACCCATAAAAGATTTGACACTATTGACAAGTTGATGGTAGAAGGGGGGTTACAGTAACAGATTCAGAAGCAATTAAAGGATACATAATCAGTTACTACAAAAATCTTTACAGTGAAACAGAACAATGGAGGCCGGATATTAATCTACAGCGAGCGGAAAGCATTACACAAGAGGAAAATGAATGGTTGCAAAGGCAATTTGAGGAAGATAAAGTTTTTAATTGCAATTTGAGGAAGATAAGGCCCCCGAAACAGATGGCTTCCCAATGAGTTCTTTTCCAAAACTTCTAGGAGATACTGAAGACAAACTTCATGGATGCAGTGAGACAATTCCCAAAAACGCAATGAGAAAGAGCCCAATGCCACCATATGTGGCTCTATCCCAAGAAGACAGGAGCTATGGAACTAGGTATTCAGACCCATAAGTCTCATTAAGTGGTGTGTACAAGGTGTTTGGTAAGCTGTTGGCCGAGAGATTAAAGAAAGTGATAAGCAAATTAGTGAACAATCACCAATGGCCTTCATTCAAGGTAGGCAAATTATGGATGTTGTGTTAATAGCTAGTGAGTGTGTGGACTCAATGATTAAAGGAGAGATCCCAGGAATAATGTGCAAGCTTGATATAGAAAAGGTATATGATCATGTCAATCGGGAGTTTCTACTTAATATTCTGAAGCAGATGGGATTTGGAGACAAATGGCTTAAATGGATAGGTTTTTGCATCAAAACTGTCAGGTTCTCCATACGTATGGAGAACCTGACAGTTTTTTTCCTTCGAGAGAGGACTACTACTAGGAGATCCTCTCTCCCATTTCCTATATATCTTAGCTATGGAGGGTCTTAACGGTATGATTAGAGTGGCCTGGCCAATCTGAACAACTTGATAAAGAGTTTCAACATAGGTAACAAGTTTGGGGTTGATATGCAAACATGTCACTTTTTATATGCAGATGACACAGTAATATTTTGCAATGTAAAGACAGAACAAGTTAGTTACATTAGAGTTGTTTTGGTGATTTCGAGGCTATTTCCGAGCAGGCCGTGAACTGAAGGAAAAGCAGCATCCTCCAAATCAAGGAAGTGGCAAATATACAGATGTTGGCAAGCAGCTTGGAATGCAAGATAGAGCATTTACCAACTACTTACCCAGGAATGCCTTCGGGGAATAACATAAGGAGCTTAAGATTTGGGATGGAATCATTAAGAAGACAGAGAAGAGGTTGGCTAATTGGAAGGCAAATTATCTATCTCTGGGAAGAAGAGTCACTCAGATCAATTCGGTTCAGGAAAGGTTGCCTACATATGTAATGTCACTTTTCCCTTTACTAGCAAAAGGTAGAAGAGAGGCTAGATAAACAGAGACGTGATTTTCTATGGTCGGGGAATAAAAAAAGGGAAAAAAGTACACTTCAGTTAAATGGCAAACAGCCTTACTAAGCAAGAAGACAGGAGCTCTTGGTATAAAATTTGAGGGTCCAGAACAAAATTCAACTTTCTAAATGGCTTGGGAGCTTTGTGGTTGAAGATCAGGCATTATGGAGAAGAGTAATTCACAACAAATATGGGCAGAAGAAGGAGTGGGTGTCTAACGTAGTAGATAACACGTATGGGTATCAGTATGGAGATCAATCAGAAATTTATTGTCTAGTCTGAAATAGAATTTGGTGTTCAAAGTGGGAGAGGGTAACAAAATATTTTTTTGGAAGGACAAGTGGATTGGACAACAGTCTCTAAACTCGGTCTTCCCAGATCACTTTTTATTTTGTACCAATCCTGATGCTAAAATTGCTGAGATTTGGTCTCCTCAGGGGGATGGAACCTCACCTTCAGGAGAAAATCTAAATGATTTGGAAGTGGATAGAATTGCTGAACTGCTACTCAAATTGGGTGAATTCACATGCCTTACTACAGAAGCATTTACAATAAAATGGAAACACAACTCTGATGGCAAGTTATCTGTGAGTAGATAAGGACTCACACAGGAGGAATTCCTGGTCCATGGAAACAAATATGGAAGGGCAACACTCCAACCAAGGCGCAATGCTTCACCAGGTTTTTCTCCAGAAGGACATGTTTCACACAGGAAAAACTCAAGAAAAGAGGCTTCCAGATTGTCTCCAGATGCTTTTTTTGTCACGAGAAGGAATAAACTAACAACAGCTTATTCCTACACTGTAGGATTACTATTCAGGTGTAGCACATGGTTCTCAGCATTTATCAAGAGCCCTGGATGATGCCAGAACATACCGCTGATCTTTTGAGCTGTTGGATGAGGAGGGGAGGAGCAAGACCCAAAAAAGATGGTGATCTATAGTACCTATATGTGCCTGGTGGGCTATTTGGAGAGAAGAAACCTCAGGTGTCATGAGAATATCACTAACATTATTCAGAAAGTTAAAGAAAATTCCATTAACATGTTGTTTTGGTGTAAAGAAGAAGGTATAGAAGAAGCAGAACACTTTCTAGGATGTATATAATTATGGATTTAGATTTATCTTGTAACTTTTTGGAGTAGCCAGCATACCCTTAATGCTGAATATAAAACTTTACCTTTATTTAAAAAAAAATGGTGGAGTGGACAACTGTACAAACAATCCATAAAATGCCTATTAAGATGATTCACCGACTAAATTTCAGCCATATAGAGATCTTGATCTAGTTAAAAATTGCTCCACATGTTTGTTCCTTTTTCTAGTTGAGATAGCATGGTCTGAAGAAGGTTTTTCTATGTGAATGACACAACTACTGTTCATACTTAAGTTGCAACAGTGTCAGCCAAAAAAATAAGGTAATTAAGAACAAAATGGATACAAACCATAGTAGGAATCATGCACATTAAAGACCACCAACGACAGCTCTACATCGCAAGCAGATGGGTTCTGGAACTTCAACAGAAAAAAAGTAAAATTAGCTTAAAGAAACAATTAAGTTTATTATCGCCTTCAACTCATGTTGTAATGGAATATCATCTACTCCTATTCAAGTATATAGTATTTGAACATTACAATCACCCTCAAAACGAAAAAAAATAAAGGTGTACAAGATGAACAACATGAATTTACAAACCTGTTCTATTGAATCAGCTTCAGCGAAGGACCTGAAAATTTTACAAAAGCCTATAAGTCAAAAGCAACATATATTGACATTTCAAATCAAGATATAGTTTCACAGCATCAAATTAAGATTTAAAGAAAGCAGAAAATGCTATTCCAACAATATAAAACTCTCAGTTTTCTCTCTTATGTTATAGAAGCAGGCAATTAAGGGTCTAAAACAACAAATAGTATCTGGGGGGAAAACAATTTTAAAATGAAAAAGATCAAAGAGAAGCAAATCTTTGAATAGTCAAGAAGCACCGCGATTGTTGATATCGCACAACGGTCAATTTAGTGTACAATCATCACAAGGGTATTTTCGAAAATATCATTCTCTCAATGGAATAAGCCTATAAAAATGTCTACAACACCTATACTCCCGCAATAGCAATGTTCTAGAAGTTGGTTTGATTGAAAAACCATATCAACCAACAGCTTTGAAGAACCCCAAACCAGCAGTATATTCAGTAGTCATTCAAGTGAGAGTTAATCAGTTCACTACTCTACCTAAAATCACTAAAGATAAACCGAAAAAACCCAGAGACCGAAGGGACGGTAATTGTTTGCTCTGTAACTGACATGACAAGAGAAAGATTCATGTGAGTTTTAATAACCAAAGATAACCCCATACAAGAACAATGGCATAAAAAAAAGAAACAAACTAAAATAGGACATAGAACATTTCAAAACAAGGAAAAAAAGTTATAAATCTATTGGATACTATATATCATCTAATAATCACCTTTGAAAAGGAGAGCAATAAAAACTAATTTCACTAAAACTAATCGTTAACCCAACTCGATTCCGAAAGAACAACTACACCAAAAAGGAAATTAAGTTCACTACATTGATAACAGTAAAATAAATGGCAAATCAATTCATTTCATCTTATTTATGTTTGCTTTGATCGTTTTCACTTTGATTGATAAATGAATTTTTCAGTTTCAAAAAAATTCATTAACCATTAAAGAGAAAACAATCATAACAAACATAGATCAAATGAAATGACGGCGCGTATGAGGATGAGACTATACCGAATCATTTTCTCTAGATAATCCGAAAGGATTGTTTTCCAAAAAGGTCCCATGGCACTAGTGCCTTCAACGACAACAATTAGCTTTTTTCCCATCATGTATGGTCGGCCAATGATTCTTTCTTTTCAAAATTCTTAATCTGCTAATGATTCTACAGATTGATTGTTGTTCGCCGCCTAAGATTCTATTTTATTAGATGACATACAAGTTAAGGGAATAGGGTTTAAACTGAAAGTATATGTGTAGACATTGAAATTTTGTTGGATTAAAGATGGGCCTTTACAAGACTTGGCCCAATCCAATATTCTTTAAACCAACAGGTCCATTAGAGATTTTTGAAGATTTGGATGGGCCTCTAAAAAAAAACATAAATACGTTACAGTAGAGATCCTCCGAAACGTTTTTGTCTACACATATATTTTCAGTTTAAGCCATATTCCCTTTAACTTGTATACCATCTAATAAATAAAATCATAGGCGGCGAACAACAATCAATCTTTAGAATCATTAACGGAGCTTTAAAGTTAAGAATTTTTTGAAAACAAGAGTCATTAGTACAGAGGCGGATGGCCAAAGCTGGGCAGGCCGTCCCAAGCACGCATCCGGATACGCTGTGGTGTGTGCAAGCCCCAGTGTCGTTGCCGTTTGAAGGCACTCTAGTGCCATGGGACCTTGTGTGGGAACACACCTTTCCGGATTATCTAGAGAAAATTGATTCGGTATAGTTCATCCTCATAGCGCCGTCATTCATTGATCTATGTTTGTAATTGATTGTTTTCTCTTTAATGGTTAATGAATGTTGTTCATGAAAAAAACTGGACAAAATTGATTTCACATTTACTGCATCTAATAGTGAAACGATCAAAGCAGTGTAAAAACCATAAATAAGATGACATGAATTGATTTGTCTCTAGTGTGTTTTCACACTGTTAATTCAATGTAGTGATCCACACCCTCTATACTTCCTTTTTGGTTGTAGCTGTGTTCTTCTCGTAATTTGTGAGTTGGCGGTTAACGCTTAGTTTTAGTGAATTGTAGTGTTTTTTTGGATGCCAGCCACTTACTCAATAGGTGTGTTGATTAGATAAGATGATCATATAGTCTTCCCTATACAGATTTTATATTTCTTTCGTCTTGTTTTGAAATTGTGTTTCTATGTCCTATTTTAGTTTGTGTGCTTTTTTTTATGGGTGATTATTCTCTGCGTAAGATAGTGATCTTCGGTTTCTTAAAACTTTTACATCAATTTTTCACTCCACCGCTACAAAGCAAACAATTATTGTCCATTTGGCTCCAGGGTTCTTTTTGTTTCACTTTAGGACGTTTAGCTTTGAAGGAGTCACTCAGGTGAGCTTTCGCTTGAATCCTTACTTAATTCGGTTGATCCTGTGATTTGGGTTGTCTTTAAAAGCCTCTTGTTTGCGGTTATTTTCAATCAAACTAGTTGTTCTGGGAAACACGACTCTTATTGATGATAGTGTATAGGTGTTGTAGACATTTTCATAGGCTTATCCTAAGGAGAAAATGAGATTTTTCCAAAACTCATATGATTTTCCCAAACCTCTTTAAGAGGCCCATGTTGTACTAAATGATGGAATATATCAAGTCTTTTAAAGTTGCAATTTAGTGAAGTCGGGTACCATGGTGGCTTCTCCTCTCTTGTTTGGAGATGGTGCTTTGTTGTTCTTTGATGCAAATATGATGCAAATGAGATACAACTAGACTTCCTTGTGCAAGTCTTGAATTGGTTCTAGGCGGTGTTAGGACATAAAATTAACCGCAGAAAATGTAAGATCATACCCACCGGTGCAATGAGTAATATTCGCATCTTTGCCGAATTTTTACAAGGTAGGTAGGGTTCTCACTACTGCCTACTTTGGTTTACCTTAGATGATCCGAACAAGGATCTTGGTGTTTGGAATTTGATTATTTGGAGGGTAAAAAAGAGGTCAGCAAGTTGGCAGAAAAGATACTTATCCAAATAAGGTTGGACGTGTTATTAAAGCGCACATTTATTGAGTACTCAGCTACTTATACTGGTGTCAAGGCACTTGCACTTGGGTGATTGTGGTAAACTAGAAATATTGTGCAAGACACATTCTCCTTCCTTGCAATGCAGTGATGGGACAAAGGAATTTCACTTAGTCAGTTCGGAGACCATGACATCTCCTAAGCAGTAGGGAGGGCTTGGGGCCAAGACTTGAAGGTTTTTAACAAAGTACTTTGGGTAAATAATTGTGGAGATTTCTGGTGGAGTAAGAATCTTTATGGAGGGGGGTGATTATAAATAAATATGGTGTAACCCAAGGAGGATTGGCAGAAAAAGCGAAAAAAATGGGATCAAAAAATGTCTTTTCGGGTGCGCCCTCGGCGTGTAGAGGAATATAAACGATTCAAGCGGGGGATGCTCATCTTTGATATCATTGTTTTTGAGGTTGGAGATGCGAGTAGAGTTAGATTCAGCGGGCAAATATGGTGTGGAGGAATGATGCTTAAGGATGAATTTTGGTGGTGTAGAGTTTCTTGCCAGAGAGAATCATCTATTTATCAATTACAACACACAATGCGATGGAAGTTTTTTGGATATGAAGTTTAGGAGGAATTTCTAGGATTATGAGGTGACCGAGTTCCAATTATTCCTAATTTACTCCAAAAGCAAGGTGAGCCAATTGACAAGTGTGACCCCTTGAGTTGGGATCTAAAGGATAACAAGTCATTCTTAGACCTTAATTAAGGTTTTTTATGAGAACTAAAGCTACCTACCGTTATGTCGAAAGAGGTTATCTTTCACAGGCGTTGGTTGACCTTCCAACCCCAGGTCTGTGTTGATTCCGTGGTCTAGGCTTACTAGAGCGCGAGTGACTTTTTCCTATGGCGGAGAATATTGTAGAAATACAGCGAACGGGTCTGGTTTTGCATGCGTTGGTGTTGGGTATGCAAATTTACTACTTGTGTGAGGCCCCCAAGTTTGCGGGACTGTCTGGCACTCCGTGTCACTCATGTGATGAGACACGGAAGCATACGTGATTGAGTTTCGTATACGAACATCAAATTGTGCTTCCTTTTTATCCTTTGAATATAATAAGCCACTTCCCGCTCCTCATCTGATATAGAAGAAGACAAGACCAATCAGAGCAAAAAATATTGTTGGCTGATGTTGACTGACAATTCGCCCCCCCACAAAACGAGCTACTGACTTTTTTCTAGCAGTCCCGAAATTTCTCGGACCACAAATTGTCCCTCCAAAAATATCTCAAATGTCCAAAACAAAAATATAAAAACACAACTCTAACAACTCATTCAGAGTGCGTTGAGCCAGAGAAAAAGCTCACTTTCAAAAAGGGGTCACATCCACCTTGTTACTTTGGTCCCTTACAGGTCATGTTCCGGTTCACATGAGCTCATAGAAGCATAGTCCGATCTAATTTGTAAATAGTAAAAACTATATTTAAATCAAATCAAACAAAATGCAATACATATAATCCTATACATTGCAAACATAATTAAGAAATTAAACATTATCCTTGGACCTCTCCTCGCTACCATCTTAAGCTTTTGGATGAGATCGGCATACAAATTAGCACTATAGCATATGAATATTACTAAAATCGACTGTCAAACTGAACTCAATTCCAATTCAAAAAAAAAAAACAGAAGTAAAATAGTATAGTAATATGTTTCTTATACAAATGAAATTGCATCGCCTAAATAAGTACCGTATGATTTTGAGCCGGCGTAAATCGAATCGACTCTTTGCCGGAAAGTTCCAAAAATTGCACCGCCGCACAAATGAACAACGATGAACTGTTTGTCCGCCGTGATTGCTTTGTCGCAGATTCTAGAAACTGAATTCAAATTCCTTCGCTGGTTAGTTCTATTAAACGCCATAGCAATATCCATGAGCAACTAGCGAAGCTTTAGAGCTTTTTCAGGTTTCTATACCTTTTCTGGTGATGAAGGAAAAAGAATGACGGCAGCAAATGTATATGACACCTTTAGCTTCCTATAAATTTGGCCCAATATGCTTAGCATTGAATCTTAGGGCCCATTCAATTAGCCTCAAATCTTAAGTTTTTAGCCATCTTTGAGTCTGGTGGCCTTTATTTTCAAAAAGATGGCGAGAAAACATTTTCTGGCTAGTTTTTGAAACAAATACACCTTAGATTTTAGGGTGCGCATCAGTCGGTTCGATTTAGTTTATATGTTATTAGTTTAATTTTCGATTTTTAAATAAATTTAATCGACAATCAAATCAATAACATATTTCTTATCGGTTTATGGTAATTAACGGTTCGATTTTCGGTTTAATCAATATAAAAATACTCATAAATATTAATATACACAATAAAAAAAATTTCATATAGACCATATGATTTTTCAGCATTTGACATGAAAGTAATAATCATAAAAGTAACAAACATTTCTCTCGCAAGTTTAGACACTAGACACATTCAAAGAAAAAAAGGTAAAAATAACAATCGTTGTTCAGCAAGTCTAGGCAATTGGCATATTCAAACTAGAAGTGTACTTGCAATTACAGAATAATAACAATAATTAAAGTTTTAAGTAATATTGAGATCAAAGTAATAGAGTTTGTAAAATGTTATATAATTAGAGTTTACTGAATTGGGGATAAAATAGTAAATTTAGTATGGTCTTATTGAATTATCGATTTAACCATTAACAAAATCATATTTCAAAAACCGAGTCAATAACCCAATAAAAAATTTATAAAACCGCTTAAAACCCATTAACCCAATTTCAATAAATCAATAATATTTTTTTTTGATTCAGTTTATTGGCCAACTCGATTTTTCCACACCCTTACTATATTTTCATTCAATATTAACATTAAATATATATTTTTTAAAATGTAAAGAAAATATCATGAGTTGGATTAGCTCAACAGTATATGTTTTTGTAGTTTTGTCATATTTCTACTATGTACTAGCTTATATGTCGAGTACGGACCTCGAAAACGCAAACCTAATCACCTCATATAGTATTATTAGAACTAGTAGATAAATGTTGTAGCTATCTCATCGAATGTTTTTTATTTTTTTAAGTTTTTACTACGTAGATATCCGTTTTTATGGAGATTATATAGTAAATGGATATTTTTTTAACAAAAATTCAACTTATATATGGAGCTTTAGAATTATACTAAATATCATTTTTTGAGTAAAATTGAATATTTTTGTGAGTAAATGTTAAACCATTGTGCAATTTTGTAAATTATAGTCAATGTTAAACAATAACTTAATGTTTTATTTATAAGAAGATTAAGCAATGTAGAGCAAACATTAAGTCATAGTCTAACGTTGTCCGAAATAATTAATATTTTGGATTATTTTTGTACAACATATAAAATTGAGATACATCTAACTAATGGCTTTTTATAAAAAGGAACATTTACATTAGACATCCATCACTTCAAAGACGCTTATATATCAATCACCCAACACGATTACTGAATTATTTTATCTATTAAAATTAAATAAATAAAAAGAAAACTTTTTATTTTATTTTATTTTTATTTTTATTTAACTTCAAATTTCAATCTCTAATAACTTATACTTATTTAATTAATCACTAGCACGAATAACTCGCATATTTTTTTAAAGATAAACCCTAATATTTCATCATGAGATAAGGAATTAAAGATGCCAACTCCTCACAAATTTTAAGATCCAACCCCACATTCATATGAAAGGCCATTCATCATATATTTTTTTTTTTGGGGGGGTGGGGTTGTGGGTGGCTTTTGCACCATAGTATATATATTATATTGCTTTAATAAAATATTTTGTGCATGCAAGAAACAAACTAAAGTGTCTTCTTATGAATTGTCTTTCCATAATTGTGTTTCTTTTTGGCTCTTAAGGGACCTAAGGTCATTTCCTAAAATGGTGTCCCTATTTAATTTATTTAAAAAATTCCATTTTAGTACTTTTGGAAAAAATAAATCAGACAGATCAAAGATTCATTATTGGATATGATGCCACTATTTTAATATAGCACACCTTTTTGAATTAGTGTACTTAGCAAAAATTCTTTTGTATTTTGTTATAATTTTTTTTGTTTAGGGATAATATTGTTTTTGTATCTTGTTATTATTTAAAAGAAATATGGTTCTATCTAGCGTATTAGATCGGGAGTAGATTTTCAAAAACTCAATAATTTTATATAAATCTTGAATTTATATTCAGAAATCTAATAAATATAAGAAAAAATAATTGTTATAAATTCTATAACAAATAAATTTTTCATCCAACGATAGAAACTAAACTGTTTAAACTTTGTTACACCTAAAAAGTTAAGATTATTAAAAATCTATAAATTTTAAATTTTAAATCTGTCTACAAAATCATATAATCTCGTATATTTGTAACAAAAATAATAGAAAAGTAAATAGAAAGAAAAAAAAAGATATAATAGTCTAATAGAGTTCCATTAACTATAAGAGATATACTTATATTTAGATTTATTTTAAAGAATTATAGTTCTATGGAAACCCCATTGTTGTCCACATAACAAGAAGGCATTTTGAAAGAATATGCCATTTCATTTATATCATTAATACCTCCACATAGGCCGGCGGAGCAACAACCGGTGAAGGTTGGTTTGGTCGTTGAACATATTTTATCGGAAAATTATTAAATTGTATCGATCAATTAGAATTGTTTTATGTATATATATAATAGTCGTCGAATATATTTCATTCCTTTTTTCGAGTTTAACTAGTATTATTCTTTCTTCCTTTATATCTGTATACTAGTTGATTTGATATTACTCTATGACAATGGAGCTTGAGGGAAAATCGAAGAAGGAAGAGAGAAGATATTATTGAATGAATGAGAATTACAGCGGTACAAACTACTTATATACAATTTGTAGATTAGTTAACTAACTATCAAACTAATTGTCATTATTACTTAACTACAATATTAGCTAACTAAGTAATACACGTCAGTCAGCTAACTAATAGTTAGTTACAGCCAACTCAGCGTGAACTATATTCAATAATATCTAAATTGATATTACTACATGTTGTTTTCAAAATACAATGGCAAAGTCAGAAATTTCACGAAAGATGTTAAATTGCTAAAATGAACATGCTCTTCTTAAAAAGTGGAAAAAAAATTGCTACAACACACGATCACTTTAAGATTGTGTCTTCACTCTTTCAAGACGCCCGAAACCACTATGTTACATCATATTATTGTGTCAAGGGTGTTCAAAATATGTTATTTAGCCCCTTTGTTATCATTTTTCTTATATATACGATATATTTTTCCGACGAAGAGTGTCCAATTGGACACTCTTACATAAGGGTGACTATGCCACCGGTTGTTTCGCTTTGACATATATTATCTTATTATTGTTTCAGACAAGTGTCATTCAAAATCACTTTTGTTCTTTCTCGAAAGATAAAATTTATGTACATTCTACTCCCTCTCCAAATCTCAACTATGAAATTACATTAAAATTTTTATTATTATTATATTGACAAAATCTCTAATTTTACTGTTACTTAGACGTTTGCTTTCGTTTTTTTTTCTATTGTATTTTGTCTCATTATATCACACATTATTCAATAAATTTTAAAAAATCACAATCAATTATCTCGAGTTAGGTTCAGAATAATCTTTTGTTCCATAACCCTTGTCTTGTAAGTGCATGCAATGTTAGCTAATGCCCAATGGTCTATATATCTTCATCGACTAAGATATTAATTAAGTTACGTTGCTAATAAAAGACTTCTTGCTAGTCAATAACAATAATACTTTGGTGAGAGGTAGTTGTCAAAATGCCATTAATTCGTACATTTATTATTTACTATATATAAAATATTATCTCAATCTTATTCGTAGCTTGTTATTTAATCATGTATCATAAACCAACTATCAATTATAAATATTAAATTAATGAAAATATTTCCCTTACCTAGAAATGTGTAGATTTTGTCCAAATTTTAATCTAATTTTACGTTTGATAGATTTCACTAAAAAGGGGTGTTGGAATTTTATAAAAAAATGAAATCATTATTTAAATCTGAAATACTAGCTCCTCTAACTAATTTTTCAAACTTTAAATTAAGTTGAAATAGAAATAATCATATAAGATAACCGTGATAGATAGATTGCACTATCAAAAAACAATGAACGAATTAGCAATTGTCAAAATTTCATATTAATCTTGTTTAGTGATAGATAAAAGATGACAATATTCATTTTACTAAGAATTATTGATTATCTATGGACCATTTAGAAATTAATTCATGTTTAATCATCAATTGCAATAAATCAGACTGTTTTTCTTTTAATTAGAGATTTTAACTGAAATTTTAAAAATGAAAAATTCTTAGTAGAGAATGCTTCTCGTCGAATGTAGTCTCATCGCATGTTATCAAATTAAAAATATTTTTTTAAAAAAATATTCGGACACGACCTACTACGGTCCCCAATGTAACGGGACCCAATCAGCGACAATTGTGTCAGATCAGCATTAGTGCGTACTCATCACGCATTATGCCATGCGTCTTGGACACACAACACACGATTCTATTTTGCCTCTTTGAGACACCAAAAGCCAACATTACTAAACACAAAATTTTAATAGCTCGATTAATTATTTATTGAAATTTCATTTTATTAATGAGTGTTCGATTCTTCGTCTCGTAATTATGTCTTATCTCTCTTTTTATAGTTTTATTTTTTTAAAAAAAAAAAAATTATACGTCGAGGTGGATGGCGCGTGTGATCACGACGTATGGAAGATTCGTTGTTTGTTTTGAAAGTTAAAGGGGGGGGGTAGCAGGAAAAGGAGCAACTCCCCAAAAGCGGCTGGCGGAAGCAGAGGAAAACGTGTCGGGGGCAGGAAAATCAAGGGCAGGCAGGGGACGCGCACAGGCCAAGGCGGCAGGGTGGGACAAGAAAGGAACGGATGGAAACAGTGTGGGTGGGCGCGGCGGGTATCAAAAGAGGCACCGGGGGAGGGGGTGTGAAGGGAGAGGGGGAGTTAGGGTTTTGGTAGGACAGTAGTTTTTCAATACAGCAAGTTTTTTTTAGGAGTTTAGTCAGTAGTAGTTAGTTCAGTTGTTAAGTAAAGTCGTTGAGTTTAAAGAGTAGTTTTTGTAGTGTTGTCGTAATTTTTCTGGACCCAAAGAAACGGAGTATATTCCAAGCAAAAAAGAAAGTTCTAGAGTGGCTTTTTGTTAAATTACACTTTGACCCTTTATATTTGTACATTTTGAATTTTTGACCTTGTGAAGCCCTTCAATTTTTGTGTCATCTCTATTTTTTACCTAATTTGTTGTATATTTTGTTAGTGAATCAATGTTGCAAAGTTAGTTTGTTCATCAATTTATTCATTGATATAAGAAATGAACTTGAGGTCTATGAGGTTAAGGTATAGTTAGTTGTACAATTGTGTAGTGTATATTGATAATAATATGTTCAGATAGCGATGAGTTATCATATTGTACCGTAATATTAACTTATTATGTATGTTTTGCAACATTGATTCATGCGATATCAGTAAAAAAACACACAAAGTTCTTTGTATAGATTTGATTTCATAATTGCATGGTGTGTTATAATTTGTGCTAGTTAACATTAGAAAAAAGTGATAAAATAATATTTCCTCCGTTCATTTTTACTATTTTAACTAGATATACCTATTAAGAAAATAATCATTGATGTATATTTTATCAAACTATCTCTATCAAAATGATTTTAACATTAAGTCTCGAAAAATATTTTGAAGAGGTTGTACTTAATGTTGACAGTAGAAATGAAAAAATATAATTAAACTTTTCTTGATATATCAAAACTGATAAGTAAAAATAAATAAATAAGGTATAATAATACTATCAATTCTGAAGATCTTAATAGCTCATTAATTTATCGATTTTTTAGAATTTCCACCTTTTTGGTGAAGGTTTGATTTTATGTGTTGTAATTCATCTCCCAAACACCAATTCTGACCCCTTTTAAGTGGGAAAAATGAGAAATTGTAGTAGGTATGTTAAATGTTACTTTTATAATTTGAAAGGACAAAAGAGTAAAAGAGGTTTGATCTTATCTTGATAGTGTAATATGTAACGTCAATGCCAGCACACATTATTATTTTTATTTATTTTGATCATATAATATAATAAAAATATAAGAATCACTCTTTCGAATATTCACAACTCTCTAAAAAGCACGAAACCTAACCCATCAAAGATTCGTTTCGTATGCGACGCCCCGACCTCGACCCTTCTTCCCACGCACCACCTTTTCCAAAAAATTTAAAATATCATATAAATATATTTTCTTGAGTTATTTAAAAATTTAAAATTTATCATCTCGACTAATTGTAATTAGGTGTAATAAGTTTATTATCGAAACAAAAGTTTTCAATTATTTTTTTGAGATTTGAAATTGAGATTTTTAATTAAGGATAAAGAAATAAACAACCTGATTCATATCACTTGATATTACATTATTATAAAAATAATACGAGTTAATGATGAAGAAATTTTACTTCTAAATAAATAAAATTCATTATTATTCTTATTTAGAGAAGAAATAGTGATTTAGTAACGAATTAGTGATGAAGCTCTTGGCTTATTAATTTTAGACTTTTATAGAGCATATTTTTGTTTTGATTAATTCAATTTAACGAAAAAAAATGCTCCTTATCAGAAGTTTCTTTCCTTTTAAAGGTTCAATTTTAAAATCGTGAATGAATTTTATCTATCAACCATACCTTTTATGGTTTATGAAGTTGATTAGAGTAATTCATATCTATATTGCGCATAACTCGTAATAGTAAAAACATTCTATTCTACTAAATATTTCTAATGAAGAAAACATAATTCATCCAAAATATTTTTGCATTTTCAAAAATTCCAAACTCAAACTCGAAACCATTTAATCAAAGAGCAAAGGGACTTGATGGGTCTTCTAGCTAGATGTTTCTTACCTTACCGAAGAGTCAAATATATTATTTCTTATATACCAAGTTTGTTCCCTTTTATGATTCTCTAGCTCCTTTATTCTTTTAAAGTTCCCATTCCGGATCTCTCTTGTTTTAAACAAAACAAAATCACTCTCTCATTTAATCTCCCCCCATTTCTGGGTTTTTTCTTTTTTTTCCCCTCATCTCTCATATAGCCTTGACTAATAATATTAAATAAATTAAAAATATTTTTCTTCCATTACTTTCCTTCTTAGGCAATCAATCATTTTTTCACAAAGCTGGCAAATTTTTCAAAGAAAAAATCAGCTTGGTTCTTTTACAAAGAAGATGATGAGCAACAACAATTTTTCAGACAAAATGGAAAGATGTCAACAATATATTGATGCTCTTGAACAAGAAAGAACAAAAATTCAAGTTTTCTCTAGAGAACTTCCACTTTGTCTTGAACTTGTTACTCAAGGTAATTTTTTTTAAAATATATTCAAGATTTTTATACTAAATCCATATAATATAAACAAAACCCCATTTCTTCATTTTTTTTGTTTTGTTTAAAGATTCATACTATATTTCAAACAAAATAATGAAACCCCATTTCTTCATGTTTTTCTTCAAGATTCTATAGTATACAAAGTTAAAACAAAATAATAAAACCCTATTTCTTTAATTTCTTCATTTATTGTGATTTTTATTTTTGTTTAATGTGGTAAAAATAATAATTAAATTTTAGTGTTCCTAAATGGTTTATTCATCAAGATTCTATACTATTTAACAAAATAATAGAACCCCATTTATTAATTGTCTTATTGAAATGTTTTTCAAACAAAACAACATTTGTTAAATTTATTAACTTTTTGTGATTTTAATATGATTTTTTTCATGTGCAGCTATTGAAACTTACAAGCAACAACTATCTGGTACAACAACAGAATACAACCTTAATGCGCAATCTACTGAATGTTCTGATGATGAACATACATCTAGTGATGTTCCTATTTTGGAAGAATTTATTCCATTAAAAAGCACATTTTCTCATGAAGATGAAGATGAAGATGAGAATGATGAAGAAAATCAATCTCATAAATCAAAATCTTTTGATAATAGTAATAATTCTACTAGTTCTAAGGATACAAAAAATAAAAAATCTGATTGGCTTAGATCTGTTCAGCTTTGGAATCAAACTTCAGATCCCACCCCAAAAGAGGTAATTATTTTTTACAAAAAAAAATAAATTAATTTTTTTGAAAATTTTTGTTATCTAATTTTTATTTTTGTGGGGGTATTTTAGGAATTAACACCTAAAAAGGTGTCGGTTGTAGAAGTGAAGAAAAATGGAAGTGGAGGAGCATTTCATCCTTTTAAGAAAGAGAAAAATACTGTCGCCGCCGCCGTTGAAACAGCGCCAGCTGGAGCTGGCGTTGTGTTGGCGGCGACAGGTAGTTCCACCGCGGAGAATGGCGGTGGAAGTAAAAAAGAGGATAAAGATGGACAAAGAAAACAAAGGAGGTGTTGGTCACCAGAGTTACATAGAAGATTTTTACATGCCTTACAACAACTAGGTGGCTCTCATGGTAATTATTTTAATTTTTTTAATTCGAGATGAATTTTATTGTTTAGCGATAGAAGTTATTGGTGGCTAATTATTTGTATTTATTTTTTTGCAGTTGCTACACCAAAACAAATTAGGGAGTTAATGAAGGTGGATGGACTTACTAATGATGAAGTTAAAAGTCATTTACAGGTTTGTTTAATGATTAATGAATATTCTAGATGTTTTTCTTTATATTTATATTTATTTTGGTGCTCCTTTCTTTTTCAAAAAAAAAAACATTTATTTATCTTTGGCGAATGTGAAACATGATGAACTTTGATGTATATCAAAACTTGTAAATTGGATATTTTTTGTTTTGTTTGGTAGTGCAAAGTTGATTAGGGGTCCATCAACATATTCTAGTACAAACTTGGATTATTTTGGATAGATAGACTCAAGAATTTTGGATAAACTACATATATTTTTCTTTTTAATTAATACGGAATTATATGAGTCGGGTAATTTATCGAAAATAATTTTTGTATATTCTCAAAATGAAAGTAAGATAATAAAATTATATTGAATTTGTTATTGCGTTACGCAACTAAATATATATTTTGTTATAGAAAAATCTACAACTTTTGAGATTTGGTTTAGGTAAATTTGGTAAATGTAGCTGTATATATCTTTAGATGAGCTAAAAATCGAAAGATACTTTGAATTTAGTAAACTATAGTAAGCTTTCTAAAATTGTTTATATAAATCTACTTTTATATGGATACCAAAGCAAGCTAACATATATGATGTGTAATTTTCCTAGTTATTTACAACTAATTACAAATTAAAATGTAAAACTTTTTTACGTGATTTGATAGTGTAAATTTTTTTTATTTTTTATATACATATATACATGCATGACCTAAATTTCATTTGTTATTTTTTTTTTATGTAGAAATATCGATTACACACGAGAAGACCTAGTCCTTCATCAATTCACAACAACAACAACCAACAACCACCACAATTTGTGGTCGTCGGAGGAATATGGGTCCCACCACCCGAATATGCCTCGATGGCCGCTGGTGCTCCAGCGGCCTCGGGCGAAGCATCGGGAGTTGCCAACTCAAATGGAATCTATGCACCTATTGCCACTCATCCAAAGGGGCCACTCCATGATCATGCATCGGGTGGAACCCTAAGGCAACACAACAACAAGTCGTCGCGCTCAGAGCGCTCCTCTGAGCGCGACGGAAGCCACAGTCACTCTGACTGTGGCGGTGTGCATTCTAATTCTCCGGCAACGTCCTCTTCTACACATACAACTACTGCTTCACCAGCTTACTAAAAAAAATGTGTAGATTTTTATTTTTTTTAATATTTGATTTCCCTATTTTTCTACTATTAAAGTAGAAAAGTCATATAGGAGCTTGCATTGTCGGTCTTGTTAGAAAAAAAAAGCTTATCGTATTTATTTGTTTGTTTTAGTTTATATTAAAAAAAAATATTATATATCAAATTGTGATATCTTTTGAAGATCTTTTAGATGCATTTTGACAATGATAGTAATTAAGATTGAATAATATGGTGGGTTCCCATTGTTTTGGATTATTGAAATGACACGTGGAATTTTCTTGCATAGCGTTTAATTTAAGCAAAATTATTCTCTACTTTATAGCAAAATTATTTTCACTCGTATTCACTGTTTAACCTAGCTAGCTACATAAACCCTAGCTAATTTTGAGTCTTTTTATTATTGAAGCATGGTGAATTTTAATGTAAAATGTAGGAGCTTAATTAAAAAACCCTCGATACTCCAAGATAACAACGATAACAATAATAAATTTAACGTAACTTTATGAAGTAGAATTTTGAAAAGATAAAATATCTTTAGTCTTGCTTTTATGACTAGATGGAAAGCGAGTTCATACAAAATTTAATTTTCAAAAATGAGAATTTTCGATGTTAATTTTATATGTTGAATCCTTGAAAGAAAAAACTACTATAATCAAATATAAATTAGCGATAAACAAATTTAATTTTTTAGAGTTAATTCAATAGTTTGAGATGTTTTTTTAGTCTTATTAATTCGAGAAAAATTATAACTTATAATATTTTTAATATTGTCTATAATATTTAAATCTAAATTTTAAATATTAAATATTAAATTAGTCTAATTTAATTTAACTCAAAATTAGTTAAAGTGATTCCCTTAAAGTAAATTGTGACTATTATTTTGAAATGGAAGGATTATGTTCTATCTTTTATTAATAACAACTGTAAAAAGGAGACAGAATACAGCATAATTTTTGAAAAAGCAAATTAATGGAGATAATGTTAGGTATGTTATCAAAAGTCAATACATATCTTAAAGAATTATCCATAGTTTTGGAATAATAATCCACTGTTTTTCTTTTCATAGCAATCAGTTTCGTTTTGATTACTATAGTTGATCCTTCAAGATGCTCAGTTGATTTGAAAGATGGTTATCTATATGATAATTCGAAATCAATCATTCTTTATAAGAGTCTTCTGAATCGAGTCCATAATATAAAGCTTGTCTAGTGCGATTTGAAGAGATCCACCTAATGTACATAAAGCGCAGATTATAATAATCGTGAATTATCTTGAGTTTAAAAAATAATTACTTTAGCAATGGTATAACTGTACCAACTTAATTGACTTAAAAGAAAAAGAGGATGAAATTATTGAAATTAATAACCAAAGAATACAAATATAGAAATGATTTAATAGACTTGACTTTTGAGCAATATTCTACATCATATAATTAATACAAAAGATAATTATACGTGATGGAAATTTATGAGAAATTTAATTGCGTAGAAGTTACTCGTCCTTTTTGTATGACTCATCACTTAACATATACTTTTTTTCAATGTCGAAAAGCTGCATTTTATCAACAGGAAATGTTTGCACTAACGTCCATTTAAAGGGCGATTGCGATATCAATCAAAAATATAATCGTTGTTATTAAATAATAAGGTGAATTTAATTTTTTTTAAAGAAAAATATATTGTTAATATCTTTTAAGATGATAATAAATTATAATAATTATACAAGATAAAATTAAGAATTTTGGCTTGCATTTCATATGTTATCGAAATTTATTTCTTATGAATTATGATTTGTGACGATGTCAGAATTGAGCCTAGTATAATTTATAATTTACTCAATGTTCAATCTTCCTTATATAATTCTTACCTTACTATCAAGCTTGAAGCATTGCCTAGTATTCGAGTAAAAGAAGTCAAATTTTAGTGACTTGATAGAATTCTTAAAGATCTTTATAAAATGTCAAAGTTTATTGCGAAAATTCTAAGAATCATAGGAACTTTTTTAAGACAATTTATCATATTTAAATAAAAAAGCTGACGACCGACCGACTAGAATTTTGCTTTAGATTTTACAGAAAACGTTTATTTTGATTATTTTTTTTGTGAGGTTAATTTTTTTTAAGTAGTTGATAACATCTAAAAAGTTCTTATTCATCTAAATCGTCAATTAATTCATAATCATATTATATATGACTATGTCTCTATAAGAAAAAATACGTCCTTAATTATATTTTTTTTATATAATATTCGAACCTGATTAAATAGTGAAACCTATCGATTGGCTAATTAAAAAGAAAAAAAAAGTTTTATATGATTGTAAAGGTTCGATAAGGATGGTTCCCATACGAATATTCCTAGGAATAAGAAGAATATGCAACATTGGATACTAATATTTTATTTAGTTCTAAGTTGATTTTTTTTATATTAAATATATAATAGGTCAAGAAAAATTGTATTGTATTTTTTAATAAAAAGTGTATTGCCCCTCATGCATGTTAGGTATTATCTCTATTTCATTGGTCAAGTATATTCTCTTGTTTTTTTTTATTGTTTAACTTATCTTAATTTGTCAATGGAAAAAAAAAGATATTCTGATCCTTGAGAATCTTAAATTGTCCAAGATTCTATTGCTTTTTTTTTCTTTCCTCCACTAAAAAAGATTAAATATTCTGTTATATTTCTTTTTCACATGTCTTTAAAAATATAAAAAATTATTTATGAATTTAATTTATAAAAATATAATTAATATTATCAATAAACAACTAATTTGAAATTAATTTTATTTTTGTTTTGTTATTTAATAAAAGTTTTGGAATGATTTTGTTTTATTTAGTAATGTATTATTTTGACTATTCACGTTTCATACAGTTCAAATATGAGTTTTATTGGCATCCAATCACAAATATTAGTGATTTTTGACTTTTTGGAAAAAATAAATAAATAGGGCAGTTTGAATTATTTTAAAAGTATATTCTGACTTCATTTTTTGAATTTAATAATGAGAATCTAAAGACTTTGCGTAAGAAAATATCTTTTAACTTTAGTTTACCCCCAAAACAAGGGTTTGATAATTTCTATATATGTTGAACTCTTTTGATCAAATGGCAAATAAATCGCTAGATGTATATTTTTCACATTTTTGATTAATTAAAAATATTATATTTTAAAAATTTATTATAACCATCAATCAATTTATGTTCAAATGCCCACTAGTTCTTTCATAGAGGTTTGATATCATTCGTATATGTAATTATCTTTGAACATATTTAGTTTACATAAAAGATCATAGATATAGGTTTCTCTGACTTCGTTGTGAGTTCTCTAGGACCCAATAACAATGCATAGGATATAAATACATGTAAAAAACATTCTATTTTCAACGGTTATTAGACTCGAATCAGAAATTCAAAAGTACAATAAGTTAAAAGGTTATTGTTGAGTCACATCTCTTTGTAAGGGCATTTTGCTCTTCTTCTTCTTCCTTTTTTTTAGTAGTTGCGGGTTATTCTTTCTTATTGAGCTAGTATTTTAGATTCGATTAGAATCAAAATTCATTTTTTATCATGTTATCAATATACGCCCCATTCCAATCTATTTTATCTAATAGTGTCCCTAACTAAATTATTCAAACTTCAGATATTCAATCTTGATTATGAAAGGGCTGTTGTCTTACCCCACATAGTCGATTTTAGTGGCGTTTCTCGTCTCTTGTCGAATCTTGGAAAAATGTTTTTCTCTTTAGTTAACTTTTATGATTGAATTAAATTCGATATTTATTTCTTTATCACTAGTAATCTTAAAAATTAAACTCATAGAAGTCATATTGACATGTGATGTTTCAAAATTTTATTAGACCTAGTAGTTGAAGAACCACACCATATGTTGTTCTAGGCTTGCAATTATGTAATAACCCTAACTATAAATGAAATCAACTATTATTTAATTATATTCCATATATGTACACAATACTTAAATTTTGGACAAACAAAGACTATATAGTAGTAGTATAATAAATATTTTGCCATTTATTTACCACCCAGATTGTACATTTGTACAATTGTACTAGAAACGATAGACTTGGAATTAGGTGGGGCTTGTTAATTATAAATGTGGCCTTTCGATAAATGCAAAAGCCAAATGTCCTTTGCAATACCTTTAGAACTACATAAAACACAATTCAATTTTTTATTTTTATTTTTTGAAAATATTGTCTCATTTTGGACCTATTTGGCTTCTAATGTTTTGTTTAATTCATATATTAATAAAATATGTTATCCTTTCATCCGTTTTGTACGTATTTTCTCATTTACTTTTATATGATTATCTGTTATCACACGTCTTTTGGCTTTAACTTCAGACACTTTAATTATATCGCAATAAAAGCGAAAGGTTAGCAAAAATTTTAGGACCTTTATTATACTTGGGAGTAATAAAGTTGTGACTCAATGAGGGACGACTTATTTGATTTCTAATGTTATGTTTAATTGATATTGTTATTATAAAATATGTTATCATTTCTTTTGTACTTTTTATACGATTATTTATTATCACACGTCTTTTGCCTTCTGACCTTAACTTCAGACGCGTTGACTTTATCGCCCTAAAAAGGAGATAGATTATAACGAATATTCTCAACTAATGTCTATTTTACAAGTTGCTATTACATATTTTAACTAAATAATATATATATTTCATCAAGGGCTTAAGGTCACTCGATAAATTAAAATACATCTATTGTTTTTACAATCTACTCGTCAAATTTTAAAGGAGATCTACACAGGGGCAGTTGCTAGCATGCTTAGCTAGACCAGCTGGAGTTTTGTTAAAAAAAATATTTTTGGCTTTTTATTGAGTGGGCTCTGTATTGTTTTAGGGCGATTGATTAAATTGATCTCGAAAACCTCGACTAACATATTTTAGGAGAAAGCGCTACTAAGTTGAATGCTATAAAAAATCACTTAAATCCAAAAATGTGTTGTATATTAATGATGAAAGAGAGAAAAAAAATGAGTATTTAGATAATGTGGAAGGTTATAGTGCACCGGATAGATATATTATCAGAGTCCGAAACTCAAAGGGTAGAAAATATTAACAAAAATTCCAAAACGGTATATAAAAATTTATATAACCAAAACGTAAAATCGAGACGAGGCAGCGATTACTTCAACTGACAAAAAGTAAAATCGAATGAGAGGACGCGATGTTGCCAAAAAATTTTTTGTTAAAAAAAAAATGAACTCGCTGCTTGAGCAGCGATTTCAAAATTTTGTCTTCTACAAATCGCTGCCAGGCGCAGGCGATTTGTTATATTTTTTAATTTTCTTTTTTTTTTAAAAAATAAGGTAATCGATGCCCGAGCCAGCGATTGATAAAGAAAAATTTTTTTTTTTATATAAATCGCTGCTGTAAGCCAGCATTACAAAAAAAAAAAATTTGTTATTAATGTTTTTAGTTAAAATATATTGTTAAAAATAAAGTAAATAATTTTATCCTGTAATTTTTTATTAAAAAAAATTAATTATTGAATTCAAATAGTATTGAAATTTAAATTTAATATATATTTCTTTTTTAGAAAGAAAATATATTTTATTTTTAAAATAAATATATTTTTAAATATTTATGTATATACTTATAAGGAAAATATACTTATTTTAAAAAAATTAAAAAATAAGTAAGTAATACATTTATTTTCTTTCTAAAAAAAGAATATTATTATATAAATTTAATTTAAAATACTAGTTGAATTTTCAAATAATTAATTTTTTTAAATAAAAATGAAAGGAGAAAAAATTATTAATTTAATTTTTAAACAATATTAATTTTAACAAAAAATTATAACAAAAATTTTTTTTAAAATAAATCGCTACCTAGCAGCGATTACAAAAAAAAAAAAAATTGTTTCTAAAAATCGCGACAGTGCAGCGATATACCTTATTTTTTAAACAAAAAGAAAATTAAAAAAATATCAAATCGTGACCCTGGCAGCCGATTTGTAGAAGAAAAATGTTGAATTCGTGCCTCAAGCAAGCGATTAGCGAAGCGATTTCATTTTTTTTATTAAAAAAATTTTTTTTGCAAAAATCGCGCCTCAGCGAGCGATTTATTTTTCAGGTGAATTGAAGTAAACTCGCATGCCCGGCAGCGATTTTAACGTTTTGGTAATATAAAATTTTTATATACCGTTTGGAATTTTGTAATATTTTATCCCCTTTGAGTTTCGGACTCTATATTATCAGAGGCGGAGCGATAATTAAGAGTTTGAAATTTTAAATCTACTTTTAAAAAAAGGAGTGTGTGTGTGGGTGTTCAGGTTGATCGCTTCTATGATCCCTTCCTTACCATCAAACCATCAATCAATTTTATTAGGAGTTCACAAGTTAATATAAATATATACTACTTATTTAATTTTCTTATACAAATACAAGGCTTATGAAAAAGTTATTGGGTTCATCGGAACCCTCGAATAACAAACCCCTACCTAACTCTACCTAGCTCTGCCTCTAATATTATCATATTTTTTTTTTACAGTCAAATTAAAATTTTGATTAGTATTTTAGAATATACTTTCTCATCAAATTAGCATGGGTAAAACAACAATTTACAACACTTATTGCATAGTTTTGTCATATCTAAATTTTTAATATAAAATATGGAGTAATCTAACCCTATTTAACGTAATTTAAAATTGAGTGAAATTAACTTTCGGAAGGAAAACATACCAAATGAATTAATCTACAATCTACAATAAATAGTAAATCTGAATTATTTTTTTTTTTAAAAAAACCTATAAGGAGAACAATAAGAGTCTTAATTCATATAAAGCTTAAATTATGAATTAATGGAGAATGTTTCTCTTTTTAATAAGCTCAATATATTGTGAAAGTCAATTAATCGACCTTAGTGAATTTTGAACACTACATAGTTAAACAAAAAGAAAAACAATTAAGTAGCCTGAAATAAATTACTTACTTTAATAAGTAAAGATTTAGCAATGGCATTATATTGAAATATTTTGAGGATTCCAGAGCAAGTGTGGACAATGAGAGAACTCCCAAAAAAAATGAATAATTTATATGGTAGGTTCCCATTATTTTGGATTATTGAAATATGAAACGTGGAACAATAGATCAATAATTAACAAAGCGTTTAACTTCAGCAGAATTATATATTCTTCTTTATAACAATATCTTTTTCAATTGTGTGTAGCTTAGTTTGGCAAAAAAAAAATAAAATTCAAAAATGACGATAGTTTATATTATGGATGTACATACTATATGTTCTCACAAGTAAAAGTTTTTTAAAAAATATATATTAAAATTATATTATTTAATTTATAATAATCGGACTTTAAAAAAATTAGGATATAGGAGTATAAATTCATATTATACTCTCCACGTAAAGAAGTCATTGTGTGTGATCCAAATGAATTTTATCATCTAGAAGAGGTTTTGAACCAAATCTTGTGTGATTTTTTTTTTTTAAAATTATTTATCATTGATTCTTAATTCTTGGAATATTCAATATCATTCCTTTGATTTAAAGGATTTCTAAATAATTACATTTTATTAGAGAATTTTCTCAAGCATATTTTGCAGGCACTTTGTTCATAATGAATATATAGGTTATAAGAGGTACGATTTACTTGTTTTAAGTCGATATGCATAGATTATACATACAAGCTATATATATATATATTGTCCATCAGCTATTTTTAATTTAAGCGATTAAGCAATAATATTAAAGTTAATTATTCGAATAACGATTATATTAAATTTTTAAATAATGATGACCCAAATTAATCAGTATTCGCAAGTATTAAAATATGGTAGGTTAAGTAATATTGGAAAAATATAGAACACTTATTTAATAAGTATTTGGAGAAAAATAATATAGTACTCCCTATTTTTACTTCAATATTTCAAGTTAATTTAATATCCAAAAAGAAATTTAAATTTTCGAATATTCTTTTTAATACATCGACAAAATATTGTCTAGTGGTTTACCAAGAAGCCAAAATAAATGACACCCATTTTGTGGAAGAAATTAAAATAAAATAAAATTACGTAATTGATTTCTAATAACTATGGTCCCTACACGAATATTCCTCGGAAAAAGAAGAATATGCATAATTGATGTAGTGATATTTTATTTAGTGTAAAGTTCGATTATTATTAATTATTAAAACTAGGTCAAGAAAAAAATATAGTAATTTTTAACAAAGGTATTGTCCCTCATGCATGTTAGCTGTCATTTTAATTCATTAATTAACACGATTAGTATTCGGAATCTTATCATTTTTAATTAGAAGTTTTGAATTCAATTCTTATATAAAAATATATAGGAAAAGTTGCCTCCATAAACGAGTAACTGATCGATTAGTCAGTATTTAATATAGATATAGTTTTGTAATACATGAACATTAATTAATCAAATTTGTAGATATTAATAGTCGAGCTCCAATATTGATGTCAGATACTCGTGAAAAATCCTAGAAAGTATTTTAAATTTCATTGGTCAAGTATATTCTAGCTATTATTTTAACTTATCTTTCCATGAAAAAAGATATTCATATGATCCTTGAGAATCTTAGATTGTCCAAAAGATTCTATTGGCCTTTTCCTCTCTACAAGGAGTATTTATTATTTTTTTTGGCTATTCATAGTTCATACAGTCCAATTAGGAATTTTTATTTGGCTTTTTCTTGGTGCATTTATCAATCAACAACATAATTTGTACATTTTGAATATTTTAAATTTTTAATAAATAGTCATTAATTTTAAAAGTATCCTTTTATTTGTATATTTTTATTTTCTAGAGTATGATTTTAATAATTTTATAACTTCTCCTCATCATAATTCTTATCAAATAAAAACTTGAACTTTTTTTATAAATAAAAATTATAAAATAAGTTTTAAAATATAGAATAGTAATGGTGCACAATTTTTAACCTTTTTCCAAAAATATTTTAATACGTGAAATTCATTGTTATTAAAAATTTCGATAAGGGATAAAGCTTGTGATCATTCTACGCTAGAGCTCCACTATGGACTATGGCCAAGGACAAAGTCAAGGTTAGAAAAAAAACTACTATGAATTTGATAAAATTTAATTAGAATATAGAATTTATAAGCTTACAATTTTAATTCCGTCTATAACTAGAAAGTATATTAAAGGTAGCTTTAAAATATTTCTAATCATATAGGATTAAATATGAATTTTTTTAATCATACAAAATCTTATTAAGATTATGACCAATATGAATATATAATGTCGAATTATAATTAATCACATGTGATGTTTTCAACTTTTCTAACACCTTAAGAATATCATAGTACCATACAATGTACTAACCCCAACTAAAAATTGCACCAATTATATTTAGGGAGAATACATTGATAATATTTTAAACTTATTGGTAAATCCTATCATTTGAATAATGACTTGTTTTGCTTGAGAACTTGAATATGTACATGAAAAAGCGTTTCTGTTAAACATTTTCAATTAATCTCAAAAGAAATTGAAGTGTCCATTAAATGATAAATTAATCACATAAAATTGGGTTGTGTTTTTAATCTTATGTTAGAAATTATAGGCTAAAGCGGAATGAGCGTTTGAGAAAACAGACGTAACTTTTTTTAAAAATTGAGTAAAAACATTACAATAAAACTTACTTTTAGTGGTAATAAATAGACACATTAATAGAGAGTGCTAAAACCTTTATCGATATTAGTTAAGTGTAATTAGATCCAATTTCGTTAGAGTCTTTAGGGACATATACAAAGAGTGCTAATTGCCACTGAAAATATATATTTAGCGACATTTGCTAATTAATTGCCGCTAAAAATCAATTTTGATACGATGAAAGTGTCCTAAATACTATAATATATGTTTAGATGTTCATTCAAATAGTTTGAGTATCTAAACTTTAATGAAATTTACCACTCACTCCATTTATTTTACTTGCCATTATATTATAATAACATACAATTTTCACTTGTCACTTCTATATTAAGAGTAAAATACATATTTTATTTTTTTTGCTTTTTATTTCATTTCTTATATCTCAAAATGTAGGAGTATGTGTGTATATATATATATATCGTATAAAATGAACGAGTAAAAATAAATTGAGCTAATATAATAATTTATTCATGTAGAACACATGAATACTTAAATTTTAGATAAGGCACAAAGTATTGTATCATTTATTACCTAGACTAGATAGAATTTTGGAAGGTGAGAAGGTGGTGGCTATTATTAATTATAATATAATATATAAAAATATGGCCTTTCTATGAATGCAAAAGCCAAATGTCCTTTGCAATTTCCTTAGAATTACATAATTGTCCTTTTCTTTTTAGTATATGTTTTGAGTATGCTATTGTTAATTTTAGGACTTCTCTAATAGTTATGAATTATAAGAGTTGTGACCCTAACATGTACTAATGTTTTATTTAATTGATATTGTTATAAAATATGTTATCTTTTCCCTCTTTTGTACTTAAAAAAAAATGTTATTTTAATTTGATTATCTGTTATCACACGTCTTTTAACTTTAATTACAGACGTGCTGATTAAGCGTGAGAAAGACAAATGATTAATTAATATTCATCGAATTTTTAGGAATATTCTAAAGCAATGTAGCCTTTCTCGGACCTTACTAATACGAGATATTTTATGTTCTAGCCGCCCCTGTTGTTTTTTTCTCTTTAAAGAAACACAACAAATAGCCAACTTTTATGTCAATATGTGTTATGCGAATTCACCCATTTCCTTATTCAAACAACATTCATTTTTCAAATTTTAATTAAAAAAAATTGAATAACACTTTGTTGAAAAACTAGTTATATATATTTAGGCTAAATAAATTTGGAAATAAGCAAGTATTTTGGACTTCTTGACCCAAAAAATAAAATTATGTGACTGATTATTTCCATAATTTGTGAACTTTAGTTGGAAGAGAAGAGATTAAGCAATTCATTTTGATATAAAAGAAGGCTAATTAGGTTAAAAAAAAAAGTCCATAATAACAATAATAATAATAATAACAAACAATAAATTAAAAAAAACAATATTAATAAATCAATAGCTTGGGAATCGTAGAATTTATTTTTATTTAATTTTGGTTGAGAAAAGGGCCAACAATGCCCAATAATTATTATGAAAAATAGAATAAGTTTGTCTTCCATTTGAATTTTGGTCTCAAATATATTCTTATCGTTCTTTTTCCGAAGAGTATTTACTTAAGAAGAAAGTATTTTTTTTCGTTTTTCATATATATTGTCGTTATAGAAAATAAAAATGGGCATCTAAGTACACCTATGGTGTCGAAAGATTAAGATCACTATATTATATGTTTTGTGTTAAATTACAGTTTAATTTATCGATTAGTCTAAAACCATTGCATTATTTTTATATATATTTTTTAAATCATCCAAATTCTTAAATTGTGTCATGTAACAATGGGGAATTAAATAAGAATAAGTTTCTATTCAGTCTACTCCAAGCTTCACTTGGTACGCGATCTCAAGAAACTGATTTATGTTACACCATTTACCATGGCCTCTTTCCTCCTCTCTTCGCTGCTCACTTGTAGGGGTCGGAACCCCACAAAGGGGAGGAAGTCGACTGAACATCTTACCATTGGTGGGACTGACAAAAATGGAAGAAACAATCAAAACCTAGGCCTAACGAGAAAATGCCCTAACCCTGCCAATACAATCAATCCAAACGTTGTATTCATTAGAATAACACAGTACGATACAATACAACATAGTACAATACAGTATAATACGACACATTATGAAACAATACTGAACAACCATCCAAACAAGGTGTAAGGGGCCAAAAGATGAAGAAATAACTTTGGCCTTGTACATACAATGTAATTTTCCGTTGAAGGAATGACAATCAGTTACACCATCTTTAGTAGTTCTTGGGGATATGAAGTTGGAGTCTCTCACATCCTTCAGTATCTTCTACATCCTGTTTAATTCTTTGAGCTGAATCGCGAACTGATTCACTACAATTTATCAGTTTAATCAATCGTAGTGTTGAAATATCCACGAAGCTAGAAGGAATCTCCTCAAGTTGTTCACAATCTTTTATGACGAGTTTCTCAAGCATGGGAAATGATGTATCCGAGGCCTCCCATTGATTCATATCGACTAGCTCTAGTTTCAAATATTTCAAGACTTTGAACTCTCGATCAGTAACATCCCATCGCGTATTGTTGTTGGGGAAATGTATAAAAAATAACTTGAGAGTCTCAAGTTTTTGCAATGCTGCAATACTTGTAACCACTTGTTCTGTCAATGAGATGCCAGCAAGTGATAACAACCTCATATTCATAGGGAAAACTGATTTGAACCATCCGGTTGGCGTTGATAATCCAATGGGGAAACTTATTTCAAGAGATTGAAGGCGGTTATGAATTTCCGGTGTAGGAAACAGAGAATGGTTAGGCATGCCATGAAAATTAACAACGGAGAGACTGAGTTCTTCAAGATTCGGAAACCTCCACCAGAACTTACGATTCATATCAGCAAGAGATACACGACATTTGCCAAAAGTCTTTAAGTTGTCTAACAGAACATGTTGTGAAGATTCTTCTTGCTCATCGTCTACCCATAAAAAGGAAAATTCACTAATATCAACATGCCTTAGCTTCTTCATTTTCCAAATGTCCGGTGATGTCTTTATACGTTGATGTGAATGAACACGTAAAGTTTGTAGATCGATCATGTGTGACACCCACTTGAAGTCAAATTTTTTGACAAAAATCGCGAGGTATTTCAAGTGAGTGAGTGATTCAAGTGTGGAAGCCGGAGATTTTTGAAATTCCCAACTACTTTCCATATTGATATCCAACAAATGCAACACCCTAATAAGCCTCAACTTATGAAGTAGAGAGAAAAGATCCATACATTTTGATGAATAGAATCGCGGATGAGCAATGAATTCAAGAGACTCCTTTTCTTCGGAGATCCCATTCAGTGAATATCCGTTCAACTCCAAATGATTAACAAGGTTGTCATGGATATACATGCATAACCGAGCTGGATCATTGGTAGACGAAGGTACTTCAGATGATGAGTTGTATGACACAAAGCGTTGTTTAAAATCTTCTTCTTCAAGTTCCCTTGAGCAAAACTCGCGAATCAGATCATGAACCATACAGTATTTTATATCACCATTTGATCGCCTTTTAGAAACTATTAGAAGGCTTCTATTGACTAGATCAATCAAGCAATCTTCAGATGATTTTTCTAGGTTCTCCGTGTCGTTGATGTTGGGTACTAACTCTTCAGCTATCCATAAGTTTAGCAAATCGGAGACTGGAATGTTGTAGTCTTCGGGGAAGTATCCAACGTATAGAAGACAATGCTTTAGATGATCGCATAAATAGTCATAGCTTGATTGAACAGCCTTCCTACTCTGCTCTTCTAAACCAAGAGAACTTAAATCCTTTGCAAACTCTTCCCACACGGAGACACACCTTTCCTTTTGTGAGATAATACCAGCATTCAACACAATCACAAGAGGCAGTCCCTTACAGTTTCGAGCAACTTCAAATCCTGCTTCTTTTAGCTCTAAGGGAAACCCCCCGCGTTTAAATACCTTCTTTTGCAATAACTCCCAACTCTCTTCATCTGTTAGGAATCGAAGAGAATAAGGATCACTCATCTTAGTAGCAACCTCTTGAACGCGGGTTGTTACCATAATTCTACTTCCTCTTCCCACACAAGGGAAACATAATTGCAAGTCTTCCCATGTCTCATATTTCCACATATCATCTAAAACAATGAGGTATCTCTTGAAATATAGTTCCTTCCTCAACGTATCTGCAACGTCCTCATCCTCTCTGATCATGTCACGTTTTTCACCAGTGACTTGTTTAAGAATATCAAACAATAGCTTTCTGGTGCTATATGTTTGTGAAACAATACAAAATGCGCGAGCATCAAAGTGTTCAGCAATAGAATGACTGTTGTACACCTTTCTAGCCAAAGTTGTTTTGCCTAGTCCTGCCATTCCAACAATTGATATAACTTCGCGTTCTTTTGTTCCTCGAGTCAATTTCTGAATGATCTGCTTTACATCCTCCTTAAACCCCACAAATTCCTCATCATTCGATGAAAAAGAAGTAGTTAACTCAATCTTCTCCATGTCAATTCACGATTGTTAGAGGTAAAAGTCAAACTGCATTATAGTTAATAACTGTGTTAGCCTCCATAAAACCAATGAAATAGTTTTTCGTCTTAGTAATGTTATTTTCTTCTATTCAAATAGCGAGTCACGAGCATTAGAAATAATTTCGCAACAAGCATATTTTGAACATTTTACCTATCCGTCAAACACTAGGTAGACAGAGTTATCTAATACGTGTAATTAAACATTTTGCCTCAATATCCATGTTCTAGTAAAAGGGAATCTATGGAAGTTACAAATTACTACTAACACTAGAAACATTATGAGAGATTTGTTAATTAGAAGTTGGTTCCTCAAATTCGTCTTTCCCAATTTTAGTGACATTTTTCGCTTTTTGAGATTCAAACTAGCTTTCTCCCGAATCACAAAACACTATTCTATCAAGTCACACACTTGTGCCCCATTCTCTATAATCAGGCGCTAGATCTTGTATCTATATGATTGACCAAGACCAAAATTGTAAGGTACTTTTTCATCATATAATGATATGAGAAGAATCACTATTACTTATACTACTTTTTCATATTTATTTTCAAATATTAGTAAATGGAAATATAACAACAAAGTATCACATAAATTTGTTTGACTCATTAGATTAGAAAGTAAAATAAAAGCAAAAAAATAGAAATCTAAATAGGGATCTCACCTTAGAGTGCAAATACAGAGAGAAATAATAATTGCTATGCCTATATGGTTTCCCTCTTAGGAAGAATTGGAAAAGAAGTTTTGTGGACTTTGAATTTTGAAGAATGAAGAAAGATAGATCTAGTAATTGCAAGGTTGACTTTATAAATTTTACATGTGGCACTCCTTTATTGGACAATTTTAAAAGATTTAATTTTAATTACATCGACCCAAATCAGTGAAATTGCGACACTCGGATTAGTTATCTCGAGATTATAGTGTTATTCTTTTCTCATGTATGCTGAGAATGGAATAATAATCCTGACATAACGAATTTCGATATATTTAATCTCGAGAAAACTTATTTTTCTGACCATTTTAACATTTGATCGAACCAATATTTTTTTAAAATGGGAAAAGGGTCTGATATACCCCTTAACTATGTCATTTGGAGTTGATATACCCCTCGTTATAAAAGTGACTCATGTATGCCCTTACCGTTATACAAACGGCTCACATATACCCCTAACCGTTACAACAAAAACAAATGCTCAATAAGACCCTTCATTTAACGGAAGTAAAAATATTAGTTTTAAATTTATATTTGGTTCCTTTCTTAATTTTTTTAAAAATTTTTATTAGGGGTAGATATATTCTTCGATCAAAGTGCAAGCATATTTTAATTTTTTTCATACATCAATTTATTTTTTTGACTTCTTTTTATTATAATTATTTGAGTTTTTATTTATTAATTTTTTGTTCATTCTAGTTTAAAGTAAAAAAATTTAAAATATATTTTTTGTGTGTATTGTAATTTAATTCGTATTCGAAGAAAAAATTTGGTCTCTAAATAAGTTTACACGAAATTAGTTGAAACATACATCCATTTGATGATCAAAATAATAATTAAAATTAGTCATTGAAATAAAAAAAAGTACAAACAAATATGTTTGACGAGGGAATTAACTTACTCATATGAGATTATATTTTTTTAGAAAAAATCATGAAAAATTAGATTTCAATTATATTTTTCATTTCCGTTAGAGGAAAAGGGTATATGTGAGTCATTTGTTTACAAGTAAGGTATTAGGGAGCCACTTTTATAACGAGGGGTATATCAGCTCTAAATGACAAAGTTGAGGGGTATATCAGACCCTTTTCCCTTTAAAAATTGACGTTCCTTTCTTTAGCTCTTTACTAGCTTACATTGATATTTTTGCAGTTATATGTTCAAAAATACTGCAGTTATAACCTTGAAATTTATTTAACCAGACAACGCTTGATAAAATTCTTCTTCAATATTTATGAGGTCCTACTTTCTCGTATAAAAAAAAAGGTCTTTTTATATATAGTAAATTTACCAATTCCAACACTAACCTGACTAGTTTAAGATCTCATAAGATTATATAGACAACAAACGTCTTTAAAATAAGATCACAGATTTAAAAAATCTCACTTTATTTCTTAATTATACCCTTTCTAATTAAACTAAGACCCACTTGAATTCTGAGCCACAGATTAGTAAATTGTGATATATATATATATATATATATAATATATTATATAGATATCTATATTACATAATACACACATATAGTTTTCACATCCACAATAACAAACCATATGAAGACCCTTAACCCCTAGAACAGAACCAGGTTCTTGTAATTTTCCCGTAACACAAAAAACAAAGATTTTATCGTTGAAACTTCCTAACTCAAGAAAGGGAAAAACCACACCGAAGTTTTCTATAATTCAAGATTGACAACTCAGTTAATCAAATGAATCTAAGGCTCTAAACTTCTAACCTTTTCGATTAACTATAATCGAAAACTCGCCACTCACAAGAAGTCAAACGCGCTTCTTGTTTACAAAAGCTCTCAACTCTTGTTGTGAAACCCCCTCGGATACACATATTCAGGTCTTGTCTCTGCATGGTCGGCCATTGTCGCTCTTTTAAATAAATCCCCATCTTTCACGTTAGTGTGGTTTGTTAGGTGATATTCTAATATAATCTTAATCGCAACCGTTATTGTGAAATCTGGTAAATTTTTGGCAGAAAATTTGGAAATTTGATCTGGCATTCCCTCCCGTATATTATATTCATGAATGATGGGGAAAGGTGTTTAGGCCAATCATTGGGCAATGGATTGCCAATGATTGGCATGTGACAATTGGCAACTGTTATGAATTCGGGAATTGCCAGTGATTCCCGTGATTGCCCAGCTTCATGTTTTTAATTATTTTTTATTTTTTTTATTGAGAGCGATAATTAATTATTGGTGTTATTTTAATATGATCTAACATGAATTGAGTCCATTTTGACGAGGTTCGAGTTAAGTTCTTTCTTCTTCTGTTGCTGAATTAACAAGTATGAAAAATTTTGGCTACCAATAGGTTCAAGATTTGGAGTTTGTTGAACTAATTAGTGGAGTGTAGCGTCTATGATAGACATCTAATAATGTGAAATGTCTACACAAAATGCTTACTTACGAAGATATTGCCAAATTGGTTAGATTGTGGAACTTTCCGAAACCTTGTCGAAAGAAAGGAAACATCTTAAAGTCGTGGCACAGTTCGGCATCTAAGGTGTTAATACTTTTTAAACTGTTGAAGGACTTTTCCTAATTCAAGATTAAATGGAAATATACAAGGTTAAGGGAAAAATGGTGTTTGTATCATGGTGGTGTGACGGGCATTGGTACGGTACTCGGTGTGTATAAAAGGAAAATTCATTTATAGAATTGGATTAAAATTGAAAGCCAAAGCAGTGGGCAGTAGCTGATATAGTATTGTACTAAATTTCCTGTGTGATTGGTTTTTTTTTAGTTCACACGTATTTTTTGAAATTGGGTGTTATTATTATGTTTCATCATTGATTGATTGATAATCATCATCATCCCCTCTATTGCAGATAATACGTGTCACGCTGCATAGACATGAGACTGAGTATAAGTTGGCACGTTAGATCGTCGTCCTGCTGGGGAATAGGTTGAGATGTTTAAGATTGTAATTTGGGCACGTGAGACCGTCGTGCGAAAATTGTTGAATATTACTGATCAGTGCTTTTGAAAATCGTCCGCCATACACGTGGAGATCTTCCGTGTCGGTATATGGACTCTCGCTAGGCCCCCATGGGTCATGAACTCTCGATGTGTTTCCGAGAGTATCATGTATAACGGTTGAGTGAGTAGTCTGGTATTCTGAGACTATCATTACATAGCAATCATCTTCATTGCATTCATCCCATCATTCATTATTGATGACATATTGTTTCGTTGGTGGTTTGGAAAATATTAATGTTGATTTTCCTTTATTGATGAAACTTAAATTATAGGTAAATATATATGTATATACTTGTACAATCTTAAGAATTTTTATTTCTATATAACTCCCGTCACTACTCTCTTCGTTGTCGGTCCAATGATACTACTGGTTACACGTGGTTTCCCGTACTCCTACTAAAACGCTGTTGCCCTTTGTGGGGCAGATTTCGAATTCCTCCGAGTAGGAGCACAATCTCGTGTAGCAAATTGAGTCCGCTTGAAGTTCTTTTGGCGTTGTGGTTGACTGCTTGGCTGTTGCCGTGGCCCACACCTCCCTCTATTCGTTTAACTATTCTGTTATTCAGTATTCAGACGGATATCCCTTATTTTGATTTGCCTTTTTTATTTTTCAGACTTGCATCGGATTTTAGAAGCTCGTGTATACTCATGACACCATTTCCTTGGTAGTACTTTTTTTCAGTTCTTTCTTCCCGCCTTCGTGCTTATAAAGAACTCATGTTGGAGATTTGGAAATTGTTGCTTTTACTTCTTTTGTTAGTTAAGTTTGTTAAGATAGGTTGGTTGGCTTACCCTATGGTTGGGAAAATATAGTGCATCACGACCGCGTGTTTTGGGTCGTGCACTTGTTACCTCTAACCACCCCAAGTATCAAACCACTTCTTGTTGTACAATGCTCACAACCTCTCTCCCAAGAAGTCAAACCCACTTCTTGGTTACAAATCTAAGGATATTACAACTCAATAATAACCTAGAACAAATCAATAAAGACTCTAACCCTAGACTTTAACTGATCAAACTTCACATCCAAGGTTCTGGTGGAACAGGTTCGTAAACCCTGGTCCGTATTTTGCTGTGATAAGGTGAACCGGTCCGATTGCGTTTCTGTACGAAGACCCTACATTTCTCCAGAATATCTGTCTCTCAAGATGATAATATTTCGTGATATACAATGCAATTGTTCTGGCTTTGCTGATAAATTCTCTCGATTTTTGTTTATGCAAATGTTTTTTTTTTCCTCAACTTCTTGATCTCTTTTATAATTTGATTTGCCTTCCAACTTCTACACGGAAAGGCCACTACAATCATGTCCTTCTTGAACTTGTCTATATTTTACTTTTTTCCTTATTTGACTTGATGTAATTTCTTTTATTTCTTTCCTTCTTTGACTTTTGAATTGCTACTTTTATTTCGTTTCTTCTTTGACTTGAATTCTATTTTATGTCTTTCATTCTTATTTATTTCCATATTTGTTTCCTTCTTTAGCAATTCTCACTTTTCATCCTTTGCCTCAAGACTTTTCTCATTCGGCGCCGCAATTCTCATAATTGTCCTATACGACACCATGGCCCCCCCCCCTAAGCCACTTTATCAATCATCAGAACTACTTTATTTGTTCTCCTACTTCCCAACAAATGAGCATGGCAATTAGTAGTTCAGATCACAGTGATAAAAAATTAGAATCCATAAGCTTCAAAATCTGGCTCCGTCTGTGAAATTACATATAAGAACGTAGCGTTGCAAAGCACAAAACTAAATAGACATTGATATCCTGCGGACGATAGCAGCTTGCTGATATGCAAATCAATCAATCCACAAAGCAGAACCTTTCATCTGATGCATCCTCAGACTAGAAGTTCACATCTGTTGCTGGGAATCACAACTAGACGAAGTTAAAAATATGGAAAGGACGAAGAATGACAGGAAAATAAATGAAGTAACTAGAGAGAACTCAAAAACCATAACGTTATATCAAAATGACATTGTTGGTATGTTGTCGATGCAATATGTAGCACAACTGGCATGTTAGCTTAAAGGTTATGTTATCGATCAATATCATAAACATCGTTTATTCTGCCACCTGAACTTCAATATGGCAAGGAAGAAATGTTTTCTAATATGCAAAAACATGAGAATAATGAATGAAATCACTTACCATCATCATTTGTCTTTCTTCAAGATATGAACTTGGAGGGAGTCTGACGCATAATATTCTTCTATTTTTTTTTTAATCTTCACAGCTGAATTACCAACAGAATCGCTACAATCGATAACTTTTATCAATTGCAATGGCATAATATCAACAAAGTCCTCCGGGATCTCTTCAAGCTTGGTACAACTTTTCATAACAAGATATTCAAGGCAAGGAAATGATTCATCTCTGCAACTCCATTTGGTCATAAAAACACGATGTAATTTCAAAAACTTGAGTTTTTCAAACGTGTTATCCCCGAGATCCCAATGACATTCCCCTGCAAAGTATATCTCAGATAATTTAAGAGTCTCAAGGCATTGCAATTCTGCAATGCTTGAAACTAATTCATGCGTTAGGAACATTTCACTGAGGGACAAACACTTGAGACGCGAGGGGAGAATAGTATCCAAATTCATCAATGCAGAGCTTGAGTAATCAGAAACATGATCTCCAAATTCATTAATGTGGAGCTTGACTTCTTCAAGATTTGGGAACTTGTCCCAAAACTTTCGAGTCATGTCAGCCACGGACATACAACACATTCCAAGAGTCTTCAAGTTATCTAACACAATATCATCTTCTTCTTCCGATACTGTAATGGGAAATTCGTTTATGTCCACATGCCTCAACTTTGACATTTTCCATATAGCAGAGGATATCATTATATAAGATGAACGAACCCGCAAAGTTTGTAGATGAAGTAGGTGTGACACCCATTTCAAATCAAATGCTTTAACAAAAATTGCAAGGTACTTCAAGTGATCCAGTGACTGAAATGCATTAGGCAAAGAATTGTCCAAGTAGATATCCAGTAAATGTAAAACCCGAACAAGTTTTAAGTTATTAAGCAAACGAAAAGGATTCTTACGGTCCAATATACTGAATTTCGGATGAACAATGAACTCCTGACCACTTTCCTTGAAATCACTTGTCATAGTACGGTCATGTAAGTACATGCATAATCTTTGTTCTTCGGGTTGATCTGGATAACTATACGGCACTATGAAATTTTTTTCTGTAATTTTTCTCAAGCAAAAGTCACGAACATGATCAAGAACGATGCAGCATTTCATTTTACCATTCGATCTTGTTTTAGAAACCACTACGAGGTTTGTGCCAACAAGATCATGCAAGCAAATCTCTGATAATTCTTCTAGCTTCAACGTGTCAATGTTGTGCACAAACTCCTCAGCTATCCACCACTTGAGTAGATCAGATACTGGAATTTCGTATTTTTTAGGAAACAATCCCATGTAGATAAGGCAAGGCTTCAAATGGTCCGGTAAATGGTCATAACTTGATTGTATCGTCATCATGATAATCTCCTTGTAGGGAACATGAGAACTTATATCATATGCAACCTTAAGCCACGAAGACCCTTCTCTTTCTCTTGAAAGAACTTCAGCAATCATGATAATCAATAAAGGCAGTCCTCTACATTCTTTGGCAACTAGTTTTCCTACATTCACTAGTTCCAAAGGACACGATTTCCCTCGTCCAAATACTTTCTTCTGCAATAGTTCCCAACTCTGATCATCTTCTAGACGTGGAAGCGAATAAGGAACACTATAATCCTTAACATGCCTAGTCATCCCTTCATCTCTAGTTGTTATCATTATTCTACTTCCACAATCATCATTACGGAAATATGGTTGAAAATCATACCATGCCTTATCATCCCATATGTTGTCGAATACAACAAGATATCTTTTTCTGTATAGACACCTCCACAATATGTCTTCAAGATAAAACTCCTCATAATTTTTAGAATAATCACCTGTAATTTGTGTTATAATCTGAAGCAACAATTCTGTCCTATTATATGTTTGTGAAACAGAATACCAAGCTCGAACGTCAAAACGATCAATAATAGCATTACTATTGTATATCTTTCTAGCCAGAGCTGTTTTCCCTGAACCAGCCATTCCAACAATCGAGACAATGTTCAGGTCCTCGGTTCCTCTTACCAAAGAATCAGTTATTTTTTGTGCATATTCATCAAACCCCACTAGTTCTTCGTCTATTGATGGATAATAAGGTTCGGTGCAAGACTCTTCTGAATTCTCCATATTATAATTAGCTTGGCCTCTAACGATTGATGGAAATAGAATCTACATTAACAACAACATACTCTGATGATTAACAATGCCACATCTAAAGTCTTGTGAATATATGTTCCATTACTGTAGTAAAACAAGACATGAAAATTGTCACAAACAATCAAATTAGAAATAACAAAACAATAACAATGTTAGAGTAGAGTATATGTGGATTTTATCACTACTTCGAAAAAAGACGGTTTCCAAAAAACCCTCACTCAAGTGCATCAAATTCTTGTGAATAACAGTATATGCATTCCATTACTATAGTAAAATAAGACATAAAAATCAATCAAATTAGAAAAATAACAAAACAACAACATAAATAGTGAAATCCCACCAAGTAAGCTCGGGTAAGAGTACTGATTCGAATGTAGAAAGACTATTTTCAAAAAATCACATAAGCTCAAGTGCATCAAATTCGAGTAAAGCAAAAGGAATCTTACTTTAGAGATCAATAATGGCTTGAAAGGTTCTGTCTTGCACAAAATTGAAAAAGAATTGTAAGTCAAAAACGATAGAGGGAGGCGTTACTTGGAAAAGTAGAATCGTGAATTAGATCCAACCAAAAATTTATCATACGTTTTAGACTTTTATTAGTAAAAAATAGACATAAAGAAATGGCCAAAAATGAAAACTAATCCGAAGTACAAAATATTAACAAAAATTTTAAAATGGAATATAAAATTTATATTAACCAATACGGTAAAATCGCTGCAACAACAGAGATTTACTCCACCGGTTGCAAAATGTGAATTTTTTTTTTAAAAAATAAAATAGCTACCTAGGCATCGATTTAAAACTTTTCAATTTTTTATAATTTTTTTTAAATAAGAAAAATCGCTGCCATGCAGCGATTTTCAATTTTGTTATAATTTTTCTTTTTTTTTAATTTCAAAAAAAATTATTTTATTTTTGTAAATTTTAATCTTTGGCCTAGGCACCAACGCGTTTCATCACCCCGTACATTATTATTTACATTTGTGTACATTTCACTGCATTTTGAATTTGATTACTATCTATAAAAAATAATAATATAAATATCTTACATATCATAAAATAGTTTTCAAGAACTAAAAAACTATTATTTTTATTTACCTATCCATTGAATCCGTTAGAAAAATTCAAATGATTCAATTTTGGCTATACTCGTCCATACTTGCAAGACTTCAGTTAAAAATAATGATCTCTTCAAGTAATGATCATGAGTGTAATTTTTATATTGTTTGTTTAGAAATCCGCTAGCTACAATGAAAAAGGATACTTAAAATACTACAAAAATCTAAAAGCGCTACAACTAACAGAAGATATTTAATATTTAAAATAATACATAATTTATATGAAATTGCGCCCAACCATTTATTAACTTTTTTTTTTTTAAAAAAATACATTGAAAAACGCTACTAAGAGCATTTATTATTTTTATAAAAAAAATTGAAAACACACTGACTGCAGTTGCACGACTTCATTTTTTATAAATATTTAAAAAAAAACATAAATAAATGAAAAATCTATTTCGTTTTTTAAAATTATTTTTTTTTTAAAGAAATAAAAATAAAAATCGCTGACTTGGAAGCAACTTTCTTAAAAAAAATTAATTTTTTTTTAGAAAAAACGCTGCCTAGGCAGCGATTTCCATATTTAAAATTTTTTAATAAAATCGCTGAGCGATTTAATTTTTTTTTTTGAGGTAGCGATTTTTCATATTTAAAAAAGAATTATTTTTTTTGAAAATCGCTGCCTAGGTAGCGATTTCATTTTTTTAAAAAAAAAATTCTCATTTTGCAAAATCGCTGCAGAGGCAACAATTTTGCTTTTTCTAGTGGAGTAAATCATTGTTGTTGCAGCGATTTTGCCATTTTGGTTAATATAAAATTTTATATACCGTTTTAAAATTTTTGTTAATATTTTGTACCCTTCAGGCTCCGGACTCAGGAATATGTCTCACCTTAGAGTTGAAACAGAGATATTAATATAATTGCTCCAAAGTTCTGTTAATTATTAAAGATTTTTTAATTGAAGGGCCCATTTAAGTCTTTATTTAAGAATAGAATATCGAGATTAAACTATTTCCATTTATTCTCGTAAGCTCATCAGGTAGATAACTTAATCACATTAAATATATTTACGCATTCGATTCCAATATTTGAAGTTAAACAAACTAATGTCTGAATCATCTCAAGTGTTTGTAAGTAAGATTCACGAGGTCAGAATTGGTCAGTTTCTGTTTAATTTTAAAAATAATTGCCTCTCAAAATGAGAGTCTTTCTATTATATAGAGAGAATAAATATTACAAATCCCTAAAGATCCGTCATTCATATTCCTAAAGAGCAGCTATTCTATCTCTACAAATCTGTTATATCTGCTATTCAATCCCTCCAAATTCGCTATTGTATCACAATATTTATTTCTTTAATTCTACAACAAAACTATATGATCATGCTAAAATACCATTATCTAATTACATTAATATATACAACCTATTTAAGATCTTCCATCATGCTAACATTATCCTCCCTCTAACATCCCCAAGCTAACTTCCCCCCCCTATCAAATTGATTTCGATGGTCAGAAGCACAAACTTTGCCTACTAGAAAACTGCTGAGTGTTTGTCGTGCCATAGATTTTGTAAACGCACAGTCTATTTGAAATCCTTGAACACATGTGGAAAAGTAAATGACTCCTTTATCTAACAACTTCTCGTATATAATGACAATCTACTTCGATGTTTTTGGTCGTCTCATGAAAACTGGATTAGTAGTGATCTGAATAGCACTTGTATTATCAGCATGAAGAGGAGTAGGATGAGATTGAGGAAATCCAACCTCAACAAGTAATCACGAAGCCATACAACCTCAGAGCAAGCAGTAGACATGGATCGATATTCAGCCTCTGTTAAAGATTTTGACACACGATCGATATTCCAAAAACTTCTTGAATATGGAAAACACTTCAAATTTAGATCGAATAAAATACACCCATGTAAACCGACTATCGTCATCTATAAATGTCACAAAATACTTGAAATGAGCATGAGAAATTACTGGTGAAATTTTCCAAACCATCCCTTATGACATGAATCAAAACACGTTTCAAAAAAGCACTACTAAACCAACATTAAGTAAAGGAATAGTTTACTTTTGCCAAATTTTCAAGGTAGAACATCAAAGAAAGCAACTGAAAATTGAATTTTATAATTTCTCAATAATTCGAATTGGACCAATGAGACCATCAATAGAATTTTTGGATGTCCTAGACGTTTATTTCAAACCTCATTCTTAGTAGTGGGTAAGCAAAGCTAGAACAGGAGGAAAGAAAAGTGGGTATAGGAAACATCTTCCAACTTTAGGCCCCTTCACGATTATCGTCTCCGACACCTGCTCCTACACAAGAAAACCATTATGAGAAAAGTTCACATTACAATTGTTATCTATCAATTGGCCAACCTAAATTAGACTAGTGGAGAGTTTTGGTGATACAAAAATATTTTTGAAAGTTTCAGTAATATCCCCAACCTTGGTAATTGGTAAATTACTATCATTGGCAACCTGAATTTGTGTTGGACCATTATACTCACAGATGTTTTTGAGTATATCAGTTGAGTTGGTCATATAATTAGAACCGCCAGAATCAACAAGCCAAAATTTAGATATTATCTCATTACCTTGTAGTTCCAAAGTTGAAAATGCTGAGAAGATCATTTGTTGTACCATTTGAGGAGTAATAACTTGTCTTACCGAAGATGAGCTATCTGTAGTGAAATCATTTATCCCAACTTGGAAAGCCTTTGTCCTACAATTTTGAGTACCTGCAGGACACTCTTTGATAATGTGTCCTTGTTGTTTACAATAATTACAAAACTTCTTGCCATAATTGCGAGCAATATGATCATATTTCTTGCAACTATAGCATTGAGTTCTAGCCATATACAGGTTTTTTCCTTTTCCTTGAGCTGCAAATGCAACAATGACAATATTTCCTTTGTGAAAAGCATTTTGTGTGACAAGACGCTGCTCCTCACGAAGTAATTCCCTAAAACAGACATCCAACTAGGGAGATGGATCACGGCTCATCAAGTTGGAGCGAACACTTTCAAAGTCAGATAGTAATTTCATCAAAAATTGATCTCGCTTGCTTTGTTCATGAACTCCTTGAATGATGGAGAGAGATTCAGAAGGTATTTTAGCATAAACGATATCGATAGATTCAACCTATAAGTTCTGAAATCCAGAGAAATAATCTTAAATAGAGAGACCTCCTTGTGAATACATAGTAATTTCATGCTCTAACTCAAAGCGCCTTGCGCTATGGTCTTGGTTGTAAACCTTTCGTAAATAATTTCACATGACCTTTGCTGTCTTGTATGGCCTGAGATTAAGAACAATAAGAGGGTCAGTTGATCCTAAAATTCATGTCATCACCCGAGCATCTTTAACTTCCATTGACTGAACTTTTTAGGTCAGTAGGAGTAGGATCGCTTCCATCTATATGTCCCCATAATTCTTTTCTGGTGACAGATAGTTGGAATTGAAATTTCTAGGCGGAGTAATTTTTTCCCATGAAACGAATATGGAAGGACTCAAACTGATATGACGACATGTTTTTAACAAGCCAAGGAAGATAGAAATGCAATGATGCAAAATAACCAGAATGACCAAGACTAAGAATTCAAGATGCCTCAACTTCCAAGATACTTAGGACTAACTGTTGACTAACAGTAAGCAGAACCAAAACTTCCAAAAAAAATTCTGGAAAGAACTATGAAGGAAAGACACTAAGAATCAAAGCACTGAAAAAGGCTCTAATACCATGTCAGTTTTGCTGAATGCTTCTCAAAGTGAGAGTCTTTCCATTATATAGAGAATAAATATTACAAATCCCTAAAGATCTCTCATTCATATCCCTAAAGATCAACTATTCTATCTCTACAAATCTGCTTTTCAATTCTTCCAAATTTGCTATTCTATCACAATATTTATTCCTTTAATTCTACAACAAATCTATATGATCATGCTAATTTATATCACTATATATACAATTATTTAGATTTCCATCATGCTAACAGGAATTCAAATATTAAGATGATGCGTTAAGATTTAGACATCGAAATCTGAATATTATGATGTTGCATTAATATATAAATACTAAATAATTAAGAGTATTTGTTTTCAAGTTTGGGATGATTTTATATTGTATTTTAACTAATTGGGCCGCCAATCTTGGGCCTGTATGCCCCTAACAACCAAAAACTAAATGGGCTTCAATTGGGCTTAGTACAAACTTAGACTGATCTTTTTCCTAATTTTCATTTGTGGGCCAAATCCACTTTGATAATAAACATGAGGTAGAAAATTTCATAAAACACGATATTAAAGATGCTAATTACTTAATGAAGATAGTTTACATAATTACATAACGCATACGATACACTGGATTTCATGTATCTTTAATACATATGCATTAAATTTGCACTATTTTTGGCGGTTTACATGTATCATTACTAAATTAATCCCATTTAATAAGAAGAAAATGTGTGTTCTTTAATTTTGATCATAGTTCAAGAAGGTATTCATATCTTTTCCTCATTTTAATTTTTTTTTTGGAGTATAAAATTTCTAGTTTTTAGCTTAAATCCAAATTCCAACAAAGTTCTGCATTTATATATATATGAAAAAACCTCTTTGTAAACAACTTTGGATATGACTAACCACTGGCCTAAAACACCACTATATATAGGTGCGGAGCTAGAGTGTCGACTATAAACTTGATCAAATATTGTAATATTATTTTAAATCTTAAAAGTTTATAGAATATGTACACGTTATTATTTCTTTTGTTTCAATTCACGTGATATCCTTTCTTCTTCTTTTTTAGTTTGTTCAGAAAATGATGTCACATTTCTATGATAAAATATAACTCATCTTTGAAATTTTCCCTTTACCATGGTTGAAATGATTTATAATCACGGAAATATCTAAAATTTGTTTTAGACGATATATATTAATGTGGAAAATAATTTAAATCTAATAGTACATTAAAAAATCTTAGAATTAAAAAATTATAAATTTTAAATTATGATTTCGCAGGTAGAAATTAAGAGAAGTAGCATTTTGTAGGTTTCGTCAAGTCCCCATGCATATTGTACGTACTAAAGAAGTTAAAAAGTTTTGGAATAGTGAAGTGAAATGAGAGAGTTTTATGGTGCAAAATTTGAGTCAGAGTTCTTTAAATTTTTTAACTTACAAAGCCATCAAATCAACTTGTGTTTTTTGATGAAAGGCTTATCAACTAGTTCAATAAAGGCTTTTTTGTTGCTGTTTAGATGACTTCACCTTTTGCTCTATTACATCTTTCTTCCAATTTATCACGTGATATTCGATATTTATATTAGAGTTTTCATTTATTTAAATTTGTATGACGTAAGATATTAGAGAACTCAAACTCGAGAATACCTATACTTAAGAATGAAGAAATATTAATTCCTATATCCATCTCACGACTATCTAATAATATAAAAATTAATTGATATTGTTAGTGTACAAAAAGTTTAAACTCATACAATCATATGGGTAGACATATAATTTGAAAGGGACAATATGCCTTAGATTTTTAAAACAAAATAGGAAACTTAAAAATCAACAATATTCATATTCAATCTAGAGTTATGGTCAAATTGATAGAATCTCTCAACCTTTAAACAGAGACCTCAAGTTCGGAATCCTGAATATAGAGAATTTTCTCTTTAAATATGTCCTACGCGATAGAAATCAGAATTAGTTGAAACCTCAATACAGATACCGAATACTGACTTATAAGAAATAAAAAGGAACAATCCATGTTAAAAGATTATACTATTGGTTTTTCCCTTAGGCATAGAGACAAGAAGCAAAAGAGGGGCATTTGGAGGGGTGGGGTTGGGGGGTAAATAGTGTAGGATATGCAGAATGTACAGTATTTGCCAATGTAACATTTCATAGGAGAACACATAAAAATGGAGAGAGAAATGAAAGGATTAAACAACTATGAGACATATGAAGTGACAAGGCCTTAAAAATACAAATTGGGAATCTAGCATCTTATTTGGTTCACTATTTAATTGTCTTTTCCCATTTTTTTTTAATCTCATGAGTAATTGTTCACGAAAATTATAGTATCTTAGCTAACGAAAAGAAAGAGATTATACTTTAAGATATAAATACAGGTAAAATAATTAAAACCTCTCCTAATTAATATCATCTCCATCCCAAAGTAATTAAGCATCACCTTTAAAAAATTCAAGAAAAAAAAATAGTATGTTCTTCTAACTTTACTTTTGAAGAGACATTTATTAAACAAAAATACTCTAGTTTAAAAAACTACAAATCATATGTACTAATTTCTTAAATCAACGCGAGTTTTGCTAAAAACGACACTTTTTGGCATGATAATCATACTTTCTTAGGGAACATGTAAAAAAAATACGATACATAATTTGAGACGAAGACTATATATATATATATATATATGGTGGAAATTGTGTTTTATTCAAAATGATGTGTACCAAAACGATAAATAGTACGTATGATAGTAGGAGATTAGGACAGAAAAGAAAAGAAAAACTAGCTCTGTGCAACCTCCCCACACCCCACCCACCCCATCTACTCCCCTTTAGCTAAAAAGAAACAAAATCCTAGCATAAAGTCCCCAACCCAAGATCACCTATTGTTACTATTACCCTTTAGTCATAAACTCTTCAAAAAAAAAAAAAAAAAACTTAGTTTATTTATATAGCCTTTGTTTCCTCCTCCTCACATCAAATTTTTCTAGATTTTTAACCATGCAAAATTTTCATAATAATTCTATCACATATTTATCTTCTAGTGATCAATTAGTTGAAGATGATCAACTTTCTACTGTCCTCTCTCTTGGTCCTCCTGGCCAAAAAAATAGTACAATTTTTCATGACTATTTTTCTTCTTCTAGTAATTGTCATGAATTTCAAAGTTATAACAATCAAGAAAGTGTCACTGTGGCTCTTGATATTGATTCATCAAGTACAATAAGTTCAAACAATAACAATAATCCTAGTAGAAACAAAGGGGATCACAATAGTAGTACTAATAATAATATTTCACTAGTAAATGGACAATATTGGATTCCTACTCCTGCCCAAATTCTTGTTGGACCTACTCAATTCTCTTGTGCTGTTTGTAACAAAACTTTCAACAGATTCAACAACATGCAGGTTTAGTTTATTTCTCTCCTCTCTCTCTCTCTCTCTATATATATATATATATATATATACACACACACACTTTTATTCATGTTGAAGATCTTGTATATGCAATTTTAGTTACATGTGACTATATATTAGGGTTGTCACTTGTCACTTGTATATAATGTGTGTGTGTAAACATGAACGGATCTAGAGGGTAGTTTACGAGTTCAACTGAATCTAGTAGTATATTTTCAAATTTTGTAGGGTTGTCACTTGTTACAATGTGTTTGTGTTAACATGAGCAGAGCTAGAGTATAGTTTATCTAATAGTATATTTTCAAATTTTGTAGGATTGTCACTTGTTATAATGTGTTTGTGTTAACATGAGCGGAGCTTTAGTATAGTTTACGAGTTCAGCTGAATCTAGTAGTATCTTTTCAAATTTTGTACTTGTCTCAAATTCTGGTTCTACCTCTGTTTGATAATTGTTCATATATAACCATGCACTCTCTTCTCTTACATTCAGAGACGACTGATTCAGAATTTTTAAGATTTTTATATTTCTTTTTTAAAAAGGTTGGTTTTTAACTTAATATATATACTATTTTCTTGAATTTAGTTTCCACATACAAAATATTTCCACATATGTAGTTTCATGAAATTGAACTTCTTGAATTTTGTCTTTTTATTGTCTCATATCTATGTACTTTTAGTCAAGTGTCAAGTGACCTAAATTTTAACTTACCAAAACTAGGCAAGTTTAATTATGCTTGGTCCAACTTGTTATATGTTACATCTTTTTTTCCTTTAATTAATTAACTAGTGACCCCTTTTTTTTTTGTATTATTAGATGCATATGTGGGGGCATGGATCACAATATAGAAAGGGACCAGATTCATTAAAAGGGACAAAACAAGCTTCATCAATGTTAAGGTTGCCTTGTTATTGTTGTGCTGAAGGTTGTAAGAACAACATAGATCATGCAAGATCAAAGCCATTGAAAGATTTTAGGACTCTTCAAACACATTATAAAAGAAAACATGGGGCTAAACCATTTAAGTGTAGAAAATGTGGGAAGAATTTTGCTGTAAGAGGAGATTGGAGGACTCATGAGAAAAATTGTGGAAAACTTTGGTTTTGTATTTGTGGTTCTGATTTTAAGCATAAGAGGTCACTAAAAGATCATGTTAAAGCTTTTGGTTATGGACATGCACCACATAGTGAGAATTCTTATTATCACACCGAAGGAGATGAGGACGAGGAAGAAGAAGATGATGGTGAAGAAGAAGTCGTGTAAATGGAACTTTAGACTTAAATATAATAGGGTATGCAGTTCAGTGCAAGAAGTATCTCGTGTTCATAGAATATGAAGTCAAAGAGTATAGTTAGACCATGTTGTCTTTGAGCACTAATGTTAAAATTTAGTCTAAGTGTCAAATTGCCTAATTTGAATTGAAGATTTGTGTAACTCTATATATTATCTTGTTATTTCATGTGTTAATTTAGTTATCTATATCAAGTAATCAATCAAGGAAATGATCAAAATTATACTATTGAAAGAAGGTTCAATTATATTAAATTTCTCTCATCAAAAAATTACACCGAGAAAATAACAACATAAAAGACCGTTATTAGAGCTTTTGGAGATGGACATGCACCACATTATAGAAATTATTGTTATTATCATGTTGTAGGAGAATTAAAGGAACAGTTCAATGTATAAAGTATTTCGTTTTCATGTATAAAGTTTAAAAAAAATTAAATCACACACCAAAATTAAAGATGTAATATAGACAACTATGATGAGAGTAAGTAACTTTTTTTTCTCTATCCTTTTGTGATGAGAGCAAAAAAATTGGGATTTGACTAGAGACTTTTTTGTCTTCTTTTGCATGTATGTTTATGTGTGCATATGTTCTCTAGGTGGGGCAAATTGATGATGAAGACAAAGAGTGATAGTAAAACCAGGTTGTCTGTGTATAAAATTTTATTCAACAACATTTGTGATTGGTAAAATTCCAAGTGAGGATTTTTAGTAACTCTATAATTAGCTTGATAATTTCATGTTGTTTGATTGAATACGCTTCGTTGGAGAATTATATTGAGCAAATAATTGTGTATGAACAAATTTTAATATCGAAATTCAAATTTGACAAAGATAGGATAATCATTCGTAAACAAATATTAACTTATAATAAAACTTCGCAACACAACTCCTTTCTCACCCCCACAACACAATGTGGAATCTAGATATTTTCATCGCAGAGCGTATTAAATCCATTACGTACTATACCATTAAGTGATTAGCCTGAATATCGAGTCTTTCTCAAAATTAATTTAAAAAACACACTACATTATATGCTAGAAATTAAATTTAAAAAGTATGATAATATATTATACAACTTATAACCTTATCTCATACTATTTTTTTTTAAAATAAAATAAAAATAAAAATGCCAAGCATAGAGTTGTCTCTTTTGTCACTCAGAAGCAGTAGTAGTTGTAGTTATAGTAGTAGAATCTAAAAGTGAATTGAGCAAGATATAAAGCTGTAAACAAAGACATACAGACATAATAGTCAGAAATGTCTTCAGAAAAATGTACTGTTGATTAGCTATGCATTGCATTTGCCACAGCCCTCACTCTCTCAGTCTATCTTATAGTATTCCTTTCGTATCAATTGATGTGATGCATTTTGACTAAACATCGATATTTCAATAAATAAAAGAACTTTTATAGTAACTTGAATGTATCACACGTATTTCGTCTGTATCAATCAGATTTTAAGAGTTAAGTAATATTTTCTTTGATCGAATTTATCTTTTTAATGTCTTGTATATTTTTATTAATCTCCCTTTTCATTTTGTACTTTGGAGCCCGGACGATGGAAGAATTAGAGGAAGCCGAGTCATTTGACCTAGTTCTACCAGAAAAAAAAAGTTATATATACGTTTTATTGTAACATCTGTTGATACACCTAACTATCAACTCTTGTTGAAATTAGGTTATCAGAAAGAGTAGTCTTTCCATTCGAGTCATCTCTAAGTTGTCGTTGCGCGAGAGATTTTGACTTGTTAATTATTGTAACTTACAATGATTTTTACATAGTTTTTAAATATCATATCTATTTTATTTATTATTTTTTAAAATAAAGATCTCATATCAGAATTCACAATTAAAAGTAAGAAATCCAAGATATGTTACACAACTTGAGAAAAAATATATATACATATTTGTATAATTATAAATTATATAATCAATTGTTAAATAATTGTTTTTAATTTCTAAACATAGAAAATCATTATTTGTTTTAGGACAAACCTAAAAGTAAAGTGCATCACATCATTTTTTTTAATTTCGATTTCCACCCAATGTCATTATATACTCTCATTGAGCTAAATCTCGACTAATTTAAATTCACACCGTATAATCAGATTAACTCTTTTTTTTTCTTTCTTTCTTTCTTTGTTTGTGAGTGTGTCTGAAAGAGTACTGATAGTGAGTCTTTTTCTAAGGTGTACTGAATAGAGAGTCAGTGAGGTTTCTACTAACACTTTGATGAAGAACTTTTGTCAGTATGGTAAAACAATGGACCACTGGAAGTTGCTGTTTTTGGGGTTTCACCCAAAGTATTACCTTCTTTCCCTTTCAGTATGGTAAAACAACAAACACATACATACATACACTAGTCTTCTACCTCTTGAGTACCTCTCACTTTTCTGTGTCAATAACGGAATCAGAAATTCTAATACTGATATTAGTAGAAAGCATACAAGGCAAGTTACATTCAACAAAACTCAATAGTTTTGACATAGTCATATTACGAAAATATTAACACAACGAACAGATCGATATGATCTGATCATTATATTATCCTGTCTTGAAATTCAAAACTCAAATTTAAAATCTTGAATAGTGAACATGTGAACTAGAATAATTTTTTAACCTCCTTTGGCACTACATTGGATGTTACATTTATAAATTGGTCTTTTTTAGGAGTCTGGTCCCAAAACGGACACTTTTTGAACATCGCATACTAAAAGAGACACTTCATCGACAAACGAGCGAACTATTCACTCCTATCGTTAACTCTGTCTATTCCACCCCATATTACATAATAAATTATTTAAGTTAGTTCGTCCACAGATGAGTGAATTACAATTCTTTTTATTGCATTTTCTTAACTTTTTACGTGAAGGATATCTCTTCTTCAATAATAAATGTGTGTTCTTGTTTATTTTACCTTTTCTCATTCGTCTTTTATCTTCTTCTACTAATATTATATGTTGATCTTTAAAAATTGATAGTCATGTCTCAACAATCCAAAAAATTTATATATTTAATTAAACCGAATGTATGTAAATACAAAGAAGATTGTGAAATAAATTTGAGGAGTATGTAAGTTCATCTTCAAAGAGTAAGCTAAATTGATAGCATTGCCTCTCTTTTTTCCTTTCATATATTATTCATATTTATATTGAAACCCGATCAAATTTAAATTCATACATTACAAGACTCATTTTTGAAAAACAACACTCCCAACAGACTCGAGTTCAAGATCACCGATTAATTATAAAAGTATCTCAATTGATGGTTTTGCTTACTTTTGTAACAGTTATACCATCCCATCAATGACATTTTTAGCTTTGATTTTTGAAACTCATTTTAGTGATTTTGATCACTCCTCATTCTTTTCTTTTGACAGCCATCTTTATACATATTCATTCATTTTTGCATGCATGCACCCACAAAAAGCTTTAATTTTTTGCCTTTTTCTTTCCCCATGTTTGATCATCAATCCCATCAGCATGACATTTTTTTCCCATCTGTTCCCTTCACATGCTTCTATATATAAAGTAAAAAAAGGCTATTGGAAACTGTTCCTTTGTACTTCTACTGAAACGATAGAAATTAGTGACAGATAAATTTTATAGCTAAACAGAAAAGTTATTGCTAATCTCCTTTAACAACATACACTGAGTAATTCCACAAGTGATATCTTAAAAGACAGACGATAGAGTGTAAGTAACTAACCGTTACCTCTTTGTCCGAAAGGACTCTCGACTTACTCATATAGGGGTATTGTCAAAGACAATAAATAGCATAAAGATAAATGTATGAAATTACTAAGATGGCGCAACAATGACAAGAATTATGATATAAAGTTATGAACATGACTAACTAGAACCATAATAATTAACTTTATAGTAAACTATAATTAATATGTTGTCAAAATTTCTGCACCAGTTTTTGTAATCAAAATAGTATGTTCAAACTGAGCAGCAGGGCTACCATCAGCAGTCAGAGTTGTCCAGTTATCTTCCCATGTTACACATTCTGTGCTTCCCAATGTGAGAATTGGTTCTGTAATAAATACAAACAAAGTGATGCAAATTTATAGTACTAACTTTGCTTAAACAGAAAATTGAAAAAGGACTACAGATAAGAAAGTTAGTCTAGAAAGGAAGTATAGTAACCAATCAAGTTCAGCTTTCACAAATGATTTGTCTGTTTTTAAAATATGAACGATTTGAAGGAACCGGAAAAATAGATATGAAAAAACGCTAGGTGATTTAGTCATGTCAGTCTAAGTCTTGGTGGACAAAGTTATCAGTAGGTATTATGAGGGCTACCCTGTAGAATAGTCGAGGTGTGCAGAAGCTAATGAGAATGAGATTATTAGCACGTTATTAAGTACGAATAAGTGAAAATGACAGAATCCACACGACAAAAATTGAGGCAAATCTAGCTCACAGACTAGCTTAGACTGTATCTTGTAAATTATAGTACTCACATGCTGAAACTGAAAATAAAAAGACTACTGATAAAAGGTACAGAAAGTTAGTTTAGAAAGGAAGTATTGTAACCAATCAAGTTCAGCTTTCATAAGTGATTTGTCTATTTTACCTGATAAAAACTTACAAGTAATCTTATGAACATTTTGCAGAAGCTGGATAAATAGATATACAAAACGACGTGTGATTTCTTCCTATCTGCTAAGCCTTGGTGGTCAGAGTTATCAAGTATTTGTATAGGAAAGCATGCACTTTATAGAATAGTCGAGATGTGCAGAAGCTAGCTTGGATACCCCATTATCCAAAAAGTATTGGAAAAATAGATTTTGGTGATTTCTTTGTATCTGTCTAAGCGTCGATGCGCAAGAGTTATCAAGTACTTGTACTGATGGGGGCAGACAAGTACCTGATAGAATAGTCGAGGTGTGCAGAAGCTAGCTAAGACACCCCGTTATCCAAAGAGAATTGGAAAAATAGATTTAGGTACTCTATACTAATGGGGGCAGACAAGTACCCGGTAGAATAGTCGAGTTGTTCATAAACTGGCCCCACTACCCATTATCCAAAGAGAATAGGAACTAGACTGAATGAGAAATAGTGTGGAGTACATAAAGGAAGTTGCACTCAAATTCTCTTTTGGATTTTTTTTGAGTCAATCTCAAGTCTCAAGGACCACCAGTATGGTGTATTAGCACCCCCGAAATAAAATGTTGAAGAACTATTACTACAGTGTAACAAGATCAATTTTTCCCTAAATTCAGCATTGGAGAATTATATCTCTACGTTAAGGTAGACAAATGTACTAAAATAACAAACACAACTAATCAATAAAAAACTATGCATAAATTAGTGAGTTTTCTCCCAGATAAATGATATTAAGCATTATTCTAATGCACCTACCGATAGTAAATGTTTGCCCTTCAACCATGGAGCCAGACTTGTCATTCCCTGCCGTAAATGATTACATTAGGAAAACCAGTACCTTTAATACAGCTTGAATATCTTATATCACATTCAGCAGTCAGATAAAAAATTGTCCATGTTCTAATCAAGATAACCTCGTGAAAAGGAACAAATCAAAGTCACACTTGAACAAGACCTGATAAGCATAGATAAAAACCAAATTGATCATATATATCTGAAAGGATCATCAGCCTTAATAGACAGTAATTATCATATACTATGAACTAATTTTATTTTTACGATTTGTGTTTATCTGTTTGAGACTAGTATTAAACAAGAATGAGACGCTAACGATGAACAAGGGGACCTGGAAGAACTTAAGAACTCATTCTTCTCAAAAAAAAAGAAGTTAAAGAACTCATGAGCCATGAGAACGTAAAACGATTAACCTATTGAAGTGTCTAGCGTCCAATGGGTCATGATCCCTATGACCCAATGAATACAACCAGTGATCTAAGTTTCAGTCAAGGAATTACTTAGAGATAGCAATTTCAAAAATCAGGGCATCCATTCCTCGAAAAATGGGACCAAAGTGATGCTGAAACGATCTTTTCACTGTGACGGTGACATTCAATTTAAAGGCCAAATGTCATGATGCTAAGAGAGGTAAGTGACCACTCCCTTTGAAGTCTATGCATTTTATATTAGTTGCAAATAAGCAATGAAAAGAGGAGATTCAGTTAACCATAAAATTATTAGCAACTAAGAAGTCCGTGGAAATAGAACAAGCCAACTAGTGGCTTTTGCATGTTAATTGAATGTTTCTTCAAGTAAATAACCAATTTTTGAACATGTTCTGATATCATTTCACATAAACTATAATCTACCTTGTTATTTTTTATATTGTTAACACATGATAGTGAAGCTGTGTGACCTATAGGTCAGGAATTCGAACAGTGGAAGCAACCACTAATTCTTGCTTGCATTGTGATAGGCTGTCTACATCACAATCCTAGGGTGCAGCCCTTCCCCTGAGCCTGCGCAAATGTGGGATGTTTTGTGCACAGGGCTGCCCTGTTTTTTGATTTTAACATAAGACGGTGATAACTTTGGATCAGGATAAACAGGGATCACGCAAGGACAACTTATTTTGTGTCCTTTCGTCCAACTTTCTTAATATAGTTATAGCTTGATGTTGACTGTTAAGAGCTAATCCAGATTTTGCTAAGCTTTAGTAAAAAAAATTCCAATTATCCGCAGAACAACCAACTCAACTGATATGCAATGAATGGCAATGTCATTCATTAGTGTTCTTTATAAGATATTTAAGCGTATACATACACAACCTGTTCTTCAGAGAAAAGTAAGAACAGGACAGACACAACCAACTCCTCCAAAAGTAAACCTATCTAGTATTAGTTTTATGTTAGATTAAGCATGGTCTTCACAATTCTAGCGAATCTTCCACAACTTTCAGAGATTTTACAGGATGAACACAGAGGCAGTAGTAAATGTCAAAGTCGATAAAAATGAGAGTAACTTACGGTGATGAAATATGAGTGGTTCAGAGTGAAATACTGTCCCAATACCATGTCCAACAAAACGATCAACAACACCATAACCAAATTTTTCAGCATGTTCACTGAAACAAAAGTCCAAAACGTTCAATGTCCAAGACAGTATCCACAAAAAATAAGGTACATACACAAGAAATGACATTAATTGTTTGCAAACAATATTTAAGAAAATCACAGTAAATTATTCAAAGTTTCATCAGAAGAAGGAAATTTCACTACTGACATTTTTTAGTGGTAACTAAAAGTTTTTGAATCTGTTAAACAGAAACAGTTTGACACATATAGGAACTTCAAAATAGATAGACTGTTGAAGCTTCAAAATATCCATATCACAAAATAATATTCACAAATTCACGATAATATCATATTCATAAAATTACCTGATCCTCTTTCCTATCTTCCTATAAAGAGCACCATCTCTGCAAACAGCAATTCCATAGTGCAAGCACTCCTCAGTCACCTGCCACAGTAGGATATACAGACATAATTAATATAATGAGCATCGGATGATAAAAGAGACATTAATTCTATTGCTAATACTGACTGGTATCTTAAATCTTAACCAGTCTTACCACAGCAGAGTTCAATTTCAAATAGCAGTGATCTAATTAAGTTTAAGCAAAACTTTGTTGAACTAATAACCAGAAAGTTTCAGCATTCCTTTCATAATTGAAGAAATCTATACCTTTACAAGCCGCTTTATGGATTCACTCACGTCACCACAGAAAAAGGTCTTTGACGTATCTCCATGATAACCCTAAAAAAGGAACAAAGCAATGATCCTTACAATTTACAAGGTTCATCCAGAATCCAACAGCAGAAATTTCAAGAGAAGACAAATGTCCTTCTAAATACTAGGGTAAAGACCGGCTAGCAGTAAAAAAGATAGCACATGTAGCCTATTACAATAATGAAGGGGCATCGACAACTTACATTCAGGTAAACGGTCACGTCAATGTTTATTATGTCTCCATCCTGCACATTATATTAATATTTGTCTTGAATACACATAAAAATTTTAAGCAAGAGGATGATATGAAAAGATAAAGACCTGCAGCTGCCGTGAGTCAGGTATTCCATGACACATACACTCATTGACGGATGTGCACACACTCTTTGGAAACCCCCCATAGCCTAAGGGAGATGGATAAGCGCCAGCATCGATTATCATTTGATGCACAGCTTTGTCAATTTCATTTGTTGTTACTGAAGGCTGATAGGTTCAAGAAAAAAACATGAATTTACATGTTATAAGGGTTTCAAAGGAATTAATATACTTGATGAAAAATAAGATATCATTCTTGTGAATAGGGATCAAACATTCATAGTATATCTTCATTTTGTTCCAATCCATACAGGTATTGTAGGAAACATTTTATGAGAACCCACTAAATCTTTCATTTGAATATCAAAAAGCATCTAAATATGAGGATTCAACTCCTACTTAACCAACTCTTTTTTGTTTCTATTGCTTAAATGCTGCTTGTCTGGAGATGTCCTTCTAGTGCAAAAAGAAAATTACAGGGACATATGATACTTTTAGATTAAGTACAACCCAGATGCACTTGTACTTGACTGAAAAGGACATTGTGAGCTTCCTAAAATAGCACCTGCGCCAAGCCCATTCATTTCCAGCTGCTTCTTTTAGATAAGAGAGTCTAATTTACCCATTATGTGCTACATACAGGTCAAGTTCCCATTGTAATTTCTAGAGTTATCTAAGGAATAGAAACCAATTTAGCTGTATTATAACCGAGAGTTCCAAAATTAGAAATCGCAATCTCCCTGTCTCTTTTTTTTATAACCGTGGTATTCGGGCAAGCTTGCGCACGCCTTGACTATTTCCACGGTGTACCTATCACCCCCGCCACCGCCAGTAACTCTGTCCATCAAGGCTAGAATAGAACAGATGGGAAGAAATCACCTAGTGTTTTTCTCTTTTGATCATTCTTTAAAAAAAATACTATCATCTGGAGCAAGGCAATTGAAATGTCCTTCTGGCCATCAACTACTTGAATAAAGTGTGCTTCGAAGAAACTTAGCCTTTTCCTGTTATAGGTCAGCTAAACAAAATTACAATAAGTGAAGCAGAATGGGCAAAAGTAATGAGGTGATAAAAAATAAACTTTTGAGTTGAAACATCCAAAGTGCATTTTGGGTCCTATCACACAGCTGGACACGTGCTAGACAAGCATAGTTGAAAACAACCTCTTAAACAATCAAATAAGATGGATATCAAACAGTCTCACCCTAACCAAAGTTCCTGCATAGTCAACCACCCGTGCAGCCAATTCACATGCAGCCCTCATGCGAGCTATTCCTTCAGCATCATGGATCTGATGTTCACTTGAAATTTCTGGTAACTCTCTTGAACCTACATATGGAGGTTTTGGTATGTCATCAGGCACAGGAAGCCGTTGCGATACTCTTCCGCGCCTTAAAGGTGGCCTTCTTGTTGCGGTGGTAGAACCACGAAGCTCACGTTCCCTATACATCACTAGATCATGTCATTAAAATTTCATCTTTTTCTCCTTTACTCATGAGACATCAGTAAACACTCAAACTCCTTTGGGAAAAAAGAAGCCAGAAAAAAGAAAAACAGAACAGAGATTTGTATCTTTGAATAAAAGATGACTTTGAGACAGTAGTCAATCAAGTTATCCTTATCAACTCAGAAGAATATATACTTTAGAAAAGAGATTTTCATGAATTCTAACAGTAAAAAGTGTACACAAGAAAAAAACTAATCCTGTATACCTTCTAAAGCAAAAATATTCTATATATTTCGATAACAAAATCATTTCAGAGTGCTATGTCTTCTCTATTCACAAACAATACATTTTCTGTCCAACAAGAATTTAAATAGGCTGATCCAGGATTTTTATAGTTTATGGTTCTGGACGACAATACTTGTTTGCTTACTGGGTTCTGAATAAATTATTTGTACATATTAAATGATTCATTTTATCACAAATACAAGGTTTTAGCCAAAACTACACAGTGCTGATGAGACCGTGGATAGGAGTGTATCTCCGCCACGGGACTTAAATATGGTAACAAATGGAAATTCTACTAATAATATATGTCAAACTTCTCTATAGCAGCATCGTTTTTTCTGCCGCCCATTTACTTTTGTTCTCACAGAAACACTAGTAATATATATGAAAAATGGTACAAAGAAACTAGGGTTGTACAATTAAATGTTATTACAAAGGATGATTGTTATAAAGAGGTCTGATTGTAAAGGAATAATATGCTACATTCTGCAGCAAACATCTTAAAGGTTGATAACAAATTTTAATCACTTTTTGAAGAATATGCAATCTCAATTCTTTAGTAAAAGAAACAAAGCAACACACTGAAACCCAAATAAACACAAACATACCTTCTAATCCTCAAGGCCTCCTCCAAACCCGATAATCTTTTCGCGTAGATTACAAGCTTCTTACTAAAGTTTGCATTATTACCTACAAATGAACCAAACTCAGTAAAGACTTCAAACCAAAATCCCCCAAGAATAATCTAACAAATAAGTTATTTTTTGGCATCAAAATTACATAATCAGAATATCCAAAGTTACCAAGCTTCTTAGTAAAGCATAAATTACAAGCTTCTTGGCATTTTTACCCACAAATGACCCAAACTCAATAATAAGTTTTTCTTTAGCATCAAAGTTCCAACTAGAAGTATACACCCAATAAAATTCCACAAGTAAGGTCTGGGGAGGATAAAGTATATGCAAGCTTCACCCCTACTTCGTGGAGGTAGAAAAGTTGTTTCTAAAGGACCTTCAGCTCAAGTACAACAAATCAAAGTAGTTATGAAAAGGAAAAATGTCATCCAATAAAACATAATAACCAATAAGAAAACATTAACAACAAACTAGTGCGATAACCTAAACACAATAAACACACACAATGATACCAAGCTGCTTACTAAGCATAAATTATAACCATCTTAATAAAGGTTGCATTTTTACCTAAAAATAAACCAAACTCAATAAAATAATTCAAACCATAATCCACCCAATACAAACAAAAAGAATCTTTTTTTAGCTTCAAAGTTGCACAATCTAAACACCCAAGTTACCAAGAATGAATTTTTATAAGATAAATCAACAACAAATTAAAAATCTTGAAATGAAAAATCAAGAATTGCATAAGGGGCTGTTCTAAACTTAAAAAAAAATTAGAATCTTGTACTTACTACTAGGGAGATGAAAAGGGTAATTTCCTCTAAGTTGAGAAGATGAAGATAAAGATTTTGTTTCACCATTAATGGAAGAAGAAATGTGTAGTATAGAAGATGTTGCATGTGCCATTTTTTTTTTACTGTTACACACACAGTGGCACAACACAACTGTGTTTTTTTTTGCTTGGAGGGGATAATGTTGATTTTTTTTGGATTAATGGGCCGGGTACTACTTGAATTCCATTGGGTTGGGTCCTAATATCTCAAAATGTTTTGGGCTTCTACTATGGACAATGGATCCGAGTTCATTTCGCCGCGTGGCTCACCTACTATCTTATTCTTTGATTTTATTATTAAATGTTGTTTTCTCTATTTCGATTACTGCATTATTTGTTGTTGTTATTATGATATGCTTTAGTTGAGCCGACAAGGGTAAGCGTACAATCGATTTTCCTTAACCCCTGCTTGTGATATTATATTAGGCATGGAGAGGTCTGATAGATGAAAGAAGGGATAAATTTGATCCAATAGATGGAAGGATTTGTTAAAAACTTAAAATTATCATTGAATTTTGAATATGAAAATTGAGTTTAAAATCAAGTGAAATGACGACGATGATTCAAATGTATGTGTTAAGTTTGGCTTAGCACAAGCAAAAATGTCGAAAGTTTGTTGTTAATCTTTATACGAAAAATTTTGCTACTTCGCATAGTTCGAACCTGGTTAAACTTACAAACTCTTTTAGATGAGTATGACTTTAAATGATAATGCTAAAATTTGTTACATTTGCATTTGCCTTATCGACCCTATTCTCATATGAATCTTAACATTTTTAATCGGACGATAAGAAAATAAGATCACCCACCTAATCATAATCATTTTTAATCGTCATCGATATCTAATAGTATATAATCAAATGTATAATATCTGTATCATACCCTTTGGCCCAAAGATCACAAAAATACAACTAATGAGTAATCAACATCATGGTATTGGAAGTAGGTTTGTTTCATTGAACCTTTTATCACAAATAGTTCAATGGGTCATCTTTGGGCCCAACCTAATATTATCATGTTTTTTCAGCCCATATAACTGAAATTATTTTATTATCACAAAATTTAAATTTGAAATATCATCATGAATTTTTATCCGTAAAATTTAAAATATTGTAATAATAATTATTTTAAAGACAAAAACCGAAACGTAGCTAGTAAATGTTAATTTTTTAGCGGTCTTAATAACCATTCAAACGACTATAAGATTGTGAATAATATATACTCCATTATTTATCATAGATTTTCATAAAGTTATTTTGTCATTCGACATTCTATCGTAAATTCAATTTATCGTAAATATAGAACAAAATAAAAAAAATTGAATTCTTGAAGATGCTAGAAGTATATGGTACTGACATATTATCCATCTTCCCTTATCTTTCTAAATTTAATGTACCAACAAAAATGAAAATAATGTTTGGAAAAATATAAAAACATGGAATATGGACAGGATCAGCGTACAAAAATATCTAGTTGTTGTTAAACAGGGGTGGAATCGGGATGTCAGGGAGAAGATGAGGGGGGGGGGAGCAGAAACTACCCCTACATGCACTTTCATGTACATACATCTACTAGAAATTTCCTCTAAAAAAAAAAAAATCTTGTCGAAAAATAAAATTAATAAGATTATATTTTGAGACGTAGTAACTAAATGGATAGTTTGAGCTGAATTTGAACGAATGAAATTAAAAAATTAAATCAATGATGAGTTATTGTGTAATATTATTATAAAGTCAGGTTGAAATGAGTTTTGATCCATTACTAATAGAAGTACTATCACTTACTTGTATTGATCCATATTAAGTTATGATTATAACATAATATCTTTATTACCCAAGAAAATGCAATATAGTCTAATTTGTCCAAAAAAAATTTATATGCTAATTTTGAGGTTGATTTATAAAAATAATCTTGATTGTGAGTGGTCTTGAATTTTTAACTTCATAGAAAACTTTAAAGTTATTTAACAATTTTATGTTAGTAGGGGTAAAATATTTAAGACTGACTATTAATTTTATCACCCCGTAAATCCTACTCATATAAAGTAATAATTCAGGCTAGCCACCTCTTAATCCTATAATTTAAAAATAATCATTATCGTAAAGTTTCAAATTGGATTAGTGAAACTCAAAAAAATAAAAAAATACAATACCTAAAATATACTATTTGTAAATTTAACACTTAGTTATACTCATTTTAAATTTATATCCTCTTTTGGTACTTACTAAATTGACATCATGAGAAGAAAAATTAAAAAGCAAAATTCATGCATTTAATATATTTAATATGTAATAAGAGGATCGTGAGTGAACATGTTAATTTTCCAAAAAAAATAATATTATAAGTATATGAAGTTTCCAAGCAAATACATGACTTTATAATAATTGAACATAAATTGACTTCCTCTAATTAAGATATGCCATTTTAAAGAATCTTGTTTAGACAAAAACACATGTGATGATATAATCTTTTGACATTTTCAGTTTTTTTCAAACTAATTCAGAATCTTTCATCTTCAATTAAACTAAATATTAATAAATTAAACTAAAGTATCCAGTTGTATTTTCTAGCTTTTCTAGTTATACAAAAGAGATTTGATTCTAGTCATGTATCTTTTTGGAGTCTCTAATTATATGCATGCTTTTACAATATTTAAAGGGATTAAATATGAAACAAGAATTAACTATCAAAATCATCCTTAATCCATCACTAATTAAATAGCAATAACATATTCAATATTGTAATTTCACATGTGAGACCTCGAAAAGATAGAGCGTACACAAATTTTACTGCAATCTTATGGAGATGAAAAATATATACTTATAAAATAATTTTAACTTTGTATATACAATATAAATTTTTTTAATTCTGATGAACCCTTGCTCGCACTTGGCTCCGCTTCTGAAGTTATCAATTGCTATTTTTTTTAATGCGAGGGTCAACTATAAAATGTCTCGCTACTGATAAAAATAAAATCTGAATACATGATATAATATTTCGTTATATCGTATAATTGACAATCATATGAATTATTAACTAAACATTTTCCTATAAGAAACTTTAATGATAATAAGAAACAAATACGATGAACCAGATTAATTTATAGATTGTTGATTTATTGAAGAAAATATTATTGTCTGGAAAATAGTTGACAAAATATATTAGAAATTAAAGAGCTTTTGAGACAATAAAACAGATATTAACAGACTTTCACCCACTACGAAATATTTGTCCACATTTTACTTTAGTTCTTCATAGATTCAGTACATGAATCTGGACTTCATTTTATTTTTTTGGGAGAAACCATATACATGATTAATCATGCATACTAATTATTCTAATTAATCTTAATGATTAATATAACTAATTTAACTAAATTAATTAGTAATTTAATTTATTATGCAAGTTGTTGAAAGAATGATATATATATATATATATATAATATATATATATATACCATATGTTAAGACTCAGCGAGCATGAAATATTGGACATAATTAACGTTCTATTAATTAAAAAATTTGTACGGATTGAAAAATAAATAATGTACGGATGAAAAAAATGAACCTAAACTATATAAGGGATAAATAATTATGATGTATGATTCAATGTATTTGGATGATTTAGTTTACTAAGTAATTAACAAATGTATAAATTATGTATATTTAAGTGTAGATTCTTATTTTACCGTCCTTTGGTGATATTCGGCAAAACATTTTAAAAATATTGTATATGGTCCTTCTGCGAATATTTTTAGAATTATATTACCGTCAAATATGAAATAATATAACAGTACAATTTAACATAACACATATGAGTAATTAAATGATTATGATAAATCTATGAATATTCATGAGCGAAGAAACCAAGAATGCATGTTCCAATTAATCGAAAATCAAATGTGCTTAGAAAAATATCACAAGAATTAATATCAGAATTTTTTTAAATTACCCTTTTTCTTTGCTTAAACGTCTTTACTTAATTAAAATACTTTACTAATTGAAACAACAAGGATACTTTTTTTATATAAAAAAAAGTCAAATATTTCTAAGATAAGTTCAGTTAGTCAAAACGATTAATATTAGAGATCAGAAATAATTTGTGCTAGGTCTTATCACTTTATGATATTTATGATCGATCTTCAACCACACGGTGCAATTAGATGATTAATTAATATTATAGAGACTATATGTATAAAACTATTTAAATCAAAAACTTAATCGACATTAAATTTCCCTTAATAAACATCTTAATTATTTCTCATCAAGTTGAAAAATACAACACCAATTAACACATAGGCTGGACCAGTTCAACTTTTTAATGCACTAATAGAAGAAAAAAGAACAACAATAATTAAAAAAAAAAAGGCCAATAATTGGAAAAAAGTAATAGAAAAAAAAAAGGCAGAGTTGATAGATCAATTGCTGCAGAAAGGTTCTCAAAAGGTGAATTCAAATAAAATTTGCCTTATCGGTATTGATAGTGTAAAATAACAATCGATAATTAATAAATCATATATATATAAGATATCAAAATACTTTTTAATGGTATCATTTTGAAACAATCATGCAAAATTGAGTCAATAATGAAAATTACTATGCTAAGTGCATTTTAGCCCTTAGTTCAACCTTTTAATTTTATTAGAATCAATTATTTGGCGATTCGAATATGAAGACTGAAAAATAATGATGATATGTATTTAAATTTAATATTATCGATTTTTATTATGCTAAAGATGTATAGTTCAAAGATGCAAACACGGGCACACGCATAACAAGAAGCTGGCTCTGGCCTTCTAAATGACCATATAAACGGTTCAAGTACAGAGTGATACTGATACACGATGAATCTCGAAAATTAACTCGTAAATTATGATAAATTGATAATGGGCCGGGTCTTGTGATAATATCTCATCTCCATATCTAGAAGCTACAATTCCACTTTAATTTCTCTTTCTATTTATGTTGATATTCTATAGCCCACCAAAGGAGAAAATTATTACCTCAAATAGATTCCTAAATCTAAAACATGATAATATATCATATTATAGCAGGTGAGTTGTAACTTACACAATTTGTATCTTTTTTATTAAAAAATTGCTATATACATATGTATATATATACATAGAATAGATATAGTTATAGTTGGTTGAAAGTTGTGTATGAACATGTAATATTAAAACTGCTCAAATACCCCTTTTTGTCTATACACACAAATAGCCCACTAGGCAGCTCAAATTTATATTATCAAAATAAGATTCTTATTATAAGTTTATTAAATCAACATGTGTTTCTGTGTGTGTAAGAGAGAGAAAGCTAGAGAGAAGATCAGGTTCATGTATATGCAACATAGAGATATTTTTGGAAACAACAATATTCTGTAAAAATAAACAACATGAAATTTACCCTAAAAAACTAAAAAATCAAACTTATATACACTGACATATAGCAAAGAAATATATACCTGATAAATGGTAATGATCTTCTTTAAAAATTAAAATAAATTGATAAATTATTTTTTTTATATCATCAAGTAAATTTAATCGGTTATAACATGTTATTCTTCTATTCTTCAGCTTATCACTATATATTAGTCTTGCTAAAAAGATCTACTATATAATCGTTGTAAATGAACTAAACTTGATGCTATAAAACCCTATAAACTAACAGATAAGGGCGGCGGATTCAGTCTGTAATCTATAAATATTTGATAGTAAACTTAATTATTATTGTATATTAACTTGAAATTATTGTATGAATTCATAAACTTCAATTCGTGAATCTATTACTCCGTGTTGTTAATGCACATAAGTAAACTAATTGGAAACAAGGAAAAGACATTAATAATAAGAAATAAACAAGAGAGCTCAATTTTGAAAAGAAGAGATTCACATTTCTTGTTTTTTTTTTCATTTCCATCTTTGTTTTTCATATCACCTATGATAGCTCACTTTTGAGCCATTTCTTCTTCTCTAAAATACTAATATACAATTGAAAGTCTTTTTGCACCTTGCAACTTCTAAAGTAAAAAGAAAAAAAAAACTTGAAAAGTACAAAACAAAAAAAGATTACAAAAACAAAAAAGTGAAAAGTTACTACTACTACATCATGTTACAAAGCATCAATAATAACCCTTTGTTTCTTTCTACATGACTCAAATGTCAACAATTCCATCTCCATCCTCCTTTTGCCCCCACTCCAACTAGTCATATTATTATTGTTATTGTTATTATTATTGTTATCAATAACAACATTACTTACATTTGCGGGTACCTTGCATATATTAACTCCGAATAATCTCACCATCTGTACCAGTGGAACTTGAACCTGAGCCTGAACTTGATTCGTAACAACCACACTAGTATTCCCCACATTTTTAGCCTTAAAATCGATATACAATTGTTTATCTCCACTTGTAGATCGTTGAAAACTCACAATATCACCGGCCTTCAAGTTTTTTTCCTTAACGAAACGACTCCATCCTTTTGTTAAGACATAACTTTGACTACTATTCCAATACGAATACCTAAATCTCCATACTTTACCATTTAAATCTTCGAAATTCAACAAAACCCCTTTCGAATTATTTCCATTTTGTAATGGAAAATGTTTTTCAGCATGTTGTTTTGGTATCACAAGCCTATTAAGTTTTCCAACGTCACTTGGTGTAACAACTTTTTCAAATAGCTGTTCACGCGCTTTGCAATTGACTTTATCATTTGTACTACCAAAAAACGAACTAATTGCTAGTCCATCTTTTCTTTTTATCATACCATCTTTAGTAAATCCAAATAATCTCTTGCTTTGTTCCAACTCATCGATATACGTATGTTTACGTAACATGTCAACGATCTCCGCCTTGGAATGTGAATTCAAGAAAGCGATTTCCATGTCATCGCTTTCTTGATTCTCAAGCAAGGGTTTGAAATTAGTTACAGCGTCGCGGCCCCTGAATCTCTGGGCCGCGACGTCATAAGCCCTAGCGGCTTCATTTTCTTCGTTAAATGTGCCTAACCATACCCTTTGGTGCTTTTCATAGATTTGTGCGCCCCAACGACCATTTGGTTGGGGGACCACACCTTTGTACCTTGAAGATGGGAGTTTTCTTGATTCAGCTTCAACACCATTTTCAGCATCAATTATCACACTTGTTCCACTCCCCATCCGGCAAAGACCACTCTCCGGCGGCGGTTTTATCGTCGTCGACGATTTAATCATCGTCGATGACGATGCGGCCGGAGCAATGGAGAGAGAGTCACTAGTAGTACTCTCTTGATCTATGCTACTAATACTTCCTTCCATTTTTTTTTTTGTGTGTGTTGTTTTGTTTTTGATGAGAAAAGGAAAATTAGGAAGAAAAAAAAGAGTAGAAGAATTGGTTGTGTTAGAGAGAGTTTAGAAGAGTATGATGAATTGGGTTGTTGATATGGAAAAGAGTTGAATATATATATAGGAAAGTCCACCCCATTTTTTGTGTGCAATTAATAAATAAAGATTATTTTTTCTATGTTATTAAAAAAATAATATAAAATACTACTACATACTACTTTGAAGATATGGAGATGTGGGTATTATGGGTCAACACACAATAAGAGAGAGAGAGAAGATGGTAAGTAACTAGGAAGATTCATTGGTGGTGAAGTGGGGGAGGGCTTTAGTATAGTATATGCCCAAATATGAGGCATGCTAGGTAGGGTGGGGTGGGGAGGGGGGTTGAGTTTATTTTAAATTTCATGGGTTTAAATCTTATATTCACTAATAACATAAAATATTCATCACTTATCGATATAGTAGTATTATAGAAATATTTACATTGTTAATATATATATATACTTAGATCATTTATCAGGTAATTGACGTTATTTGATATATTATATACTATATGACAAAATTATTTATACTGTCAACATATATTATAATATGTATGAATATGTTATGGGGGTGGGGGTAGGGGTAGGGGGTGGGGGTGATATGAAATTGTGTGTGTAATGTATGTATAGGTTGTGGGTTGTGTATGTGATGGTGGGAGTGATAGATAAAACCAAAATGAAGAACAAGTTGATGGCGGTTCAACATAGGAAGTGTGGAACCTTGTGTTATTTGGTAAGTTCATCCCCCCTGAAATTTGCTGCTACTCAGGACCATTATAAGCATTGGCATTTAGGCATCACTCGCCTCCCTTTTTTTTTCTTCTTATTTTTTCATGGTGTATTCTCGATCCCCCTGCAATCTGGTTCTAATTAAATGCAACAAAAGTAGTAATAGATTTTCATTGATGTTTCAATATCAAATAAGATATAAAAGGAAATTGATGAAAATATAATTTTGCTTTTATTCAGTTAACACTCATCACTTCAATTAATTTAAATATTTTCAAATTGAGTATCTGAAATTGTTTTATTCGTCCTTTTTTTTTTTTGTAAAAAACTAAAATAGCATTATTACTATCGTTATCGTTATTATTAATTAGCACTTCAATTTTTTATTTTTTTTTAAATTTTTTTTTTCTAAGTTTGTACTTCCAATAGGATGGGGTGTGATGGGCCAATTGTAAAAATAGGAAGAAGGGGATTGATGGACTTGAAGACAAAAATCCATCCAACCCCAAGAATTTTTCCCATAATTTCTTACCTGGCATGAATTGATTGGTCCTTCCCATCTTTAATTTGTCTTTATTTGCTAGGTTCAATTTCAACCATCTTAATATCTATAATCTCAAAAATAATTTTCTAAAAAATAATTTAAATAAAATCTCAATCATTTCAATAATTTTTCTATCTAACATTGACAACTTCATTGTCCATCTCCCTAACCTCATCCTCAAGTGGGAGTTTTCCCCTTGTTTTGCAAATATAGGGGGACCTTGTTTCTCTTGTTCTTTTTTCTCTTTTGTTTTTTCACCTTTTTATCTTTTGATCTACTTGTAATATATATATATATAATATATTTTCTTCTAGACATGCAATGGGAATATAACAAGCTCTTTGGAATATTAATTACTATTCTTCTATATACATGTGAATTACTAATATTGTTTCAATTGAATCCACTCTATAAAATCACGTTCGACGATAATCTATTAGAAATCAAATTGATCTAAAACATTTATGATGAATTTATGATAAAAAATATTGATGAAATAGATAATTGTTTTAATTATTGATATGCAAAACTTAAAACTTGTCTTGTTGAAAGAATCATGAATTATGTCTATATGAAATAATCAATATTATTTACAAGTGAAATAAATACAGATCATCTAATATTAAATTTTATTATAATACTCAATATATTAAACTCTTTTTTTTTTAACAATCTAGCTAACATTTGATCATTGCAAATATGTTAAAAAAGAAAATGAACAAATATATAATATATAAGAAATCAAAGGAAAAGGACTCAAGTCTCTAGTTTTAGTTATTAATCAATATGGTATTTATTATAATTATTTTGTAGTTATGATGATGTCACCTTTAAAATAATGATAAAAGTTTTTTCCATGGGCTGCTAATAATCTTGTGGCTAAAATTTTCAATTCTTGTTGGTTAATGTGTTTGAAAAATAAAAGAATAAGATTGGTGGAGATTATTATTATTTTATTATTTAAAAATAGTTTATTATGTACGGAAAAGAGTCCTTAGTGTCACTATATGGGCCTACAAATGGGCCCATTAATTTGATCTAAAACCAAACGCGTTAAAATGGTGGGTTTTAGGCCTTTCTATGTTGGCCCCATTTCTAGATTCCCTTTGTTTATCCTAAATTTGTACCTAACTTTGTTTAGACTATTAGTGGTTGTCGAATTATCGGAATGAGATAGATAAGAATATTTTATCGAATTAGTTAAATTATATTTAGCATATCAAGATTGATTACTCGATATTTATAATCAAATAAGAATAAAATATTAAGTATTGTATTTTAAAATTGGTATCGTTTATTCATCTTATCGAGCAATTTCTTACAAAGCCGCCACCATTCGAGTTATGGGTTAATTACAATATCTTGTATTCGTAATTGAATATAATTTAATTAATATCATATAATTTTTACAAACAACCTTCAATAAGTTAAACAAAAAAATATATAATTCAAAAGAACTACAGAAGTACAAAAATTGTGATGACTTTTTCTTGTTTATTTTTTCATTGTTAACTTTTATGGGGTTGATTGCGACGGCATTTTTTGACTTTACTTTTTCTATATTTACATGTCAACACTTCTTTTTTTAAAACAATCGTTGTAATTTAACATGTACTAATATGTACTATAGTTATTAGGCTGTCAATATGATTAATATTTATAAAAAATTATTTATAATAATTTTATAAACAACTCTGGGTCATATATGAACATTTTTCTCACAATTAGCATGTCATACCTCGAACAATAAACTAGTCAATTATTCATGTGAATGATAACGCAATTTTAAAATAAATTTTCCTAATTTGTCAACAGTCAAATTTTTGGATTTTCAATGTACATTGAGTTGATTTATTTATGAAATATAAAAATCATTAATTAATTAATTAATTGCATGTGAGTATATTTTGAAATACCGTATATGTACATTTATAGTATGAGTTTGTGAACTTGTGATACGGACAAGTTGTACTTTTTTTATCCTTTTTTAAAAATAAAAATTAAAAAATATGTATATTTTAATTACAAAATTGTCATTCCTTACAAGTGGGAACACATGAATAGATATGTTGGTTTTGTCACATGAGAGCATTATTATTGAACAAGCATTAGGTAAGTAGTGCATTATTAGTATTTCTCGTTCCGTCTGGTACGAGGGATAAATAATAATTAATTTTAAGATTAATTTTAAAATAAATTTATCCTATATGTAATTAAGATAAAATTTTAAAATAAATTTATCTTATATGTAATTAAGATAAAATTATAAAATAATTTATTCAGACATTATTAATTATTTCGATGATATTACTTTATTTCAATGTTAAAAGATGTGGGATAGCATGTGATAATTAATCACGAAATAACTCATAATGTTTTTCTCTTGCTGCTAGACTTGTACTACTAGCTTGACCATTTCTCCATTAAAGGAAAAAACAAATCAACTAAAATAAATAAATAATATTGTTAGAAGATGAGATCATTCAATAGCTTTTTTGATGAGACATTGACCAAGTCTAAATAATTCTTAAATTAGCTTTGATTTGTAAATTTTATTATTTCCATTTTGCATATTTACCTTATTATAAGCTTCTTAATTCATAATTACCAATTACATGTATATTTGTCTGCTGCCTAACTTTTATACCCCATGTAACTCGAAGAGTGTGGGTGCCGACGTGAATTTTGACTTGATTTATCGAAAGAAATATCGAAAAAAGGTGATAAGATAGGATACGATTAAGTTAAAGTGATCGAATATATCTTTGGATAGTTGAAAAGGGGGTATTAACAGGAATCATCAAATTCACATAAATTTATGCTTTTCTCCAAAGATCATATATAGTAATATTATATTTTTTAAAAAATATTGAAATATAGATGTGTGAATATGTGATGATGACGGGGTGCACATGAAGGGGTGCACATCTCTACTTGAGGTCAAAAATTTGAATGTTATATTTGTCTTGTTTTATTTTTCTTTCTAAAATTAGATAACACCTTTCTAAGTAGTTATCGGAATAGCACTCTTAATTTAATTGGACCTATAATATTAATAGTTTAACGGTTTTCAGTAATAAGAACCTAAATATCGAACTGATCAAATTTATTGCTTAGATCAACCTTTTTATAATGGTGCATTCATCATCTCGAAATCCTGGATATTACTAACGAACTTGGAATACGAATGAGATAAAAAAACCTTAAGTTGGATAGTAGATTATGAAGGACGTGAATTAGGCTAGTAGTTTAGTAGATAGTAAGTGTCGTCTCGCTTATTAGTCCATAGTAGCAATTGCAACATTATTATATAGTTTCTTATTGTTTCCTCTATTTCTATAATTATTTATTGCTACTTACACTTCAATTATTTTATTTTTTGTTGTAGTTAGTGTTGAGAATTCTTTGTCGTAATTTTTTTATTTTTGTTATCTCTTTTTTTGAACGGTTTTTCTCGAGCTCATCTATCAAAAACATTCATGTTCATCATTCAGGTGAAAGTAAGATTTGCATATACCTACCTTTCGTAGAAGACCTAGACCCTCTACCCCCACCTCTCTCTCTCACATACACAATATTCATAATGATCATTGGGATGATTTTTCTCGAGCTCATCTATCAATAACATTCATGTTCATCAGTCAGGTGAAAGTAAGATTTGCATATGTATACCTTTCGTAGAAGACTTAGACCCTCCACCCCCACCCCACCCCTCTCTCTCACGTACACAATATACATAATGATCATTGGGACAACACTACTAAAGCATGTATTGTTGCTATCTTATGAAAATCAACTTTCTACAAAATGGTATCATCTTTACATGTAATAAAAGTTAGTGGTAGGGTCTAATTATTTGATGATAAAATTTAAACTACATCATCATTTCATCTACACGTCACAATTTATTTAATCCCACTAAAAGTTAAGTTAATTAGTTGGTTTTAAGCACGTTAATTATCTAACTAAATTAAACATGATGATAATTGATCTCTATAATCACTTAATCCTTATCTAAGATCTTGTATCAAAAACAATATTAGTAAATGCGTAATAATGCGTTTAATTTCTAATTATTTTTAAATAACAAGATAACACGTGAGGTTATAATAGTTTGGTGCACTTCTACTCATACTTTCTTGTTTAATTATTAAAGCCATCATTATCATCAATAGGAAAACACACACATTCTTTAATTACTTATGAATCTATCATAATTACATCGGTATGATTGTGGTAAAATAATTGAGATTTCTTCACTTGTAATTATTATTTTTAAATTTTAAATATTAAGAACGAAATAAGTCATGCCGAAGTGTATAGAAATGATTCATTATAATATTTGAATTTAAATTAATCGTGTTTTAATACAGACACCCAAAATGATTAAAAAACAAAAAAAATCTATCATAATTATCTCTTTTGATTTTCATTAATCTCCCTTTCCCCTCTTCTCAACTCCACGTAAGTGTACAATATTATTATAATTAATTAATTAGTTATCCAAAACCATGTTCTTTTTTCTTTGGTTCAACAATATCTTCTTTTCATTGGCTTGTTTAGTCATTGTATTTATCCAAATTGATTAAACAATTTTCATAATTAATCACTTTTTAACTGCCTATAGTTTTTTCTCTCTCTTTTTTCAGTTGGAGATGACTTAAGATATATTAAAAAAATATATGGAAAAAGCCAAATCTTGATCAAGCTACCGACTTTGTTATACATCTTTTATCTTGTATCATGGGATTTATTAAAATAATAATTAAAAGTGTTACATTTTGATGACGAAATTGGAATCTTTGATTTGTATTTTTTTTAATGATTTCTTTGTTATTATATTTGTGTAATATATTTAATATTTATATATTTTACTTGAGTGTTGATAATTGATCATCTTAAAAAATTAACTTTTTTTATCTTTATTATCAAGGTGAAGGTTACGTATGCATTATTTTTTACAAATTATGCCGGTGAGATTACGCTGAATAAATAATATTTTTTTTTATTTATCTACTTATTTAAAAAGATTTATATGTTGATAATCAGTTATCGGAATTAGAATTCAATAACAAAAGAAAACATATTTTATGTTTGTAGAGATAGAATTTTTATCTTTGCTTTATGTGTATGAGATGACGAAGGATTTAAAAAAAAGTAGCAATTGATCTTAATGCATATGTCACTATGGAAAAAATTCATTAAATTAAAAATATGTTGGGAGTTGATCTTGATGTCACACAAAAAGAATTTAGTCAAATTGGATTATCTAATTATTTAATACTATAACTAATGTAAAAGAGAATAATTTGGATATATTTGTGATAGGATTTAAATTCTAGGAGAGGTTACATATTGTATTTCGTTTTGAAGATGGAGTTTAGATTTTTTAATGCATGAAAAAATATTTATTTTATTTTATATATATTATATACACATTATTTTCTCTCACTTATTTATACAAAGTAATTTTCAACTAATGAGTATTAATTGACACCCTCTCGAGGAAGGTGACTTTGCTCGCGGAGCTAGGTGAGATTAATGTGTTTCAATTTATAATAAATTATTAGTTTTTTCGTACATATTATATTTGTATTAGAAAATTTTAAAAAATTATGTATATTGACTTGTGAATCTCTGAATAAATTGATTTTATAGTTATAATTCTAACTTCGCGTCAATTTGTTATTACTGAATAAATTGATTTTATAGTTATAATTCTAACTTCGCGTCAATTTGTTATTACTGAATAAATTGATTTTATAGTTATAATTCTAACTTCGCGTCAATTTATTATTACTGAATGAATAAAACTTTTTGATATTTAAATTAATAATTGAAAAGAATAAAAGTCTAATAAAATATTATAAGATAACATTATTTGACTCAAATACCACATTTACTAAGAAAAAATACATTTAAAGGGAAAAAAAAGTTGCTTGTTGTATGGTTGAGATCAATGAAAATGTAGTAAACATTATAATTATAATAATAAGAAGTATTTTTGAGCCATGTTATTTTAGGTAACATTTAATAACTTTCAACATGTAAACCTCATTATGTGTTTTTAAATCTGTTTTGATATACTTTATTCAAATAAAAATCGATTAAATTTTTTTATTTTTTATTTTTATAATATAAAAATAAAGAATTGTATATACGCTACTTTTCTCAAACTTATCTCTCAGAAATTATCTAAGATATTGTTGTTAATTTGTTTAGTAACTCTTTACTCTTTTTCTTCTATGAAAAAAGGTAGAAAAAAGTATGAATTTTGAAAGAATATTACTCTTATCTACTAAACATTTTTATGATGTGTTATCTAAATTTAATAAATATAATTTATATGTCTTTATCTAAAACAATAAATATATATTTTTTTCATGTGAATCTGCCTCGTCACTAACAGCACATTATTCCCTTTTATCTTTTGTTTTTTTTCTCCATCTCTCTTTCAACTTGTTTTCTTGAAACACGTTCACACGCAATAAACATAAAATAATTCCTATTATATATTCAAAAAAAACAAAAAATATTTGTGATGAAAACCAAAAACACTAAAATAATGTGACAAAATATTAGTGGCAATGCGTTGATCTTTGACTGAAAATTAATTGTTATTTTTCTCTTTTAGCTTTCGTGATTTTAAGTATGCCGCTCTATTTAATGTGTTTTAATTTGACTCATTTCAAATTATAAGAATATAAGTACACATAATTTACATTTCATCTTGTCTTGTTTTAGGTCTCATATTGATCATTTCATTTATTAAACTTTTAAAAATATGTATAATGTATTAATATGACTTTTAAATCTCGTATTCTTAAATACAGGGCAAAGCTAAGGTGAGTAAGAAGCAGAATCACTTCCCTTTTCAAAAATAATTGCATTCTATATAATGGATCATAACTATTTTTATTTATGAATGAATAATAGATATTACATTCACTATTTTTTTTCTTCATGTATTTGCTTTTTAATATTTTAATTTTTCCTGAGTGAAAATTATCTTCCATGCCCTATTACTTAAAAAAATGTTATGTACTTATGTTTTTCCTATAAGAAAATATCTTTATAAATTCAATAAAGATTTAAGAATTAGAACATGAAAAAATAAAAAGAAAATAGGCTATGAAAAAAGAAAACGTATAAATTAGAACAAAAAGGAGAAATATTCAAATTCATCATTGATTAATTAGTTAGGCAGCTCCAACAACAATTTTTATTTTAAGTTAGTGTTTCCATGGACTAAAAAATCTATATCTTATTAAAAGTGTTGCATATAAAAATGAAACTATACAATGTATATAAATTTAAATTTAATTAATCGAGTTTCAATAATAATAATATTAAGACACGTAAAGAGAAATAAAAAGAGGAAAGGGAAAAAAAAGGTTCAATGGATGTTGTCAAAATGTGAACCTATTTTTCCCCCTTTTTATTTTCTTTAAACCATTGTAGTTTTCACTTGATACACAAATTATAATTTGATATCCTTTTTTTTTGGCAGACAAATGGGAGTTTAAAAGTATATTTCTACCTTTATTCTATTCACACTTTGTAGAACCTTAAGAACCATTCTAATAATTGAATAATTAGTAATAAAAGAAATTAAATGGTCTAAAATAATCTTTTAAAAGAGAAAAAAAATGATCTTTATGGTAATAAACAAGAGTCTAATTTTATTCGGGCAATAAAAAAAGTTAATGTAATGTCATTTTTTATCCCTTAGTTATGTATTGGTTTATTCTAATTTCAAATCCTTGTTATATATGACTTGTACATTTAATTTTTTTATGCAGTTAACATGTTATATTTAAACTATTTTTAGAATTATATTATAATCAGATTATAATGCAAGTTCAAATTATATGTGTATAATTAGATTGTGAAATAAGTAAATAATTATGGTCAAATTAGAATATATTCCAAAATTTAAATCAGACAGTCTAAATAATAATTAATTAAAAATTAAACTATTTCAGTAAAAAAAAAAATTCTCAACAATACCCATAATCGAGAACTTTACCACTAAGGCCCGTTTGGATTGGGCTTAATACAGCAGTTTTCAAAAAGTACCTCTTTTGAAGTGTGAACTTTTTTTAAAATAACCGGGTTCTGTGTTTTGGATAAAAGTGCTGAAGTTGCGATGCCAAACGTGAAAAGGGGAAAAATGGAAGAAAGAGATGTTAGAGTTTATGTGGGTCTATTCGAGATTGTATAAAACTATTAGGGCAAAAAGATAAAAATGTGGTTCAACTTAAAAAACAGCTTATAAGCTTAAAAAAAAAAAAAACAGCTCCTACCCCACTTTTTAACTTTTGGCTTAAATAAGTTTTTTTTTTAACTTAAATAATGTATAAGTTTTTTTAGTATGTCAAACACCTAAGGGCCCTTTTGGATTGGCTTAATAAAAGCCAAAGCTTTAAAACGTTACTTTTGAAGTGCTGAAACTTATTTTTTAAAAATAAGCAGTTATGTGTTTGGATAAATTTGGAAGTTTGCTATGTCAACACGTGAAAATGGAAAAATGGAAGAAAGAGATGTTATGGTATATGTCGTAATTTGTAGAGTGGTATACAAATATTAAGGGCAAAAAAATAAAAATGTGGTCACCTTAACACAGCTTATAATCTAAAAAAAAAACAACCTCTACCCCCATCTTTTAAAACTTTTGACTTAAAATAAGTTTTTTTTCAAGGCTTAAAATAAGTTATTTTGAGTATTGTCAAAAACTAAATAGTCAAAAATCAGCTTTTAAGTCAGTTTGACCAACTTTTAAGCTGAGCCAAACAGGCTCTAAATTAAAATTATAAAAAATGTTGAAAATCTTACATCACATGATATCAAAATTTTAGATTAATTTAAAAAGATTCTCTCCAGCTGTGAGAAATCAGATATGTTGATACTTCGACATATTTTTATAAAATTTAAAAATGAAAGAAATAAGTGAAGTCAAATCCAAATAAAAACACACAGAGAAATGAAACCAGGCTGGCACAAAGAATAAGTGAAAACAAACAAAATTGGTATATATATTTACGTCGAATAATTAAATTCCTCTATTTATAATCAGAAGTCTTATATTTAGTTTTGTATTTGAATCATTGAGAATATAAAACTTTTGTTTAGAGTATCGATTTCAAAAATGAATTAATCAGACATTAATATAAATTTCGAATAGCTGGAGAAAAAATTTAAAAAAAGGTACGTATGTTTACTAAGTCCAACGTCAAAATTAAGAGTTAGGCCCAATGCATGCAAGTTGTGTTGAAATTTCTTCATGCACTATAGTATAGTTTTATTAAATATTATTAATATTAAAGTTGCATTTGTTGACCATAGAGTGTACACTTGCAATTCCATTGGTCAACTACTCAATTTTATTGGGGCCTATGAAGCCATCCTGTATGCCACACTAATGATCTTATTGGTCAACAACTTATGATCTATATTCCCCACCATAGAAAATTTGGATAATAAAATGTTTTTTTTAATAATCGCGGTTCGAATCAATTTTTATGTATTTAATTATTTGAAAAAGTATATATTATCTTCTATTGATATAACTTTCTTTAGTGAGCGATGAAGTGTGAAATTTGAGATTTTACATATAACTATTTACTCAATTACGTTTTATTAGCTAACCTTTTTTTTTTTGGTCTGACGACTCTGGAGAGGTGAGAAGCATTTCTATTCCATCTCATACAAGATATTAATGTCGATATATCAACAACAACTACCTATAAAAAGCTCGATCAATAAGTTGATATATATTAGTATGTAACTCCTACTACTAAGGTTTAGAGAAATAAATACTAAGGTTTTTTTTGGAGGATAATTCTATAGTTTTTAATATTTCGATTTCATTGACTTTTGAGCCAAAACTATGAGTACTAATAGTAAACTAAAAGATTTCACATAATCTTTTTGACTTAGTCAATTAGGGCTGTGAGAGACTTGAGTTTTATAAGAAGTTTCTCAATATTGCTATTTACTAATCCAATTAACCCCTAATGTAAATAAGACAGATATTTTGCAATTTAAAATATGTTAAAGCAATTTTTTCATAATGTTACTCATAATGTTGATTATTTCTTAATTTGTGGGTGTAATATAATTTCTATCCAACAACTATATATGATATTAGTTACTACAAATATGATAATACAGATATGTATAACTTAAACTCTATAAACGTATGCAATTAATTATACTATTGAATCTACCTAGTCTACATAAAAAGTTATTAACTATCACTATACCTAGTTATCAATCCATTGAATCCATTGACGATATTTATTAAATTCTGATTTTACCTTTGATTATTCGAGATGAAAATTAAAGTCTACTAGTAGTAGTAAAAAAAGGACAAAAATTTCTGAAGAGCCAATTGCATATTTTCAACATAAAAAATTAGAGTCATCACATGGATAAATAAATAAATTAATTAATTAAAGACACGATGGATAGAATATCCTATAGGGAATTGTCCAACTAATTAAAGTTGGGACCAAGGAATTAAATGCGTGACCTGAGGACAACATGTACTCTACTTAATTTTTCTCATTGAACGTTCGCTATTTACTTTGGTGTTCGACTAAATTAATTTTGACTGATGTAATTATGTATATATATTTGAAATTTAGTTATTTAACTAACTTATATGTATGTGGAGTAAATAAAAAATATTTTATCAATACATAAATTCATAAAATTTAAATTTGAAATTTTTAATTAAGGATAAAATCACGATTATCGTATTACCGACATGGCATACGAAATCGTCGGTTAACAAGTCAAAATCAATTAGCCACTTGGGGTTGTTGGATTTCTTATTTGTTTCTTTCGCTGGCAGATAAGCTTTTTATCCAAGACTCGATTCATATTTTTTCTTATTATCTATAATATTAGAATTTTTTATTTTAATTATAATATTTTATAACTAGAATTATTAGTTCTAAATAGAGAATAAATGAATAAATTTTGTGATCAGTCAAATAATTTTACATAAATTTGAGTGATTGCTACTTATTCGAATCATTTTGTTTATTTTCATTGGTTTTGGTTGCTTTTCTTTGATTGCAATTTCCTAGTTAATACCCTCTTGGCTTTGGAATATTTGGCCTATGTTTAGCCACTAATTTTCTTTTTTATTTTATTATTATTATTATTATTATTATTATTTTGTCATAGTTGAAATTTCATGGTACGTACTATCGATGGCTTGGCTCAACAAATTTCACAAATCTATCGATCCACGAGTTAGGTTAATATCAATTTAAGAAATAAATATATCACCTGAACTCACGATAAATTTTATAAATTATTTTTCTTTTTTACTCAATATGAATTCCTCTAGTATTGTGTGATAATACTCGTGATTTTTTCAAAAATTTTAATTCTTTGTATGACCCGTCTTTCATCGCTCATTCGCTTGCTTCGAAGATTCGGAGCGAAAGAACTTTCTCTGAATCTCTACTATGGGGGAAGAAAAGAATAGATTGGAATACGAATTTACTTACTATTCAATATCATAGTAATCGAGTCATTGAAAGTATAGACTTGCAAGAGGGAGTTGTTATTTACTCATATAATATAATTCATTTATAATTTGTGTACGTCTCATATTCGAAAGTTCTTCAGAATATAAAATGAATGAAATTAAAGTAAAAAATTATGGCAAAAGTTTGGAGCTTCTAAGAGAAGGAAAAAGGAGACTTTGTTACGTGTAACGAGGTCAATGAAGTCAACAGAGAATATTTATAATGCCATTATTTTTCATATATTTTGATAAGATACTCAATTGAAGTTAGTAATTTTAATTTTAATTTTTTATTTCTATTCAAAAGAGCTCATTGATTTGGCATATAAATTTAGAGTTTATAATTTTAAAGAATTAAAATTTCTGATTTATAAATTTTAAATACTAATTTCGCCTTTAAATACTATACTTGTTCAATCGTAATAATATTATAATTTTGAGTCTCAATATATTCATGCATGTAAATCATAAAAGAAGACTAAAGACTCTTGAAATTCTCATTAACGCGTTTTCCATCATTTCAGTTTGTTAATATTAATATTAATATTATTATTATTGCAACTTCTTCCTATTTGTTTATTTCCAATTTCATTAAAAAAAAAAACTAAAGGATTTGTTTCATGTGACAGGATTTGACATTTAGTCGTCGATCACCTTGTGATTATTTCAATGCATTGTTTGATACATTTCTACTAATTCAAATATTATTTTTAAATAGTAGAAAATTAATAAACATAATTGATTAATGAATTAACGATGGATAAACTTTATAGTTAATTATATATCAAAATCTATTAATCTTAATCTTATGTATTGAGTACGAATTATCAAAAAAGTGTCAGTCAAATAATATCACATAATCACGATGAAGTTTCATAGCTAATTTCAGTATTATAATTTTTTTAAGTGAAAGTCTTTACATAGACCATTGAACGTATCAAACTATTTATATTATTGTACTTCTTGTTCTTAATCTTCCTTGGTTATTGAAATCTACATACTAACAAATACCTAGCATTTATTGCAACTTCTTGCTATTTGTTTTATGTGGTTTATTTGTCAACTTATTATTATTATTATTTTGTTCATGTGATAAGATTGACATCTATTTGTTTTACTTGTACTAATTTTTATGTTTTGTTTGATATATTTGTACTTATTAAATATGGGATTGAAATAACAATATTTTTGGTCCATTAGTTATTGATAAATATTAATTTTTGTCCTTTTGATATATTATAATACATATAAGTTTAATTTTAAAAATACATTACCTTCAAATATAATGTAACAATACAAGTTTAATACATTTGATATCACATAATTTATAAATGGCGTTGAACGATTAATCTATATAATATACTTCCTAAAATTTATAATTATTTACCAACAAAGGAATCAAAAATATTGAAAGTTAAATGTATTTATTTGGGACCAAAAACTTACCAATAAACAAGGGACCAAAAATGCTATAGAATAAATCCTTCAAATTTTGTTTTGGAAAGTGGGAAAATATATATTTGGGACCAATATATGTACTAATGTATCAAATTATGTTTTTTTGTATCATGGTTAAGTGGAAACAAGAGTCTTACTATAATCACTATAACAAATAAACTTTTTTAGTATAACTATTTGACAATAATAATATAATTGTCCTTACATTATATTTAGCAGTAATATTATAATATGAGTATTTATAATCAACAATCTATATAAATATCGCTAACAGATGTAATAAATATAAACTAAATTATCATTAAATGTTTTAGCGACAATAAATATATCTATCGCAATGAAAATGTACGATACTGAATGTTTTTTTTTTTTTTGGTTATGGTGAGCAGATTAAGAAAATAAATCCAATAATATGTGGAAAATTATACAATAATTTTTTGTATTGAACTTATATCTAACCAATTAATTAAATAGTAACCATGTGATTGGGCTATTATTATTCTGTTGACAATTTGATGCCGTAATATGAACATAGACGTGGATGCACTAGCAACACTTCTTGAAGTAAAAAATAATCAAAATTAATTAAATCTTAATGCTTTCTTAATCATCATATAGTACAACATAAAGACTCTGACACTATCTAATATTTTAAATTAGCAACTCCAAATTGGTATATAATCATAATTTTATAATTCTTTGCATATGAATTCTAAGTCTAAAGTCAATAAAAGGGAAATTTATAATTGTAAATAGCACAGTAGGAAGTGGAAAAATCACTCAACATGACAAGAAAGGAAGGGTCCTTTTGATTCAAAATCAAGCTAATCTAAATTATAATCAAGATTAAGATATTACAATATTTTACAAATTTATCATGATTATAACTAATACCTTCGATACTATTTATTTATAGTTAGAAAAAATTATATATCTTCCTTTGTACTAGCTACAGTCTAACAATTCTCTTGCTATGTTGCATTATGTGATCTTCCGTTTTAATCTGTATTTTTTTTGGATAATCGAGATTCGATATTGATTTTCGATTTAAGATATGAAACGACTCATTTGTTTACAATATTTATATTATTTCTATGATTTTTTTAATGAAAATCTTGATTACGCTATAAGACTGGACACGATCGATTTATTCAAATAAGAACTTTAAATGTATAAAGTATTATCAAGTTGGATATTAATTTTATTGGCTATTTGCTGGGGTCAAAGCACATAAATAGCAACTGTATTCTGAATATGACCTTTGGTCTAAATGTCTTATAATTTTAAATGTTGTCATAATTATAATATCATAGCCATGGCATTTTGTTAGGTAAAGTCTTAATCAATGTAATAGTGTTCTCATCTAAAACTCTTCAATTGACAAAGTCTTCTAATCTAATCACATATTTAACCCCCACCCCCATCCCACCCCACCCCACCAATATCCTAAACTATATATCTATTGTTTCAAGTTGACATAGTTGGAATAGAAAAATGACAAAATAAATTAGTAGGTTGAAAGGAACTCAAGGTATATGTGAAATGGACATATAGGGCCTAAAATTACATATATCTATAGTTCATGGGATACTCATTATCCAAGACTATATAATAAGATGACGATTAATACATGTACTACATGTAGGTAATGACACTAAATAAAAAATATTGTGATAAAGAAAATAGATTCATTTGTTCAAGGTCATAGAATGATATCAATAATACCTTAGTCCTATCGATGAGGGAACTTAACAATGCATTTCTTGTCACATATTTAAGACGAGATATTAGGAGCGTGACAATATAAAATGAGGATTTAATATCAGATAAATCATGAATTGAATGGGACTGACTTTTGATATCACATTGACAAAAAATAGACTTTAATCATAATTTAACACTATAAACTAACTCAAGAGAAAAATATATCAGATGTCGAATAACCATTTTAAAATTTTGGGATTAAATAATTCTCTAATTATAATTAATTTTCGCAGTAAATAAAAGGATCTTATAAGTATGAAGGTTAATAAGCAAAATGAAAAAAATTAAAATTTAATTTTTCTATTTTCAAAAAAAAAAGAGTTTGAACCAAAAACAAAAAAAAGGAAATTTAGCAAATTCATAAATATCTATGGTCCTATCTATAGAAACTCCTAATACTATAATGATGTGCTAGTGGAAAACCATAAATATCCCATCTTTAATTTGACTTTTAATTGTTGGTGCACAAAGCTTCTTGAATTAGGCTATTTACCAACCTTTTAATTTTGGTGCCTCTTTTAGTTGACTTGCCAAACTATTCAAGCAAACCTAATTAAGGTTTATTAATTTAGTCAATATCCACTTCTTAGAAACAACTTCAAAGAAAAAATAAACAAAAGTTATATATGACCGAAGTTTATATACCCACGATCGAGTTTTTGATATATATAAATGAACTTTGGGAGAAAAATAATTGAGTCTTTATCATATATATTTAAATTTTAATAGTATGAAATTTATCTGAAATTACACTTTGTCAAACATAGCTTAAGATATAATATATTTGAAATTACGTCAAATTACATAAAGTCATAAATTTTAACGCATTGATGATATGACTTAAATAGTATCGGTTGGGCTAAACTAGAAAAAGGACAAATGTGTACGGAAAACATCCTTAAGAGTCGTAATCTGGGCCCCAACAATGGGCGTGCAATGTGGTTCAAACGAAAACGCGTTAAATTGTGGGCTTTTTTCAGGCCCTTTACAGCATTGCAAGTGGGCTTTTTGTTGGGCCCATTTCTAATTAAATTGGATTAACAAATATGGGGTCTGAATTTTCCATATTTTACTACTTGACCCCTCAAGTTTCATTTTTGCTCTAAAATCATATTAACTATTATGGTGTTAAATTTATATAATTGACAAAGTGTTGCTCGGATGGTAAATACTCTTCATTTGTAATTTTAAAATTATGAGCTCGAGTTAACCAAGAGAGAAAAGATGTATAATTAATTTTAAGCATTTACATCTTGATAATTTTATTATAGAATTTCAATAACGACGCAGTTTAATTATTCAATTGAAAATTCTATTATTTTTCATATCAAATGACTTAGCCGCCACTAATATTATATCTCATCTTCTAGATAATTATAACTTTTGTTTAGTCCCACTAAACGTTTAGTTAGTTGGTTATAATAAACGTGTTAAGAATGTCATTAGTTAAGTCTCTTAATCCTTATCTAAGATCTTAATATTATTAAAAACAAGATTAATGCAAATCTTCTCACTCCACTCACTCGTTAACCAGCTAATTACACGATATTAGTGATCCAATCACTCAATTTAGTAATAATCATTTAATAATTTATCCCTAATTTGTTTTATCTGTTGGTGATGACTTAATATATGAAAAAAAAAAAGAAGGACAAGCTAAGCCACTGGCAACCGTCACAAAGTGATAAATATTCTTTTATTCTTAATAAGATATTTTAAATTAGAGTCTTTTGTATGCAATCATTTTTGTTAGGGAACGTTTTACTCAACTCCAGATGTAAGACTCATGTAACTGTAGTATGAATTTAAATTTAATCATGCTCAGATGCTCTAATATAAATATCAGATATCGAAAATAAAAAATAGAAGCCAAAATCATAGTCACTCTTACCTACTTCATTATGTAGATAAATTATATCTTGTCATGCGGATCATTATTAATTAAGGAATATTAGATTTTGATGACGAAATTAGTTTTCTTATTATTTAATTATGTTAACTTTTTTTTTCAGAGAAAAACGTTTTAAAGCTAGGAGTTATGAAGGAAAAAATATCTAATTATGTTGGAAAATCATTATAATTTTGTCTTCTTCTTTTTTTGGTTTATTAGTCTTTCAAATACCTTTTTTAAAAAAATAAATTAATCATTATCACGCTCACTTACTTCTTTATGTAGACAAATATTATCTTGTCATGGTGTTCATTAATTTTTAAAAAAATGTTAAGATTTTGATGATGAAATTAGGTCTTATTATTTAATATGTATTATTTTTTTTGTTTGAGAAAAACATTTTAAAGGCTAGGAGTTTTGGAAGGACAAAAAAAAAGATTCTCTCTAATCATCCAAAAACTATTATAAGTTAGAAAAAAAGTTTTAAAAACAATTTTAGTTCTCTCTCTAAACACTAAGAAAATGTTTTTTTTGAGTGATTCTGCCGTATCATAATTAAACACATATTATTCCCCCCTTAACGTTAAAAATGAGTGTTTTTATTTTGATCCTTTCGATATTAAGAATTTATATTATTGCTGCTTGTTTTAATATTTTTTTTAGTAATTTTGTTGGTGGTCGCTCAATTTTTGTTATAGTACCAAAGTTGCTAAGTTATCATTTCCACAAATTTGATATGAATTGAAATTTTTTACGTGAAATTTTTTGGAGCGAATTTAAACTAGTAAATACGAATTGAAAGGAAATAATATACACCTATTTTGATTATGAAAAACAAACAAGTCAATCTCGCAACTACGAAGCTTTGTTATGTATCAAAAATATGAAACACATAATAAACTCAAAATTAATCAATAATGGCAACCTATAGTATATGAGGATCAACTAAAACAAAAAAATTATAAGGCACCAGCCTGGCAAAAAAATAATTATTTGAAGAAAAAATTTAAATAAACACAAATTAGGTATAGTGTTTAATTATTTTATCCTCGTAGAGTTAGGTCCAATAATATTTTGCAAGTTGTAAGGAAGTTTCTTATGTAATTCTAAAATTGCTTTTGTTGATTAAAACGACAATGTTTTGATTGCAACATTATTTGGACTTATCTAGTAGTCACTATAAATGATTAACAATTTAATTTTATATTCACAACATAATCTATAACTTTGCTTTTACTAATTACATGGCATGCACTATTTTTTTAACCTATACATGTAATAATAATTGTTATTTTGTCATTAAATAATAGAAAAATGCACAAGTACCTCCTCCTAGATTATGACCAAAATTTCAGAGACACTTTAATTAAATTAAGGTCCTATTATTCTCCTCTGAATTTATTTTTTTGTAATTTTATACACCTTTTATTTTACATGACACACTTCGTGACTCTACGCAATTGAGGTGCATGAGAGATATTTTCAGATGTCCCGTAAGCCAAAAAGGCTCACAAAATTATAAAAAGAAATAAGTCTAGGGGGTAATAGGACCTTAGAATCAGTGCCAGAGCTAGAATTTGGTCTAAGGGGTGTTAAAATATAAAGAAATAAAATTGTGTAGAAGCAAAAATGTGTTAGTATGTAATATAAATATATACATACAAAATATTTTTATTCTAGCTACAGAACGTAATTTTCTGACGACCGACACCCCTTCACTACATGTGGCTCCGCCACTGCTTAGAATAGTAAAAATGTGTCTCTAAAATTTCGATCATAATCTAGGAAAAACTTGTGCATTTTCCTTTAAATAATTTATACAGTTAATTTCTGTTAACACTAAATATTTTTAATTTTTTTCGACAAAAGCTATTTATCATTAATTCCTCTTTTTAATAGTAAATTCCCAATGTTAATTTTTTTTTTTCTTTTAAAAAGTTAGCACGTAATATCTATAATTATATATATATATTATATATATTGAATTAGACTTTGTACAGTCAATTCACATCCTTCAAAATTTCATTAGCCAATCAAAGACTAGTATTATACTCGTTGAATTGACATTGCATAAGTACCCTTTAATTATTTATTTTTTAAATGTATTTCATATTTTTTAATATGCAAATAAATTTTAATAAGAAATAATAATAGCAAAATTAAAAAAATATATTAGCAAAAGATATCCTTTATCACACATTACCTATTTTTTTTTTCAAAAAAAGATTCTATAATCAAATAGTAAAAAGTAGTGGTGAACTCAATTTAATGATAATTATTATAAAAATTATATTACGAATAATTCAACGATTAATTAATAACAAAATTATTGTATTAACAAAGCGTCCCCCTTTCGAATACTTGTTTTTTTTCCTTTTTTTGTCAATGACTATGTTTGATTGTTATTTGCTAAATATCTATGTGGTGTTCAAGTGATTTAGGTGTTGCATTTTGTTCCAATTGTATTTTTCCCAATTGTAACACGTTTTCAAATAAAAAATCATTTTTTTAATAATATCGTTCTCCATAATAACACTATAATATATTAATAGTCAATTTATCAATTAATTTTACATGTTATATTATAATTTATATTCTATAACAATACTTAATTTGCTATAATAATAAGAAAATTATCAAAACAGGTAATGTTATTATAAAATAATTTAATTATATATATAAATAGACTTTTTGAATATTTAATCAAATCAATGATATTAATTAATTAGGGTTGACGTAATATCAAGGGAATTATTCCAACTAGTTAAAATTTTGTGGGACAAAGAGAAAACAATTATTATTGCCGACATGGCATGAAATATACGTTTAATTTTTATGGTTCATGTGATATAAATGTATCAAATGTACAAATAAGAAAATAAACATTTTTTAAATAAAAAAAAGGGAAAAAGATCTGATATGCCTCTCCCACTTTTGTCATTTGGAGCGATATACCCCTTGTTATAATGACTCATATATACCACGCCCACATCTAACAATTGTTTCACATATACCCTTTTTCCTCTAACGAAATGAAAAAAAAAAGATTATTTTAATCTCACTTTTATTATTTTTTTTCCATATATAATTCCCAATATGAGTAACTTTTAATGTCTGCTCCAAACAATATTTTTTTGAAACTTTTTTTTTGTTTCCTGACAATCTTAGAATTATTATTTTGATAATCAAATTTGATTTATGTTCACTAATATTCTTAGTAAAACTTATTGTAGATGACCAAATTTTTTTCTTCTAATACCAAATAAATTCAGCAATATAGACAAAAAAAAGTATTTAATTTTTTTTCTTTAACAAGGAAGAAAGAAAAAATAAAAATAAATAAGAAACTCAAATATTCTAATAAAAAAAAGTCAAAAATAATTTATGTATTGAAAAAAATAAAATATATCCTTGAACTTTTATAGAGAAATCATATACCCCATATTAATTTTTAAAAAAATTAAAAGTACTAAATTTATTTAAAACTATTTTTTTTTAACTTCCGTTAATGAAGGTTATATGTGAGTCAATTTTGTAACGGCAGCGGGGTATATGTTTGGCCGTTTGTATAACGGTAGGTCCTTATGAGCCTTTCATAACGAGGTATATCACTCCAATAAAGTTGAGGGGTATATCAAACCATTTTCCATAAAAAAAATCATGATCTTCAATATTTATATTGCTAAAAATTGTGAACATTAAGGATAATCAAATTAGGCCGCATGAATAACTAAATTTATATTAATATGAACTCTGACTTTGATAATACATTCGATATTTATAAAATTTAAATTTAAATACTTTTGCGTTTATCACATTTAACTAGATCAATGATGCAAGAAAAATGGTCCAAAGACTCATTAGGCATTTGCCCTCATGTCGTCAATTATTATTGTTCAATTTCAAACCATTAAAATAACATCATTTTTAATAGAAAATCATGTATCTTTAAAATAAGACTTTTTGATACAAATTAATCGAATTATTATTATCGAAAACAATAAAAGTAATAATACGTTAATTTTCTTATGTAGGGTATGAGTTGTGACATGCTTGTGCAATAGTGCTAACACATGGACCTCACTCGAGAGCTCAAATAGCAAGCTATCTTGATGTTATTTTTTTCAAAAAATTAAGTTAATATCGTGTAGACGTTAACCTGTAATTTTATATATAGAATAACAAAATGATAGTCTTTGTTAGTTCGAATGTATTTTATTTTTTAATATTTAAATTTTCATTATAAATTTAATCAAATGTCATATAATACTTAATAGTAATATACTTTTTAAGTATTAGGCTCAAATCCAATGATATAAGCAAGTTGTGAGGATATTTGTCATGTTATTATTAAAGTTGCTTTTGTTGACAATAATGATGACTGATATTTATGTCCCTTTGAATCTACAATTTCCATTTTATGGATGACAAGTTAAAAGATGAAAAATTATTAATTGATTATTTTTTGAATGTGTGTAAGATAAATTTTATTTTAGAGCAATATTATGAGAATTAGATTATTAGAAGATAAATCATACGATGAGATTAAGAAACTATGTAAAAGAAATTTAGATTTCAATTTTTTTTTTGTTTGGTAGATTACTTGCTCAATCAACTTTATAGATTTTCATAAGTTAACAAGATTTATCTTTTAGTGTAAATTTTTTTGATATTATTTTAAATTTAGTCAGATTTTAATATAAATATCAAACATCAAATGAAAAAATAAAAATTCTTTAAAACTCAAATTCGAGACTTGATATCGCTCTAAGAGTAATTCAATCAAATTTACCATTAGTGCTTTCATAGCTTGTTTAGCCATTAATTATTTTCTTTTCGATTTTTGATTTTCGATTTTTGCTATAAAATAAACTATGTTGCGTTACATATAATTCATTGCTTTTTAAGAAAAGAGATTAAAAAATAGTAGTAGTAGATAGATGAACTAGCTAGTTCACAAGTTATTGAATTTTTTTTAATTATAAATCATCAAATTAAAAGTCATAACAAATATTTGGAGCTTCTTAGAGAAAGTGGAGACTTTTTTTTTCTTTTTTTGGTTATATTTAACGAGGTCAATAAAGTCAAGAAAATGGCAAAAATTTAATAATACGTATTAGCAGTACTATATTATTATTACCTTAAATTTATTATTTTTGGATTCATCGAATAAAAGAGTGGACTAAAGAGTTTTGAAAACTCACTACGCGTTTTTCATTATTTTATTTTTATTTTTAGTATTACGTGTATTAATTGTTCAAAAGTTATCAGTCTAAAAAATTTATACGATAAATTTATCTTTATCAATCAGCTCATTGTAAATGTTATATGACCATTTTAGATAACTAACTTCACAAATTTATCCCTCAAATTAATCATTATCAAATTTAAAATACGTGTATTTCATGAATTTAGATTGTGATCATTATTATTTTTATTATTACTATTATTGTTGAAACTTCTGAATTCTAACTATAACTAATTATTTTATTATAATAATAATTGCTTATATGGGAGGATTGATTTTTAGTTTTACTTTTTGTAATTGTACTATGTATTGTTTAATATATTTGCACTAACTTTGAATATATTCTTGTGATAGCTGATTTCTTGGACTTTTTATACTTTTTTTTTTAATTAAAAAAAAAGGTCCCTTCATGCATCAATAAACATTTTAATTATGATAAAATATATAATTTTCGTGGAGGTCTAGTACTTCACAAAGACTTTTTCACATTCACTTAATTTATAAAATAGATAGCTCAATATGTAAATCATTATGAATAAGTAGAATTTAAGTATATTAATTTATGATTTAAATAAAAATAATTTTATCGTTATTTCAGATTCATCCAAATTTTTATATCCTTTAAAATAATAATTACATCCATGCAATTTCCATATTTCCTCAGAAGCCATGTGATTTAATTATTACTAATATCTTATAAATAATTTGTTGCTTTAATTTGAACGTCGACGTGGTTATATTAAGGTCACTTCTTTAAGTAATAAGAAAATTAATTAAATAAATTTCAAAGCGTGTTTATAAGACTATGACATCGTCTAAGTCTCTTTGGGAACAAATTGGGGTAATATTTTACGGGAAAAATATTAGATTATCGTCTAGTATTTATGATAATTTTTAAATTTTAGATCGTACTTTTACGTTTCTCATAAAAATTTAGTTTATTTGAAAAAAAGTTTTAAACCATAATAGAAAGGTCCATAAATTATGAGAGAAATGAATAGACAAGTCATTGTAAGATTTAGTTTTTATTAATGATATTAATATAACAACTTAGATTATTATTTGAGTGTTTAATGGGGTCAAATCACTATAGCAACTATATGAATGTGACCTTAGTGTATCACCAAAGGTTATAGAATTGTAATAAAGTTGTAATCAGTGAATTCGAGTTCAGAGTATGAAGTTTTTTTGATATGGAGCGCTATAGTGCTAATACGATATATTTTTAATGTGAATTTGTATTAATCAAGATTCAAAATAAATATCGAACATCGAACAACTAAAATAAAAAAAAATGTGATCTTAGTGAATATATTATTATTTATTATGGTTTACATCATTATAATACCATAGCCTTATTTGTATTTGTTAGGTAAAGTCATGATCAAATAGAATAATGATCTCATCTGAAACTGTCCAAATGACAAGTCTTTTCTTCTTCCAAGTTGACATAATAGTTGGAATAGTAAGAAATAAGACAAAAAAACTGAGTAGATTTGAAAGGAACTCAAGGAAAGAGAAAATCCAATATCCATCCCATTTTCATTTCAATAGTTTTATGTTTATTTTTTTTCCGCCGAGTGTTTTATATTTGCTTTGAGTATTCGACTTATTTAGAGATTAAGGTAAAATTCAATAAAAATGTGATTTTATATTTAAGGCTTTAATTTGAAATTCTTGATTAAAGATAGAAGAGTACTATCACCCTATTGTAACTTTTATTTTGATGAAAGATTTAAATGATTTAAGTTATGTAAACTTCTTTAAGAGTTATCTCTTTCTGGGACAGTTATTTAATAAAAAATCTTCTTTTTATCTTGTAATATATAGATCTTTTAGGGCATGCTTTAAAGTAGTTGTTGCTTTTGAACAAATTGAAACTCTATGAGTAAATTTTAGAGCACAATCTAAAGTTTTGTAAGTTATTGAAAATGTTTAAACAATAGTTTAATGTTTTACTTGAAAGATTGAGAAATATAAGGACATATGTTACATCCAAAATCTATTATTATAAAAAAGAATAATTTTTTTGAGTTATGTTTTTACAATTTTTTAAGATATTAACAAATTTTGTGTAGACTAATCAAATTTAGCACACAGAAAAGTTTGTGATTTAGAATTTACTAGTCGACACTAATACCTATATTAGTCATCGTTAAAGCTTATATAAGTCGTCATTAAAAATAAATTTTCCAGCAACTTTAACCTCCGCTAACATTATTCTCACTCACTGAGTCTATACATTGGGCGTGGTCGACACTCGAAAACCATTGCTAGTCCTTAAGTAAATTCTTGGTCTGACTGAGATTTACTTAAACAAATATATATTTTAAATTTGAAATAGATCATTAAGTCAAGTACTCAATTAAATTGTCTGGAAATACTTAATGAAAACGGTAATAGCTTTAACAAAACATTTGAATAGCAATACTGAAAGACTCTCAATACTATATATCTATGAAGCCTCTATGGTTTTATGATAGACATCGGGAGTTCGGGACAAGACCCACGACAACCTTAAGCAACTGCTAAAAGTAAACGAAAGAATGCAAAGATACAATATAACTATAAAATATATGTAAAAATACATATAAACTGTGTATATAAGAATACAATTACTTCTGTGAATTTTTTTTATGACCAACAACCATCTATAAAACCTGAACTACTAGGATTGTCCTATACCTTGCCGAAGATATAGAACCTAAACTACTAAGCGGATCTACTAATTTATGCTAAAAGACTAAACTAATCATCATCTAAAAAGTCGCCACTAATAATATGTTTTAATGGCAATAGTCGTCATGGCAAATATCCATAATAGTCGCCACTAATCATATGTTTTAGTGCCAAGATTAGCCATTGTGAATGCCTATAATAGTCGCCACTAATCATATATTTTAGTGGCAAGATTAGTTGCTGCGAATGCCCATAATAGTCGCTACTAATATTATGTTTTAGTGGCAACACTAGTCGCTAGAGTACCCATAATAGTCGCCACTAATAATGTGTTTTAGTAATAACTTTACTCGCTGCGAAAACCCATAACTGTCGCCACTAATAATATGTTTTAGTGGCAAGATTAGTTGCCGCGAATGCCCATAAAAGTCACCACCAATATTATACAACAAGTCCCCGGGAATACCCATAATAGTCGCCACTAATTATATGTTTTTAGCAACAACCTTAATCGCCGCGAATACCCATAAAAGTCGCCACTAATAATGTGTTTTCGTGGCAGTATTTCTCGTCGCGAAAAGCCATATTAGTAGCAACACCTGTCGCCGCAAAAACCATAACTGCCGCTACTAATATGTTTTAGCGGCAACTTTATTCGCCGCTAAAAGGCATACTAGTTGCCACTAATTTAAATTTTTTGCGGCAACAAATGCACATAACAGTCGCCATTAATAATTAGTTTTTGTGGCAACATTAGTCGCCGTAAATACTTATAAAAGTTGCCACAAATTATGTGTTTAGTGGCATCATTAGTCGCCCCAAAAACCCTTAAATGTCGCCAAATCATATGGTTTGGTGGCAACGTTAATCGCCGCGAAAAGCCATATTAGTCGCCACCAATAACTTGTTTTAGCGGCAATATTAATCGCCACGAATACCCATAATATGTTTTGCCACTACTAATTTATTTTAGTTTCGAACTAAGTCGCTGCTAATATCTATAATAGTCTCTACTAGTCATATGTTCTAATGTCAATTCTAATGCCCTCGAAAGTAGGTTTAGGTGGTAACTTAATTCACTGTTAATACTTGAATTAGTGGACCATATGTGTTGGGTTTAGTGTCAACTTTGATCGCTAGTAAAAAGTATGGTATAGCGGCAGTTAAAAGTATATATTAGTGGCAAGTTTAATTACCTAATTACCACAAAAAGTACTTGTTAGTTAAATTTGTCGAAGTTAAGTGTAATATAAGTTACTCCTGAAGTCAGTATTACGGGCAACTTCATATAATTAGCCGCTACTAAAAGTATGTTTTCATTATAGTTTTTGTCGCTACAAATGTAGGACCATTTGGCCATAGATTTCCTAAAGAATATTTGGGGAAAAATTGACTAATAATGTTTGTCCATACAATTTGATATTATTTCCAAATACTAATTTTTTTCCTAGTATTGAGTCGAATCTCATTATTTGAGATTTTTTAAAAAATTGAAATTTATACGAAACTTTTATTTTTATAAAAACACCCTCTATAATAGTTATTTGCGTTGTATTACAAGAAAATATGAGCGAACAGTCAATTATTGTTGAGAGGATTTGAAAGAGCCAAGTCTGTAAAAGGCTTATCGAATGGGTAAGAAAGACTCCGGTCTATCCAATTCAAGTTCAAAACCGGTTAAGAGAGCTACATCTAGTGGGGTTGAGCTCATCATCCCGAATCGAAAATGAAAGGAATTGGTAATGAAAGACCAGATCCTTTTTTTCAAAAGTAGTCAATATTCCGTGAATATGAAAGCGATGATATGATTGTTGATGAAAATAATGAATAATCGGCTCAGAGTAACAAAGTCACATGCTTTGTCTACTTCACGGTGTATGAAATGATGCTTATTGCACTCACTCCAAACTACTATATTGCTCCAGTGTCATGAAGACTACTTGTTATTTGTTGCAACAAAATCCAATTACCATATTACTCCAGTGTCATGAAGACTACTCGTTATTTGTTGCAACAAAATCCAATTGACTTTTAATACAAACTTATAATTAATTTTGATAGTTTTTAAAATTTATGGGTATAAATCATATTTATGGAATATGAATACACAATAATGTAAATTATGGAATAAAACAAAGAAAAGTTGACTATCTCTATGTGCATTACAAGTTTATGAGTCACAAATCTTATAGTATGTGTGTTTGTCAAATGCCCAAAATTGGGTATGGATACATGGAGGCCATTTTGGCTATCGATCGTTAATTCAAATGGCATTAATTGAATATTGAACTCACAAAACAAATCTAAATTCTACATACCCCTTTAGGGACATAATTTTGTTTACCTCACCACTTCTATTCTGTCTCTATTTGGCAAGTTATCTCATGTTGCATTGTATGTTGGTATAAATCCTTTGGCATGTTGGCTCTCCATTTCTAGAGTCATCAGTGATTTTTGTCGTTGGTACCTATTCCTCTTTGCAGCTAATGCTGTAAAGACAAATTTCGCAAGCGTGGAGATTAGTTCACAATCAGAATAAACAACAATGCTACAAAGAGAAAACTATGATGCTCAGGCTCTTCGAAAATTTCAACAGAGGGCATATCAGATCCTCCAAAATAGAGCATTTTTGAGGATCCGATGTAGTGCAACAACATTTTGGACTGTGAGGTACCTATCATCCAGCATACCCAGTAGAAACAGATAATTTCGTGTTAAGAAACTAAAATATAGATGATTGTGAGCTTGCTATACCAAGATTTTAGCAACACGTACAAAGTTGATAATGTGCATTTCTCTGAGAATATGATGACTCGCATAAGTTCACATCTCATTCGTCACAAAACCAACTTAAAGCTCTATTATCGGCCATAAACCAGAACAAATATTACCACGGTCCGTCTACTGGTCTGGTTTGAATCTTTCCAAAATTAGTTAGGCAGATAAAGAATTGAATATGGGGGACAAATAGTGCCATAACAGGGAAACAATATACGGACATACAAGACGAGTATATTATGGAAGGGACAATGACATCTATGACTATGGTATAGCAATGAAGAAAAATAATATCTAAGATATTCCACAAGAAAGTAGAATTCAGTTGTATGAGTTGCACAGATGATGGAATATAAAACTGTTAGCAAAAGTTAGCCAGCCAACACCTTTTTTTTTGTTTTGAAAATCTTGTTAAAACTTGTTGCGAACACAATTTTTTTATAGACATGATGGAGGAGAATAATGTTATCTTTGATCTCAAAAAACGAACGCTATGGAAAGAGAACATGTTGTAATCTCCCAGAAACCACTTACACATCATCTCGTGTGGCAGACCAAAGTCATAATCATTCTGCCTCCTCTTGTAGCAAATGTACGCCACCAAAAGTACCACGCAAATAAACACTAGACATGATATTCCAATTGCAACTTTACCAGCCGTAGAGAGACCATTTTTACTCCAGAATAACGGACAATCAGGCAAAGTAGGTCCGCCACACAACCCTTTATTACCAGAGAGGCTATGGAAGCAAAAGAATACTTTCAGTTAGAAAACAGTGAAAAGACTAGTACATGAATAAAGTAACAAAATGTAAACCCCTGCAAAATTCACCACTATCTACAACATTTCTTTTATCAAACAAAACAAAAAAGCACTGGGGACACCACCTTGACAATTATTTTACTATATTGTAGACATTTTCCAGAAAACCTTCAAAGATTACAGTAACCTGTTTGTTTTTTTCCTTTCATTTTTCGCATTTCCTACAAGTTTGGAGGACAAAGGAGATGAATCAAAAGCAGGTGAAACAAGCTCCCCACCACCACCACCACCACCCTAGAAGGTACCATTAGATGACTTCAATTAGTCATCTTAAGCCTGTGATTAATCACTCGTTATATTAAAAGTAAGGCAAAACATGCAGTGAAAGCCCTGCTTGCGAAGAATAGCCATACCGGTCATCTCTCAACCTCCTCTCAGTCCTTTCAAGTTTCAAACCAGAAGTCTTCCATATTCTAAGTAATTTTTTTCTGCTTTATCCAGTTTTTTCCCTGCTTCTACTTTTTTCAATAATATTTATAGGTTATCTATTCAGAAAAACAAAGTCTTATAAGCCTCCACTGACCTTGAGGCGCATCTCATTTTCTAATATGAGAACCCCTTAGTTTAGCTTTTTCTTTTTGCAGTCTGGCTTTCTAAAAGTCAGGTAAGAAAAACTACTATTACTAAGCTTTGGTCCCAGACAAGTTGCAGGCGACTACATGAAACCTCAGTGACATGTCTGGAAATAAAGTGACAATTGTGACTTATGAATAGATGGGAATACCTATGTGGTTTGCGAGCTATTGCATAGGAGCGGGGGTTTCACCCTGTGCACCCAAAGGGGTGGCTGCAGGTTTTCCTTGTCATTAAAAAAAAAATACATGGGAATACATAGTACACTATCATCTACACTTAACTGTTTCCAACCACCAAGTTATTTCATTCAGAACATAACAAACTATGACAAACATCAGCCATCCTATCCTACCAAAAACATATATGTGAGGACGAGCATATACCTGATTTGCAAACTGGGATTCGGGAATCTATTATTTTCTATCAGTTTTACACATAAATATATCTACTTTGAGTTCTTCTAAGCCGCTCTAGGGTTACTTTCACATAACCAAATGCTGAACCAAATCTAGATTCTAAAACTGTCTCCCGGGGTTTGAACCAACTATATGATGAACAACATTATTGTCCATATAAAGCCTCAAAAAATACCATCTGCCTACTAGACTAATAATTTATATCATAAGCGAACTCTGTCACAGACAACTAGTCGTCCAAATGACCACCGAGTTTGGGTATGAGTTGTTAGGATGTATTTAAAACCATTGAACCATTTTTTGTATGTATTGGCAATCTTTGGTTGAGTCTAGACACTGTAAGAGTGCTACTTAACTTAAATTGGACATATGTGAAGACCTTACCGCCGAAATACTCGTTTTTGATAAACGGCATGTTGAACAATAGTGAAATTGTATAAAAGCTTTGAAAAGAGGTTTTAGGCAGCCCTTGCCCAAGTCATAGTGGGAACGCAGAGTTATGTGGTACTTGTGTTGATGGGAGTTAGCAGATATCCAGTGGCTTTGCTGAGGTGAACACAAGCACCACCGTCATAAAAAAGAAGAGGTTTCAGGCAGCGATGTTCGCAAATGAAATTTGAAACCTGATGAGTTCTATCCAATCTATACATTGTGTATGATATGATACATCACTTACTAGCATGAAACCAGTTTCGGATGCATTGTTATTCAGATTGAGCATTAACGGGATAGCATACAATTATTTTGCATAGTTGTGATTCATCACTGGAATATGTGATTGCTAGTAGTTGTAGTCTATACTGCTCTACTGTGAGGAAGGCATCATGGCTTCGAGTCAACGAGTGTCAGTGTGCCAAAGGTTACAGGATTGGCATATGTTAAGTGGTTGATGCACTATGTGTGCATAATTTCTGCTATGAAATAGCTTGCGGGCACAGAGGCGGTCCAGTTCAGTATAATATGGTTGTTATACAGTAGCATTATCACATGATTGCATTGATTTCTGCAAGATAATTATCCCAAAAGTTTAGGGACATGTTAAAGATGCTTAGAGTCTAGAAGACCCATTGAAGTTACTTTTATTGTCCATGAAACAAAGGGCAAACTCTAATTTAAACCATTACGCCATAAGGTATTTCTTAACAACCTAAACAAGATTTTAACAGAGGGAAGCACCTCATTTCATGCACTAATAACATGAGTAGCAGAGGCACCCTTCATCGAATCAGTCTTGTTTTTTTAGTTGAAGCACAGATTCAAAAATTTAAAATCTACTAAAGGAAGACCATAAAATCTACTGAAGAACTTTATAAAGAAAATAGAGAATGACATACTCAATAGCTCCACCATGGACCCCAATGGAAAGAAGTTCCTCGGGCACTTGGCCTTCTAGTGCATTACCATTCAAAAACCTGAGTAAGTTACAGTGTAACTGTTAGAACTATGTAGAAGTTAACTAGAACAAGATAAATTTCTTGTCTGAATGAGCCCAAGTAATTTATAACCCAAATACTAATCTTGTTCTCTATGACAATAATTAAATAAGCAACTGGTACCTCACAAAGAGTGAAATATGCCCGACACATCCTGTAAAAAATATTGTGAACGTGACGAGCTTACAACAATCTGCAGGTTGAGAAGCCACCTATCTGGTAGGGTCCAGTAAATTTTGTTATTGATAATCCCTGTCAACAACAAATTTCAAAAATGAATATATCAATTAACTGACAGCAAACCAGTTTGACGAAAGTGGTTAGCCCTTCAAAAGAGACTAGAGTACCGCCGAACATATCCTAAACTACAGAGTAGTTGTGCACTTGTTTTTACGCCTATATTTTAACAAGAATATCAATAATAGGGGAGAGTGTCAGGAAAATTTGATCAAAAAGCACTTCAATTAAGACATAACTGGGAGGGTTCAAACTTCAGGCTTTAAAAGCTGGCCTTGTTCTGTTACCTAAACTTCAAGCCAAGGCCTAAGGATTAAGGAGATTTTTTCTTTAAAAAAAGGCCCAGGGAATAAAAGGTATTTACAAGAGGTACTTGTTAGGCTAGTAGCAACTGAGTGGATCAGAAAAATCTGGCAGTTTCAATATTCAGGAATCCAATAACATTCAACAATTTATGTATGTGGACTTGATAAAACTCATAATTCTAATATGCAAAGCAGCAGACGATTTCAAGTAAACAAATGCATGACCAAGAACACAGAGCTGAAATCTGGTCTTACAGTTTCACAAGAGACTTCTGACCCAATCCCCATGGTAGAGAACCTCCCAAAGAATTAGAACTTAAGTTCCTGCAACACAAAAAGGTAAGAGAAGGTATAATGACTATTTGCAAAGGCCAAATTAGCAGGGCTAACAAACAGTGAAAGTACATAAAAGAAATTGATGCAACTTAAATGATCCAATCAAAGAATTATTCATCACTGTGCAGAAGGATTAACAACATGTGAAATTCCAGTATGTAAGAGCAAAATTGTTAAGAGGTAAGAAATTGACAGTTGATACTTACAAGCTTACCAAATTAGACAAGAGCCCAATTTGGTCGCTGATATATCCCTTTAAGCCTTGGCTTCCAAGATCTCTGAAAGATAAGAACTCAAAGAATCAAGAAGGATATACATGTGCTGGATTAGTTATCACTAGATTTAATCAACAGAAAGTTGAGGGATATTTGTTACGGAAAAATAGATCTGTTCTTTCCTTCTTTGACACACAAACTGAAATTAAAGATTACATCATTTGTCAAGTTAGAAGTGAGATCAGTAGGATATGAAAGAAGAATGCTGTCTTCTTAGAGAAGGTGGAGCAATGGAAATTTCACACTTTAATAGTCCAGCTACAGTGGTTTCTAAGAGCTCGTGTACTAATGGATCTGAAATGTGCATTAACTCCACAACACTTCTTTATGGACTCATTAAGGTGAATTGACACCCCAACCCAAATGCCTCAGCCTCGCCATGGAATTTCAAAGATAACTTTCAAGGAATTGATTTCTTAAGCATAATTTGGGGAAATGCTTTTAAACGTCTTTTTGTGGTAAGACCGTGTAGCACCACAGTATTTAGTAATAACCAAAAGAACTGCAAAGCATAAACCTTTTTGACCCAAGTAATCTTACAGCAAGTTGTGCATTTTTCATTCTATATTTCATTGTTCAGAACAGAAATATAGGTGATTTACTTCGGCAATAGCTGCTCCAAACAACTCCATACACTTTCTAATTATGCTCTGAAATTTGGTATTGCACCTAGAAGTAAGATATTGATTCGTTTCTCATACATCTGCATTGGTTTTCTAGCTCGCCCTAATGTTCTTAACACAAACAACCACTTTTAAAATTTTTTACTATCTCACCTATGACATGCTTATCGCCACATGTTAGTATCCCCCCCCCTATCAAATGCGAAATGGACCAAACTAGCAATAAAGTCATATCCAAACATCAAAAGCAGGCTAGACACTAACTTAGCTCATATAGTCTCCACTCAACATTTAACCTAATTGTATCCACGTACAGCAGACAGAAAAGCAATCACATACATTTGGGAGATCACAAGCGATCCATTCGTAGTGGAACGACAAGTAACACCTTCCCAAGCATCCCAAGTAGTAGGAGCACAAGGGTCACCATTCCATCCCATTCTATCCGGAACTTTAAGCGACTCCTTCAATGCTTTCATAGCAACAACTACAAACACAGGTATAAACAGCTGAGTCAATCACCAAATACACGCAACAACAAGAAGTTCTTGAAATAAACTAAACCACGGTATACCTTGTGCAGGAAGAGTCTTGAGATCAGCTGGAATAATAGCATAATTCTCTAGCCCACAAATCACAGGAGCGCCCACAATAGGCACAAGCCTCACACTCAACTCAGCACTACTCAAATTCTTAACAACATATTTGAAATCATAAGCTGCAAAACTCCCAACTTCCTTGTAAATATCCACTCTACTCACATTCTCACCATTCACTACAATCTCAAACACCCTTTTACCTGCCTTATTCACACTAACATCAATTTCAGCAAAATGAAACCATAATAAGTAATCCAATTTAGCGTCTACCGGTAACAGATACTCCAAAAATTCACCCCCTTCACCAATTATAGTAACTGCAGATTGGTACAGTTTCAAAGGAAAATAATTTGGAGCTCTATCTACATTTATCACATTTTTAATAGCAGAAATAGCTTTAACATTTGCTCCGGTGGTTTTAACGGCAATCTTAGACCGGAAATCGGCATCCGATTGCCATGACCGGCCGAACCTGTCAGTATCGTTGCTAAAACCGGGTCCCCATTGATCCGACCCGCTAGAAAATCTACCATAATTCACCAAAATTGAAGTGTCATTGACTAGATAAGAAGCTGGATCAATTTGGGTAATTTCAAGAGAAGCAATAACCGGTGAGTCAGTGGCAATGCTGTAAAAACAAACATTAGCTTCATCATCGGAAACTGTAAAAAACAGATCGGAATACGCGCCGACGCGTGAGATAGTTTCATGCCAAGGTGACCTCCATTGAAAGACAACATTACCCTCAACGGAAACATCAAACGACGGCGAGTGCGACTTTCCGTCGTAATTATCATACACTGTAAACGTCCGGAGCTGGTACCTGCCGGAGGGCAAATTGGGGATCACATAACAGTTCTTCTTTCCAGATGAAATGGGGAAATAACGAAGGGTTTTCTCCTGTGAGTGCTGAAAGTGAAGAGGTTCCGATACAACGGAAATTGCTCCGCCGGTAAAGTACCGGTCGGAAACCCATGTAGTATTGAAGATATCAGTTGAATTTGAGAGACCCCCACAATCAATATGCAAAGAATAATCTGTAAAAACAGAGCAAAACAGCTAGTTAGTCAATAACAGTTGATGAAAACTGAAAAACTGAAAAATGGAAAATGTAATAGAAGAATTTGAAGTTGCTTACTGTAAGGATAGTGAAGAGAAGAGGAAGAAGGGAGAAAAGGGAAGAGGCAAACGAAGCAGATGATGAAGAAAAAAGGGAAAGGAGTCATGGTGTAATAGGGAAGAGGAAGATATTGTTGGTTCTTTGTACATATGAAAAAGCTATGGCGATTGCATGGTGGTGGAGTGGTGGCGTGGGGGTGGGGTAAGGGGTAGCGAGATTGACGGGGTAGTGTAGGAGAGAGTATGTATGGAGGAGTTTGAAGATTGAACAAGACTGGTTTTGATGTGATGAAGTTAAGCCAAGATTGATGCTTTGATTTTTTTGACTTTTTGGGACTTAGGAGAGAGAAAGCATAGTTGTGTGGAGTATCGAGTCGTCGAGTATTTATCGAAAATAATTTTTTTTATCATTTAACGATATAGAAATAATGGTTACATAGATCGCCTATTTTCACGACTTGTTGAAATACCTTTGGAAATGCCACAATGTATTTGACGTACAATAATATATTAAAAGCGGATTTCATAAAGAAGTCTCTGAATTTGTTGGGTTTTTCTCTTCATGTATCTCAACTATGTCATTTTTTTCTATTGAATCCTTGAACCACTCATAATTTATTCTTATTAAACATTGTGGGCTGATGTGGCACAAAATGTGATGTCACGTTGCTTGAACACGTGAAGACGTTTTAAAGGCGCTGATATGAATCCCAGCACCACCCACCAACGCTCTTCTTCCCTTTTAACCCTAATTCCTCCCCTTTCTCTTATTTCTCTTCTTTTCTTTCTCTTCATCATTGAGTTGAAGTTGCTCATCAGAATATATCTCTTCTTCTTTGATTTCTTTTTAATCATCAAGTTCCAATGTCAAAGTTATCTTGTTCATCGATTCCTTCTTCTTCAAGTTAGAAGTGTTTTTTTTCTTTTGGGGGACGGGGTGAATGAGCTTTAGTTTTTTAGGTTTGAAAATGATTATATGGCATTGACGTGTAAATGGACTGAAGTTTTATTGGTTGCAATTTCCACGTGAGAAAGGTGGATCTCACGCGCACTAGCAACAAAAAATATTTGCGAAAGTTTTGTGCCACATAGCTCACCGTGTTTAAAATGGATAAATCATGGGTGGTTCAAGGATTCAATAAGAACAGGAAAATAACGTAAGTTAAGTAGAGAGAACAAAATTCTACAAATTAGAGATTTGTGTTTATATGTGGACATATTAAACTACTATGTCAACAAATATGCGAGTGATATATTACATATCTCCTGTTTTTACGTTTATTCTAACCTCTATAAATTTTACTCTTATTGTAGAATTGATAAAAAAGAGAGGAGATAGAAAGTATACTATAGTAAAAAGGTGGTGGGGTTTGCGAATGAGATAGAAAGTAAAGCTTATTCAATTAATTTTGATTTGCGCTTTGTAAAGATTGTTAGTTAGAGAAAAAACTTTTTAGAGTTTAGTTATTAACACTTAAACTTAACATGATATAATTTTAAATTTATAAAAATTGAATTTTGAGGTTGCCTTTAAATAGGTACGAAGTTAAATAAAATGCCATGCATGTAAATTAGTTTATAGTAATGGAGTTAATTAGCTCATGTTATAGATCAAAAGGTAAAAGAATTTAGTGTAGTTGAAATTAGAAGTTACAAACATTTGTTATGAATAAACCATAATTTTATTTTATGTCAACTCCACATAATATTTACGAACGGCTTTGAGTAGTATACATCAATGGTTGTAGGTAAAAGAGTTTAATTTCTATAATAAAGCTAAGAATATGCTTACGTGGACCATAGGTAAAGAATTTAATTAGAGGTAGTTTGAATAAGTAATTTCAAAATTTATTATGAAAAAAATACAAAACTATGTTGTCCCCGTAACTTTGATACTTGTATTTATATAATTAGAAGTTTCGAATTTAAATTATAAGTATGGAGTTACCTTTACTACGTCATTTACTTTTAATATTAGACTTTTTACATATTAAAATTTAATATAAATATCAAATGTCAAATAAAAAACAAGAAGATGATAGAGTAATTTGTAAATAAATGAATCACGTGAAATAGGAAGAAAATAGGAGTTAAGAGAAATGGTCCAAAAATGAAAAATTATTGCATTTATTTCATAGATTTATTGGAAGATAGTGATGCATTAGTAAATGATGTTGCTTCATATGTATTTAGCTATATAGGCTCTCCTTTATAGGTGTTTGGTTTAATATAAGGTTATTGCATTTTATAAATTTAGAATTATAATTTCTAAATTTTAACCCAACTCTATTTGGGATCAATAAGTCCAACATTTTGATATATTTTATAATACAATATATAAAATTGTATTTAGTTTTGCACTAGATAATTATCTATATAGACAATGAGTTTCTTCAAAAGAATTTGGAAGAGAAGTTTGGAGAAGGTAAAACATGGAGTAGTTTCTCATGCCCTAGATAGTGGACGGTTCAAACATGACTGACAGACTTTAAAGGTCGGCAAGCTTTAAAATGAGATTTATATGGTGTAGTAGGAGAATTCTATATCTGATTGGGAGAGAAAATGAAAATTTTCATAAGATATAATTCAAGTTCACATGGTACGTATGTTTTTAGAGTTCAACATAGCATAATACGTATCATGAATTTAAATATTATCAAATATGATATCAAAACCTATACTCATTCAATATGATGGTGGAGGCAAACCTCAGCGAAAACATTGAGTCCCTAAGTAGTGTGTATGTAACGCCTCTGGTGGAGGAAAGATCAAATAGGACTAACAGACTTCCACACTGACTAGTTTCTATAAATGAGATGCATATGAAATTTTAGGCGAATTTCATATGCCCAAAATTATTACTCCTTATAATCAAATGACCCTAATTTAATAATTAGGTGATATTATGAAATATGATTAAAATGCATGTACAAGTACTTTGAAGTGAAATTTTTTGCCTTTTTAAGTGGGGGGGAAAGGGAGAAAGAGACATCAAGTTCAAAGATAGTGGGAATATTAATGGAGCAATGTTGAAAGTAATGGAGGGTCCTGCCTTAGCTTTGTTGAAAATGAAATGAAACTATAATCAACACAACAACAACAAAAAAAATTAATAAAAAAAAGGGGATAAAATTAACTAGGCAACAAAGACAGCAAATAATTTCATCATCAAACAATTTTTATTTTATTGTATAAAATTAATAAATTTGGTAAAGAAACAAAAATGAATATTTAGTATTTCTTAGAAAAAATCAGAACCAATGAAGAATAAAAGTATATTCTTATCCGGTGAAAGAGATTTTTTTTTTTACCTTTGAAGGGATATTGAGATATACGAGTTATATTGGGAATTTTTTTTGAAACAAATTTTAAATTTTTAATTAAAATTATTATAATAAAGCTTCCATTTTTTTATTAAAACGATAGGGATATAAAAAACAAGTACCCCTAAAAGTATGCCCGAAATCCAGCGACAACACTTATACTATACTAAGTTATTTTACCCCTGAACTTATTTTTAAGTTAATTTTTCTACCCTTTTTGGCCTACGGGCAATAGTTTGGAAAAAAAAGTTAATCAATCGTTGGACCCAAAGATAGTGCAACGTTAGGTCAAAAAAGAATAAAAATTTTAATAAAATAAGTTCAGGGGTATTAATAGGACCTTGTAAGGATAAGTGTGTATCTGGAGATTTCGAAATAGGTTTAAGGGGTGGTGGTTTGAAAAAAAGGGTGGTGGTGGGTGGTACTGGACATTATCCCAATTTTATTCTTCTACTATATTGTAGTATTTGGAAAGCACTATTAGATAAATATAAGAGTTCATTAACCTAAATACTAAGGGATTAGTAAAACTGGAAAATAATCTTTTAGTTAAACTGTAATTAATATTTTGTGTTCTTTTGTATGAATTTATTTATGTATATTAGACGTGGTGAGCATGCTCATGCATTTGGATTTAGAGAAAGCAACCAAAGAGTCAAACTTATTATAATAATATAATTGAAGTAAATTAAAGTATATGCCCCCCACCATCACACATTAGATTTTTTATTTATTAGAGAGTTTCAGAAATAATTTTTCTATTATTATAAGGTAGAAGTAAAAAGGTAAATACATAACATTTTTTAATTTGATTTATAAAATTATATTGACTATGCTATTATTATTATTATTTAGTCTATTCCAAAAAATGATACTTCTATATATTTAAAAATAATTTAATATAATTAAAAAAATCTTTTATTCTTAATAAGATAAGTATATTATTGTTACATAAATATTTATAATTATTAAACTAATGCATCTCATAAATTAAGATGTAAGTTGTATAAAAAAAAATAAAGTTATATGATCAGAAAATTTGATTACAAAGAAATTAAAAAGTCAATAATCTCTTTTTTATTTTAAAAATAAACTTATTTTATTTTATTTTTTAATTAAAAAAATAAATATATCGAAAAGATATAATAACGTAGATAAAATATCACCTATTTTAACTAAATTTTCTGGTATCCCAATATAGTAGCCTTTGTAGGACCTTTTAATTTATTTCACACACAAAACCTTGAAATAATCAATGTCATTATGTTGCCTATTGATTTGGAACAAAGTCTTTGACACAAATTTTGGTTCCCATTGTTCACATGGTCTTACCTAGCTGGATTTATATTTTTCTTAAGAAATACTTTTAATTTTGTTAGGTCAACATTAAGATTATCATTTTCGGTAGAGCTAAAGGCTAAAAATTATATTCAAATATATTATTTCATTGAGTTTTATATCTGAATAATTGTGAGTATGTATTTTATATTTTAAGCGTCACTCAATAAATCAATACAAGATTAGAGATTTAAACTATTACCGTATGAATTAAGTTATTCGACTGTTCATCCATCATTTTGATCGTGATCTTGTCTCTATCTTGACATTGATATCTCTAACTTGAGAGGAAAACGCTTATGATTTCGAAGAAGTCGGTAAAACTATATTTTAAAATAATAATTCATTAGTAAATAGAGACGTTGTATATACTAGGTGGATGGAAATTTTATGAACAAACGCATCTAGATCACATTAATTTCCAGACAAACATTAGGTCTAGTCAACGATTAAGTGTGTTTTGCAAATCATTGGGTGATAGTTAAGATAGAAAATTTAGATTCTCAATATAATTCATATATGAAACTCAGCAAAGTAAAACATAATCTAGGTATATTTTTTACTCTTAACTCTTTAGAATACTTTAATTCTAAACTATCATATTTGTTTAATTTGACTATCAAAAAGTTTAACATTATAATTATTTTGAGATTGAGAAAAAGTCAAACATATAAGTTTCCTTTTAAGTAAAACTAAAGCTCCTCAAAGTTGGGTTTGACTTCCATAACAATAATAATATATAGAGCATATAGTAGTATTTAATCAGTAATTTTGCAACTCATACTAAATTATTACCATGTGCAACTATTTATCTTCACTTGCTTTTAAATTATTTTTGGCATTTAATTTTTTAGTAATAAGTACTTCTTCTAATTTTTAATTATTATTATTTCCTTTTCTTAGAGTGAAACGAAGAAAATTTTAATTATCACTTTATGATATTTTTAATCATATTAATATAAAAGGCATAAAATAACAATTAATAGACAGAAAAAGTCGTAATTTTCAAACTTTGCTAAGTCAATAAGCTATCGTTTCGTGGAAATTTGAAAACATCGAGGAAAAAAGAAGGTAAGTAGAGAGGGAGACAGATTTAGACACAAATTACTATTATATTCTAGTTTCTTTATTTCTTCTTAGCTTGAATCGAATGATAATATATTACGTGATATTTAATCATGTAGTCAATTAAACATACGTAAGTCAATATAACTTTATGTATATATTCGATAGATGATAGCTAATATGCATAATCAAATATGGTACAAATTTATATTATGATTTAAACTATGATACGTATTATTTACTTTAACTTAACTCCAGATCACACAAGTGTGTCTGAGAATTGCTTAAGACATAAATAAAAATAAAATAATTGCGATAAATATTTTGAAAAGGAGAAAATAGTAATTTTGAAATTGCAGTCTTGAGTTATGTCACCTGAACAAAAACTGAGACCTAGGAAATTGAAGAAATTAACTTGAAATTTTGGCATATTTTTGTGCATGTAGCACACTTGTTATTCTATCACATTTTTAAAAGTAGAAAAAATGTCAAATCACACCTTAAATGGTTATTTCCTCCTTATAATTTAAGTTATATTATTTAATTTGATATAATATTTTAAAAAGAAAAAATTTAAGCTTGTAATCTAAAATTAATTTTAAATATTTTGATTATTATAAATTATAGTTATTTTGAATCTCAATTAATATTAAATAGAAAAAAATTATTATTATTTTGTCTGACGAAAAAGAAATACTCCTATGAGTTATTGTATGAATTGAGACAACATAATAAAATTCCAAAAATATTATTAATCTCAAGTGATTGTGACTATATAATAAAACCAAAAAATGGAAGAAAAATTCAGTTTGATGCGATCGCTTCTCTTTTAATTAAAAATTTTAAATTTTAAATATGATTTCTGTATATGGAGCATTATCCTTATCTTTCGAATAAAATTTAATCAAATTAAAATTTAAATTAATTATACTTTAATAATTAATACGAATATTAAACATCGAATAAATATTTTTTATGATACTATAGTACTTAACTCACTCCCGTGACATCCATCACGTCTGTTTTTGCTTTGTTTTTTTCCTTCCAAACAGAATATTAATTAACTCTACTAAATAAATAAAGTATTGTTTAGTTTTTACTATATATATATAGTAAAATAATATATAATTGATGTTTGGCACGCAATTATATGTTGAAAAAGGGAGCATTTTGTTTGTCATTTATAGACATGCATGCAGATTCTATGCCCTAAATTAATCATATTTTTATATCAATTGTATGTATTAGAACATAGATTAATATATCTAATTAATTTGAAACGGAGTTTGAAATAATTAAGTTTTAATTCCATCAGCTAGTAGCTTCGGTTAAAGCAAAACTCAAAGAAACATAATTGATAAGATATAAGTTTCGCAACACGAATTAATGAATTAAAAAATTACAGATGCTTTTAACACTAACAATCAATTCGCATGGAAAGATCCTATGATTTCAAACCTCCACACTCTTTAGCATGAGATTTTGAGTCTCGACTGTCTATCATTTCACCACGAAGGCATTTTGAAAGTTTTGAAGCAATTATAGTAGCTTATGATCGAAACATCTATGATTCTTTTCTTTTCAACGAAGAATTATACATTGACCTTAAGAACCTATAAAGATGGTTATAATGTGAAGTATTCTTATGCACCTATGTCACTCGGCTTCGCACTAACCTGCATCTACTAATTATTACGTCATTGGTGCCTAAGAATGGAAAATATTATTAGATGTAACGCATACATAAATAGATATTGTAATACGTGAATTTAAATTTAGTTAAATTTTAATACAAACATCAAACTCAGATATTTGATAGAATCAAATATCATTCAAGTTGTTGTTAGATTATTATTGTGGCCACCTCATTAGAAGAAAAGAATAACCAAGATCTACTAACTATTGGATAAAAAAAATAATAAAACTAACTATTTGAGAATCTCTAAAGTTGCCAAGACCTTTAACAAAAAATTCTTTTATATTTTTTTCATAAAATATATCACATAATGGTGGGATCCAAAGTTTAAAGTGATGCTCTCTATATAATCTTGTTATATCTCATTTTAAAATTAAAAAAAGGTTACAAGAATTTAATACATTAATATTGAGTGAAGAAACTTGGACTATTATTTGGGCTTTTATATAATTTGGGCTGAGAGTATGATAGCCTTTTCAAATGAAAAGAAAATGAGGGGAAAATATAGTATATTACATAAATTTTTATCGATAAACATTCGATTCTTCACAAATTATAATCTCCTCTTTAAAAAAAAAAACAATCAAACAAAACATTTGCACACATTCCAAAATCCCAAATTTTTCCAAAGTCAAAGAACTAACTTTTTAAATGCCAGTATAATAATCAGAATTCACTAGTCTTAATTTTTACATAACATATTTTATTCGATGTTTCATATATATATATATGTATTAGAATCTCAGTTGATTCAACTTTGCTCCATATAAGAATATTACAAAATAGAATATATTTTTTCATAATTAAATTCAAGCTCAAATTTTTTAATTAAATGTAATAATATTATGAGTCCCACCATAAATCCACCATTATTTTTGGTTAATATATTTTATGTTTCTGTGTGTGTGGGGTGGGGGTGGGGGTGGGGGTGGGGGAGTGGGGGGAGGGGTATTGATTTTTGTCAAAAAGTGGGTGGATGATCCCATAAAAATTTTGTTAAGTCCAATGAGAGATCGTGCAATGTTTTACTATGTTGAAATCTAAAAAGTCTAGACATAGATTAACACTAATTAATTAATTAAATTAGCCTCTAATATCTAGATGAATGTTCAATTCAGAATATATCCTTCATCAACGCCACCATTTAAGAGTTAGATAAAATGATAATGTTAATATTATTTTTTACTCCCTCTGTTCGATATTGTTTGTCATGATTTTTATTTATAGAGTCAAATTAGAAAAACATTGACTAACATTTTAAGATATATTCTTTTATCATATTAATATGTAAAAGATTTGTAATTTATAGTACTTTTCATATAGTTTTAGAATATCTAATTTTTTTGTTTAAAATATTAAATTAATGTGATATAATTTAATTTTTGAAAATTAGTCAAATTGACTTTCGATAAACTCGACATGACAAATAATTCGAGAAGGAGGAAGTAAATGGTATAAGTAAGTTAAATGAGTCGTGAATTAAAATGATCACATTTTATTTACTAGAACGCAAAAAGGGGCCATTTGTTTTGAAATTTAACCGAAACGAACTAATTACTTAACTTGACTGAGATATCTTTCGATTTAACAGAGAGATTAAGATATTTTATTAATTAGTTACACATCTTATACATTATTTTTTCTTAAGGAATTTCGATTTAAACAAGTTAATATAATAGATTAAGTTCGAAGTTTTTCTTACTCATTGCAACACTTTATATTCCATTAATGATAGGTATAAATTGTAATCGAATAGATAAAATTCTTTCATTTTTAATTAAAACATTAAAAATTGAATTATAAATACAAAAATATACATATAAAAAATATTTTTCTCTTAAATAAATTAAGCATCTGACCTCAACTAACATCATAAGATATATTAAACGGAACCGAAAAGTGTTATAATATTTTTTTTAATCGTCTATATGTTCAATCTGGAACCTATTAAAGATTGCTCCAATTATAAAATCTCAAATGAGAAAAAAAAAATTAAAATTCTATTTTGTGATGGTCTACCTGTCTGAGATATGATTGCAATAAATATCTCAGTATTTACTAAATTAAATTGGCTGACAATTATTTAATAAATAAATATAAAGGTGCGGCATCCATTGATGATCAGAGGGTAGGTGACATATTTTTACAACAAAAACAGTTCAAATTTATTACTATCTCATTAATTTACTCCCACCCCCAAATTAATTTAAAACCAAGAAAATATTTCGGAAGTTATTTGGTACGAGATATAAGATAAAATAATTTTAAAAATAAAATAAAAATTATAATAGTATTTTATATTTCGTATCAAATGACTTTCAAAATGTTCTAATTCTATAATTATTATACCTTATATTGTAAAATATTTATATTTAATCAAATTTAAATTAACTGAGATTTTGATACTATGAAACATCAAATAGAACATGTTATATGAAAATTAAGACTAGTGCATGCTGATTATTATTATTTTAATAGGAAGTACTTTAGTCTATGGTATACTAAAATATCTATTTTACAACTAATTATGAGATGGAATTAATAGACCATATTGTAACTCGATAAAAATGATATTGCTCAACCTCAAAAACTAGTTCGTATATTGGCTAACACTATTAATAGTACCATCTTTTAATAGTTAATGCACTACCTCACAAATTTGAAATATGGGATGTATATTATAAGGTGCTATGAGATTCTATTCCTATCCAAATCGGCCAGGCTGTTTAACATTGTAATCCACACTTTCCCCTATACCTAACTTTAAAAATCATGGCTATTATTATTTTTATTTAATATATTTTTTAAAAAATTTCATATTAAAATATGTGTTGATTATATTCAGATATATTTGTATAGATATTTATAAGAAAGTGTATAAATATATTTGATGTTTTTGAAGTTTCGTATTAAAATATGCGTTGATTATATTCAGATATATTTGTTTAGATATTTATAAGAAAGTATATACTATTGTATATTCAGATATATTTTTTAAAATTTCGTATTAAAATATGCGTTGATTATATATTTATTTGTATAGAAATTTATAAGAAAGTATATCAATATTAAATATGAGCCATTGTATTTAAAGAAAAAATTACTTAAATTTACAATTTATTTTATCATATCTTCTAAAATTCTATCATTTAAAAAAATTATAAAAGTTTTTACTCTGATCTCTTATATTCTCAGAAATATCACTTTACTCGGTGTATAAAATTACATCACTTTATGCGATGTATATAATTCTCAAATACATCTCTTTACGCGATGAAACGGGATATTGAGTGATGTATTAGAAATTAAGACACGATGTATCGCGATATTGAGGGATGTATTATAAATCGAAACCTGATATAATGTGACGTTATGTGATGTACTCGAATTTCACAAAATTTAAGATATTTTTATAATTTGAATATGATGTAATTAGCTTTTAACACTATGAAATTTATTTTTAAAATTCCCTAAAAAATTGTGAATGTATATTATAACCCTAAACCTTTTGTAGGTAAAAATGTAAAATTCCAACTAAATAAACAAACAATACAAGGCCAAATTATGTATACAAATTTTCTACTAAATATTAAGTATTATTTGCTCTTCACACAGCAGTTTTTGTCATAAGTTATTATTTAAAGCAGCGTGCACTCAATTTTTATCATAAGTTATTATTCAAAGTAGCTTGACAATCAGAGATTTAAAATTCTAGGCAAATACATAAATAAATTTTTTTAAACTTGTTGATTTTTTTTCTCAGGTACCTTAACTACGTCGTTTTTCAATTGAATTATTGAACCATCCATAATTTGTTTTTTTTTAAACACTGTTGGTTTTATTTTGAGGAGCTTTATATGTAAAGTCTTCAATGTGTGTTCCGAATTATAAATATTTTGAGTTGAAGGAATAAAAGACAAACTGTGTTAGTCTCATTAGTTTTCGAATGTGTTCAAATGACTTTAAGTAAGAACAATTATTCTCAAACATTTTCACTATCAATGATTCATTTATTTGTGGGAACAACTGTGTATCTTCTTATCACTACCCCTCACAAATCTGGTTTTAGCACACCCTCCCATTTTCCTCATACTTTCATTTTTATGATTCATTGTTGTCCAAATCAACAACGGTTTGTTTGTTTAAACGGAAACAATTCGGAGCAGTTTCAATGATTCATAAGAACGACCAAAAACGTAGTTGAATAGTACTGAAGAAAAAAACCCAACAAATTTAAAAATTCGCTTATGTATTTGACCAAAATTCTATATCCGCTTCTGATTATATTGATGCATTGATATACATCATTATCGAAAGAGTTGAAATTATAGTTTTCTTTCTCATTAATATAGATGTTTGTCTAATTAGTTTAAAATTTCCTAATTAAGTAATTAACACTCACCCCTTAAAATGCAATCTAAGCCGTTAGATTAGGCCATAATGGATTAAGATTAATGTACGGACGGCCCAAATTTAGTACGGGCTTACAAAAGGAGTCCGTGAAACCACACATGATTTATGTTTTTTTTTTCTTTTATTGTTTGAAACAAATCAGTGTTAAACAGACAAATACGCGGCATTCCAGGCTGGCATCATGTGGAAATCTCATATATACCCTTCTAATGTACTCATATATGTAATTAATTTGGAATGAAAGAATATTTTCGATATATCGATATTAATAATGTAAAAATTCGAAATCATGCGTAAATAATATATGTATTTTCTCATAACTTATACTCATATGTAGTAATTATACAAATTTCTAAATCAATCAATTAAATATCGTATTTAATTTCATAATGAATTTTTTTTTCTTCTATCCATCTATTAAATATCAGATAAGTTATACGAGATTAATATATGAATAACAAAAAATTTTGATATTCTGAATGAAAATTTTGAATTCATTACCGCTTCAAATGTGATTTATAAGTAAATAATTCAACGTTCAATCAAGTGTACTATACAGACTTTTTATTAAATGAGTGTCAGCATATGACATTACTCTATACATAATATATTTTAGAAATTATGAATTCGAATGGATGAAGACGAGATGTATTAAAGAGTGAATTCGATGTGCGTAATGCTATTGAAGTGCATGCATAATTGGTTGAAGCTCAACGAAGCATTTTAAATAAAACTTTAAGATACTAATTAAGAAGATTTAATATGTTTTGTACTACTAAAGATTTAATAATGATATTATAATTTATAACACATGATTGAATTTTAAATTTTGTGGGTGATGATTAGCTGTTGTTAAATTATCTTTTCAAAGTTCTCTTGGAGTATAAAATTATATGTCGTAAATACTATATATGTAACTAACTTATAACTGTTTTTTTAAAAAGCTTGAGGAAAAACTCCCTCAACAATTATAACTTTTTTTTGGTTTTATTAGCACAACTTTTTAGCTTTTTTTGTTTTAGAACTTTGTCTCCTTTAAAAAAGTATATTTCTCTAAATAGAAAAAGAAAAAGAGAGTTATAAATTTGGGAGTCTTAAAGTTAATATACGTAAAATATATCATTCTTTATTTAAAAAAATTTGATTTAAAATATGTGTACGAGAGGTTGATTATAGAGAATATCAAGAGAAATGAGGTATAGGTCGAAGAAGTATGAGGAGGTGATAAGGAAGATATTGATCAAACTTTAGATTATACACGACATGACCTTTAGATAGTGAGGATTATAGAAAAAAAGTAATTAGGTCGAAACAAGTTTATCGTGTATGGAGGTCGTATTATTGTTTTGGTGTTTCAACTATTCAACGTATTGTATCCTTCTTTGTGCATGAATTTGTCTTTGAATGAAAATTTCATAATCAACCCACTAATGAAGGAAGTAGTAAGAACTGAGTACGATTTTTATTTTATTTTCTCTCTACTCTACTTGAAATTTTTTATTAAATATATTGTTGTTGTAATCTTAAGCATATCATTTTAAAAAATGATAAGCAAATTAAAACGGTAATACTAATAAATGTTTTTTACAATTGTATAGAAAAAATAAAGCAAATAAATTGAAACCGAAAATAGTAATAAATAAAGAAATTTACTCAAATTAATACAATGGGCTCAACGGTCACTTTCACTTAAATATTTATTTCTTCTTCCTTCACTGTCTAAAGCAAAAAAATAAAATAAATTCCCTTTTTAGACTTTTATCCTCTCTCATTTCTCCGGTCACCACCTCCGGCCATCGCCGTCAATATGCCGCCGGGAAATCACCTCATCACCACCATACTCTTCCTCCTCATTCTCCTCCCTCTTCCTTCTCCGACCACCGCCACCACCACCACCGACACCCCCAAATTCCGGGAAGCTCCAGCATTCCGCAACGGCAAAAATTGCCCAATTTCAAAATGGCCTGAAAATCCCTACGATCCATCAACTATCCACATCGCAATGACTCTCGATTACTCTTCCCCTTACCTCCGTGGCTCAATCGCCGGCGTACTTTCCGTTCTTCAACACTCTACTTGCCCGGAAAACACCTTCTTCCACTTCCTCGCTGTTCGCCGACACTTCAATCACCTCAACAAAACCATAACTTCAACTTTCCCTTACCTCAATTTCAATCTCTACAACTTTAACCCTAGTTTAGTCCGTCACTTAATCTCCTCCTCGATCCGCCGTGCACTTGATCAACCCTTAAATTACGCTCGGATCTACCTCGCCGACTTACTTCCGACCACCGTTAACCGGATTATTTACCTCGATTCCGACCTCATTGTCGTCGACGACGTCGATAAACTCTGGAACATTGAGCTTAACGATCGGGTTTTAGGTGCCCCGGAATACTGTCACGCTAATTTTACTCACTATTTTACTCACAAATTTTGGTTCCACCCAATTTTCCCCAACACATTCAAAAATCGAACTCCCTGTTATTTCAACACCGGAGTTATGGTTATCGATTTGCAGAAATGGCGAAATGATGATTATACACAAAAACTTGAACACTGGATGAGAGTTCAGAAAAGGTAATTTTCTTTTTATCTCGACTGAATCTGAATCCACGCCCTTAACTAGTATTTGTTTGTACTTGAAATAGAAAATATTGTATTTTTTTATCTAACATGTTAAAATGGTGTCATCGAAACTTGATTTCCGGGCTTGTATATTTGTCAATATTATGTCAAATGAGTGATAGTGAAACTCGAACCTTACCTCCTATACATGTGTGATTTTAGGACATATATTACACGTTTATTTACTTGATTATATTTTCAACAGGTACAGAATCTACGAACTAGGCTCATTGCCTCCGTTTCTATTGGTTTTCGCCGGAAATGTAAAGCAAGTGGAGCATAGATGGAACCAACATGGGCTTGGTGGTGATAATCTTGAAGGACAATGTAGGGATTTACATCCAGGGCAAGTAAGCTTATTACATTGGAGTGGAAAAGGGAAGCCATGGCTAAGATTAGACTCAAAGAAGCCATGTCCATTGGATAGTTTATGGGCACCCTATGATTTGTTCCGACATCAATCTTTGTTTTCGGATAGCTAAGAGGAGTCAAATTTAATATCTTCAAGTATAGCACTTGATGATTTGAACTCGAGATATTTGATTACGAAGTTTGATAGTAGTGTGAATAATTGTTTAAGAGTGAGTTGGAGACAGTGAGACTCAGATTGTAAAAAGACGAATGAGGACATAAGTGTGTAGGATAGGGTGGTGTAGGAGGAAGGGTAATTTTGGGATTTTGGGAAAAGTTTGGTGGGGTTAAAGAGAGTTTTAACCGTTGGATTGAAGTGGATGGTGGATTTATCAAAGTGTGGGTTCATAGAGGTGACGTGGAAGATGGTGATTGGTGGATGGGATTTTGATAATTAGATTTTTGGAAGGAAGTGATTGGATTATGGGAAGATTCTTTGTGTTGCTTTCATAGATTTTATTTTTGTTATTTGGATGATTTATATGCACTTTTGTGACCTACTTCAATTATTTGCCTTCTTTTTTCCTTTGGGATGTCATTCATAAATCATAAAAAAAAAAATGGTGTTTGATACTCATTGATAGAATTGCTTTTTATCTCATATTGATAGTCTATAATTTTGAAGTATCTTTTTTGAAATTTACTTAAACAATCGTTTTAACTTCATAAATTTGTGCATACATTTTTTTTTTTCAAATTTCGTTTGTTGAATCACACCTTTTTATTCACTTGGAGACTTGAGTTCACAACCTTCCAGTTGAAAGTGAAGGTACTTACCATTCGAGCAATTCTCTTTTTCAATATGAGAACATAATTAAAGAGTGCATGAAAACTCCAAAAACTTATTTTTCAAATTTTATATTTCATATTTTAAGTTTGAAATTGAAATAATGCATAATACATAAACATGTCTCAACTTGGCGTCAACGAATAACTATGCCTTTCAAATTTGCATGTGCATTAGTAGACACTTAAACTATTATAAAATTGAACAAGTAGACACAAGTGTCTTACATGACATAATATTCATAGGTCATAGTTGTCATGTAGGGTGCCATGTAGAATGATTGTGTTCATTTGCTCAATTTTATATAATCTAAGACTTGCTGTCTATTGTGCACAACCAAAATTAAAGACAATTAACACCAAATTAAGGATTATATTTATGTATTATGACATTTGAATAAATAAATAATCTCTCCTTAGTTTCTTTTTTCCTTTTACATCTACATCCTAGTTTGTGTGGGAAATAGGATAGGGGCATAGGCCATTCAAAAAGAATTCTATGGGAGAAACTAAAAATGAATAGTATTAGGATATTTATTCTTGTTTTAGAATTTACTATTTAGGGGGGTAATATTACACTATCATGTATTAGTGATTGCATGTTTAATCGTTTAAATTAACTTTTTGTATAAATTACATAAGCTCGTATATAATAAATTCTTATAATTTGATTTTTTTTCTAAATCTTACACATAATAAGAATTTTAGTGCACCAAATCAGACTACCTTTTTACTAGGAAGGTATTCATCATAAAAATTGATTAATAACTCCATAGGGAAAAAAAGGTTGTCACTTTGAACTCTAGAGAAGAACTTCCTAATTAAGTAAGGTTTACACAAAAATATATTAAAATAAACTAAAAAGTTGAGAACCTTTTTGGTAATTATATAAGGTTTTTAAAGCCAACATCGTATTCCATTTAGCTAAATAATATTCTTTGCTTTTTGCTATTGATAATCCTATATAATGCTTAGTGATTAAGCAATGTAACCTTGAGATAACTTTCACTAACATCAATTTGTATACCCTTGACTTGCTACCTAGTTCCAGACCCACTAACACAAGTATTCGCAATATTATCTATTAACGCTTAACAATATGAAAAAAATTTAAATAAATTTTATATTTTTAATTTTTTTAATTATGATCTCTCATAAATATCACTCACTTGTGGAGTATAAAATCATCACTCTTGAATGCTTCCTTGGAACTTATCCATTGTTGAAACATTTCATGAAACTAGCTTTTATTAATCATATTTAAGAATAGTTATTCCACTAACTATATTTTAGTATAAAATGGTTTGGGACTATTTCATGAAAATAGCTTTTATTAATTACTCTTGAATAGCTTTTATTAATCATATTTTGAAAATAGTTAATCCCACTAATCATTTGAAAATTCATGTGGGAGAATAGAGTTATTTTCTTTATGGATTTGTTATACTTCCTCAGGTATTAGCGGCTAATTTTTTCTCTTTCAATGGAGAATCTCAAGACATCTTTGCTTCCAAGGAATATGTTATGTAAACTTATATACTTTGATAATAAAGTTAAAAAGCAATATTTTTTCTGTCTTTTTTTTCCGTAAAGTTATATCTTAATAAATAAGGATTGTTTTCTATTGAAAAGCTAACCAATCTAATGGATGTCAATTACTTAATTCAAACAATGTCTACATGAAAAAGCTGGAAACAAAAGCACATCTTCCAGTATTTTGATTTGGGAAAAGTAGGAGAGTAATTCCACAAAGAAAAAGAGAAAGAAATAAGAGACATTGGATGAAACAATGATAGTAATGACACATGTTTACAAGTACGAGTTTTTTTTGTCATGAAATATGTCTTTTGCTATGTTTTTTCTTGAATCGAGGTCAATTGAAAAATAATTTTTATTTTTTTTCATGATTGAGCTAACTTGTATGTACGCTCTACCTTCTTCAATTTCATTTTACACTCCTTTGTGGTCCATATAGAATAAGAATTAACCTAAATAGTCACTTATCTAGTTGTTTAAATTAAACATAGCCGGTGGATATATATTATAAGTATAATATAAGCTTAATTCATATATAATGAATACTTTATAGCCGGTGGATATATATTATAAGTATAATATAAGCTTAATTCATATATAATGAATACTTTATGTATATCAACTAGAAAAAGTAAATACGATAAATCGACTACTTTTTTGAATAGGTATCCTTTTTCCTATGCTTCTACTGCAAACAATAGGAATTGTACTTGGTACACTTCTTGAAACAATTTTGGGCTTGCTGAGGTGAATGGGCTTATGTTGGCCCAATTTATCTTCATTACCCTTTGTGGTTTACACTCAGTTTTTCCTATGCTTTCCCTGAATAACTTGTAGATATCTTTTGTATCCTGCAAATGATAGATATATTGTATATCTCTGAAGTACCGTATTTATTCGGAACTAATGAAAATGATGAGATCATTTCTGATGGACTCGTTGAGAATGGTTCTAAAAGTGTTTATAGGATTGGCATTTGGTACATTTCTCTGAACAATTTTGGGCATGCTGTGGTGATATGTGCTTTTTGTGGCTCAATTCTCAAACTATCAAAGCCATTAAGCCCATCATTTCTGCCAAAAGCCCATTAAGCCTAACTATATATTCTTATGTATATCTTCTCTTGAACTTGTTGAGTTACTATGTTCTTAACTCTAAAAAGTTGAGCTCATTGAAAAATGACATGAATAAAGAGTTGAAATTAGAACTTTACTTATTGAAGTCATTGAATGTAAGTTTCTCTCAAGTCTCTGGATCGGTATATGTTCTAACTACGTCAAAAGAAATGGTCCCAAACTCGATAACAACAACAATATACTCAATGAAATATCGTAGGTGGATTGTAGAGAAGATGAAATGTATACAGATTGTACCCTTATATCGTAGAAGTAGAAAGATTATTTTCGAAAGATCCTCAATGATTCATTTTTGTCCATAGACATACAAAACAAATAAATGGACCATTTTTGTTGGCCCAAAAGTTTGTCCTGTTCTAGGTGTTGGGAGAACACTTGGGCTCTTAAATACAAGACTGGCCCTTTGGACCAATTTTGTTTATGGACTTTAATGTAATTGGATTCATTTTCCCCAAAAAAAAAAATGAAATACCAACGAAAATCGAAAATTTAGTCATAAGTTATGAGCTACATAATTAGAAGTCCTAGTAATTTGTACAAAATTTATATGTTTGTAGTCTTAAAATATAAATACTATAAAGGGCAACTTTCACATATAGCAAAACCAAACATTATCTTTGTATGCTCTACAAACTTTGCATAATTCGCTCCCTAGCAAACTAAAACTGTATATTCGCTATAATTACAAGTGTATCATTTCGGCTGGCTTATTTCATTGCAATTGTCTATTCCTATCCTATTTTCACTACAAGTGTAAATGCACAAGTGTATATTCACGTGTCCTATTTCAATCACTCAATATTAAGGTTGATAGCAATAAGATATATGTTTTTTCTCCTCGCTTTGAGAAAAAACAGAAACACATATAACCTTCTTTCCGTCTTATAAAAGCAAGAAATGTATTTTCCTGCAATTGTATAATTCGCAATTGTATAATTCGTTGAACCGTTTTTCTCTCAATATTTGAAGTAACTGTTGTAAATTGTATACTTATAAGTTTATAACATATAACACGACATATATATTTTTGCATGTGTATATACAATGTTCCTCGTTCGCCTTTTACAAAACAGAAACAGAATTATGACACTTTCTGTGTATAAAGCGAGGAAGGCGAGCGAGAATGGAGAGTGGCGAACGAGATTTTCTGGGAGAGATACAACGCTGGCCATTTAGCTAAAAAACGTTTTGCATGGTAGCACAATTAAATCAAACCCTAGCTATTTTTTCCATCTTATTTTAGTTGATTAGTTTTACTATTATGTACAATTTTTTTTTCCTACTCATCCCTGCTCCCCCTGTGGGCCCCCCATCCCTCCTTTTGGTCCTTTTTTGGTCTTGCTGCTTGTACCATAAGATCGCACACATTTTGACGGCGACACCCCACTCTCTTTGAGACATCCCCGACCCCCGCCCTCAACCCGCTCCTTTGCCCCCGCGGCGTCCCTCCTGCGCTCTCCGCCCCTTCTTCTCCTTCCCTCTCCCCTCATCCGAACCTCCCCTTCCCCCTTTTCCCCGCCTTCCCAATCCGTTGCCCTCCTCCAACCCCCTTACAATACTCATCCGCCTTCTTCTCCTTCCCCCCCCTTCTCGGTCCTCACCCTTCTTCTCCGTTCCCGACCGAACCCCACGTCCGTTACACTGGGTAACCCGTCTTCTATGGTCCCACCACGCCTTGCTTCTCTTCCTACGCATTCCCCCTTTTTTTAGTTGGTTCTTTTTATTTTTTTTTCTTTCTGTTTCTGTGTTTTTTGCATAGGAGAGAGTCGAGAAGTGTAGTCTTACAAGTCGATTAGTTTTCGTTGCCCTGTGCGCGGGCTTCCACGGTGGTCTTATTCCCCGCTTACAGGAGTTCCCGGTGATTTCGGGCAAGTTGCCTGTTACCGGTCATGCCTGAATCCCCCTGGATCCCGCGGCTCCTGTCCAACCTCGTCGGCGTCTTGCCTGTCAGCGGGCCGTCCGGCCATGTCTTGATTCCTTCCAAAGCCGGCGTTTGTATCCCCGTCGGCGGTCTCGTTTCTTGCCCGGCTCTTTGTTTTCTTTGATTGTTTGTTTTTGGTGTGTTTGGTTTTAATTTGTTGTGTGTTTTCTGAGGGTTGTTGTTTTTTTTAATTTCTATTTTCTTGTGCGGCGGGCGTTGATGCTGTTTGTTTTTAATGGGTTCTTTGGGTCTTGGTTTTGTATGGAGTTTTTTAGCTTGGGGTTGTTTAAGGATTTGTGTCAGGTTTTGTTTATTGTTGTTTTTCGTCCTTCCAAGATTAACACAAATTATTGGAAGGAGGAACCTTCATATGAAACTTTAATACACTTTCCATTAAGTTTCATATTCAATATAATTCTATTACCCATCACTAATTCCCACTTATAGTCCATAATCTTAGTTTATAAGTTGTCAAAAAAAAAAAATGCAACTAAGTTCCAGTGAGATTTTGCCTTGTATTATTTGATTGACAACTTTCTCCACTTCATGCAGTCAACCCTAATTTAATTTAAATTTTAATGATAATTTCAAGTAATTAATTAAATAATTAATCATGTAAAAAATAATAGTAGTTTCGTACAGTAAACACACTGTCATTAACTCATAATCCGAAAACTTAGCATACTAACACAAAGCTAATTAATTAGTTCACTTCCTTAAGTAAAGTTCCATCGGATTTCGATGCCACTTATATATAACAACTCTATATTATACTCTCCCCGTCTCAAATTATCTGTCGTGATTTTTTAAAATAGTTATTTTAAATTATTAGTCATTTATTATTATTTCTCCATTTTACCCTTAAGAGTAATTGCTATTGACGATAACAAACACTTTAATTTTGATGTTATGACACGTAAATAACGCAAAATATTTAATGTTTTCTTAAAAGATATAAATGAGGGCTCTTATTTAATTTTTTTCTTAAGAGATGTATAACAGAGAAATACTACAGATAATTTGAAACGGAGTATAATAATAATTAGGTTTTAAAAATTTGAAAAAAATTATAGTATTTTAATAATTCCATAATTAATACAGGAGTTATTTAAGCAAACATGAGGTTTGAAAATGATGACTACATCACATATCATGGTGTATAGATGCATGGTCCATGGACAATTTAAATAAAAAAATTAGTTTTTTTATATCATTATCTATATAGTATATTTAATATATATATTAATATATATATATATATATATATTATCTCTCTCTCTCTCTCTCTCTCTTCTCTGATTCTGCCTTTTTCTGCCCCCCGCCTGGTTTCCCGCAATCTTACCGTCCCCCGGCGAATCAACAATCATATGCTTCTGCTGTCGAGAATGGGAAGAGCAACCACCGTATCAACCACGAGACCTTCACGTGTGGCCACATCTTCTTGTTCACTACCCACCCACCTACCCCCATCCCGCAATTTAGCAGATGCGAGGTGAGTGAAAATTAACAAACTTTATGAAGTGCCATGACCCCTCTGATGTCCAGAATAACTGACCATCCCCTTTGGTAAATGTAATTTTTGAAAAAAGGGAGTTCGATCAATTGATTCAAATGAAAAAATCAAAATGACTAAAATTCATTAATTACCAATACGATCGTGAATTCATTTTTGAACTTTATACATGCTACGTATCACACTGTGAGAGTTGATTATTATGTCTAAAGTTGTTATATCTTAATAGCATAAAAAATATAATTTTAAATATATATAAAGCCAGTGACTAAAGTGAAACGTAATAACTAAAGTGAAATCGTATTTAATAGAATTAAATTAACACTATCCTCCTCTACCCCACCCCCACCCCCTTCCAACTAATTTTCTTCCATGTTTTCTCTAAAATAAAATTAAAAAATCATTCCCATTTATTAACGAAAAGAATTAGAAGAATATAGTTCCACAAGCATGGGGTGTCCCATATTTAAAATATTAAATTTAAATTATATATGCATGGCACTTCCATGCATGTATTTGTAGAGACGTATATACTCAAATGACAAGAATTCCATTTGTAATGATAATATAATAATAGTAATAACAACAAAAACAATTAATTAGTCTCAAATTGAAAACAGACTTTGATGTCTTACAATTATTAAGGTAAATGCATATAATTAAAAAAATCAAACATCTTTAATGAATTATTTCTTTCTGTCATGATTTATTATACAGCCCATGTCATGGAGTTTTTTCAAAATTTGAACTGAAAATATTTAATAAAAATATCTAACATACATTCAGATGCTTAATTCAAACAAATTATAGTTCAAATATGCAAATTAAGTTTACTAATAAATTTAAAGAATTATCAATATATTAAAAAAGGTTAGACAAGTAGCCCTTGATTATGAAAGTGTCAGAGATGTAAAGATACACTTTAACTAAAATAAGGTATATTATCCTCTTGAATTCGTTTTATTTTTGTAATATTTTACACCTTTTGACTTATGTAGCATACTTTGTGGCTTCACGCAGTTAAGATACGTGGGAGATACTTAGATGCCACGTAAACTAAAAAGGTGTATAAAATTATAATAAAGCGGATTTAGGAATACTTATACCTTATACCTATTAAAACTTATAAATCTTTATAAAAGGAATAAGAAATTATCATATAGTTTTTCACTAGGTGAGTGGTGTCTGCTACTCACATAAAAACTTGATTAATCTGAATTTATATATTATAAGATTCATTTTCAAAAGCGACCTTCTGACAGAATTTCTCTTATTCTCAAAATTTCAATTTTAAAACCTTTAATAAAATTAACGAAATTTAAATCATCCCACCACAACTCATATCGATAACGTTGTCCTTCGTCCCCTTAACAAAAGGAAAGAGTTGTAAGAAACAAAAAATATTACTTAACGCACAAAATTCGAAATCAACAGCTTCTGATAGTGTCGAAAAGACAGTGAAATTTAAATAACGTTAAATTTATTTAATTATTATAATCCCTTGGTAATTGAAAGATACTGTAGTTATATTATTAATTTAAGTGAAATTGGGTGGAACACAAGATAAAGAATACTATGGGTTATAATTTTTATAATTACTGATTAATCATAATTTAATCTATCACTTAATTGGGTTTTGAGCTTTTACCCCATTATATATTTTCTTCTTTTTTGTCTGGAATCAATTTAACACAAAACTCTGTCAATTTGAAAAGGAGTTATAATTTCTTGGAATTTTAAACATTAGGTTATAATATTTATTAAATTAATTGGAAATATTGAATTCACGTGTGATAAGTTTGACTATTATTATTTTTTGATCCATTTATTTCGTTAAGTTTGCGTAAAATTCTTGCAACAACAAAAAGCCAATAATATCAAAGAGGAATTTCTACACAAAAAAATGTGTAAAAAATGAGCACGTCTCCCAATATATAAAATTATTCGTTATGGAAATTTTCATCCGATATTTTGTAACGAGTATAACTTTTATATACTGTATCGATGATATATATTCTTTACTCTATAAATCATGTAAAAAAAAGCTTTCATAAAATATGAAATTTGATGGTTTGAAGAAAAGGTAAGATACTATGGCTAATGTAATAAATAAAGACGAACTAATAACATATTTTTTTAATAAAATAATGTATCTTAAAGTGATACTTTTCTACGTGAATTCAGATTGATCGCATTTTCATAGAGAATATCAAATATTAAGAAATTTATTTTTTGTTTTTAAAAAAGAGCTCCTTAAAAGTTCTTTTGGTTATATAACAATGTGATTTTAGTTATTTTTATTGTTGTATATATAGTTTCAAAATATATAATTAAGTGAATTCTTAGTTATTTGGAGTGATTAATGATTATATAGAAATAAACCATTTTCTCTTATTCTAATATTTCATTTCACGTCTGATGTTATATTAAAAATACTTAAACGATTATTTTATAATTCAATCAATCATTAAAAAATTACAATAAAATAGTAAGTATTAATTTTTTTAAAATCAAAAGTTTTGAGGTTAAATTTTGAATATAAAATTACATTTGATAATAATATTTTTCCTCTAAATTAAATAAAATATCTTAAACAAAATTTTAAATCAATCGAATTTTGAAATAGAAAAAACATCGTAAAATTGACCTCCTTAAAAAAAAGTTGTAGTTATGACTAGAATCTGCCTCAGCATCTTTTTAATTTTATCCAATTCTCTTTTTAACAAAGATAACAATTTTTTTCTTTGAATAAGCTCATCATCTTTGAATTTTATTTTTTTTGTCTTTTTTATACTTTAATTTTATAATGTCCCTTTTAATAGAAATTACACATGAGGAAAAGAATATCATTTTTTCTTCTTTTTTTTTAATCAACAAAAGGGGAAAAAAGTAAGTGGAATAAAATCACACACAAAAAAATAAAATATATCTTCCTCCTTCAAAGTAAAAAGATTTTTCTAATTAATTGTCCACTAATTAAATTATTCTTTAAATTCTCTTATCGTTGAAATTCGTTTGTTTCTCTTATTTTTATATATTAATGTCCCTTTAATAGAATTCTACACATGATCAAACGTATTTATAATTATTATTTTCATTTGAACTTTTTTTTTATTTTACTATATAAAAAATTATCTAAAATATTCTTAATCTATTAAAAATAGAATAATTATACTCTTTATTTGCTTTTAGCAACAAAAAAGATTTTGTAAATTATTCGTTAATAAAGTGAATTGAATTTATCCCAAACTATTTAAAATGGAATAATTATGCCTTCTTCCTTTTAAGCATAAAGATATTCTTATATAAGCCCTCTCTATTAACCGACTTCATATCAAATTATTAAACATAAATATTGATAAATACTCCCGTAATTAAGATAAGATATTTTTTAATTGCCAAAGAAAGGAAGGGAGAGAGTAAGGGGAGTTTAGGGCGGAGAGGGAGGTGATGACCTTCCCCCCTCCTCTCATTATTTATATTCAGATTTTCAAGATATTGTTTGAACCTCTTTTTCAACTCCAACTCCACATAACACAAAGTGGGAAAAGAAAAAAAAGACCAAAAAAATCATCAGAAAAAAGGAAAATATCATACTCAATAAGCTTTTCAAGTATATACATATATATTTAATAATTAATTATCCTCTAGTTAAATTATTATTCTTGATAATTTTTCAAATTCACTTGCATCATCTAAACCATTTCCATTACAATAATTAAGTCAAAATAAGTCAAAATAAGGATAAGATTACAATAATTAAAAGGTCATTAAACGTTAAGAAGGTGGTTAAGATGTGCATATTTTAGTAGGATCCAACTGAATTATATATACCTTAGGTGGAACCAACTAAAAATTTATTATTTTTTTCTTTAGACAAAAATATTAATTACACATAAGAATGAAAATGACCTTATGATAAAAAAATAAATTATGAATGAACCAACATATAAATACATGTTATAATGGCCGACCCGTTATGTTTGTAGGTATTACCTACACTATTTGTTTATAGACTATGACATTTTGTATACCATTTATAACCAATGTTTTGACTTAAATTATGCAAAAAAACAAAACAAAAAAAAGAGGGTGGAGGGGGGCAATTGTGTGGTGCATTTAAAATTCTTTTTAAATGGTTATAGAAAATACTTTAGAGCTATATATAATTTGCGATATGAAAAATTATGACTTGAAAATAACTTGTTTCATGATTTGAACATACGAATTAACTACTGGAACTAAGAAAGAAACATATGATATACTTATGTTATCATGCTTCTATTGTCATTTTGATCCCATTTTACTTGATTGAGTATTTGAAATTTACTAACCTAATTAATTCAAATTCATTTAATAAATCTACTAAGAGGAATAAATAACTCTTGTCACCAAAGTGTTTCTATTCTAATGATTCAAAAATTAAACTTGAAATGTTTGATGTATACAAGTACAAAGGAAAAAAAATTCAAACTATTAATTATCCGTTAAAATTGTGATAACATTTTCTTTCTTATTATAATATTTAAATAATTTACGTGCATTTCGATTAATTTAATATTTTATTTTCTACCAATTTAGATATCAAATATCTTTACCATCAAAGTTTAGACAAATAAGGAAGAAATCACATACTCCCTTATAATATTTTACTTAATTAACATGAGACTTTTTTTAAAAAACTATTTATTAAAAAATTGTTTAAAACAATTATATTTCAAAATTTAAATTTGGCTATTATTACTTTGCATAGTTACTTACCTAGTAACAAGTGTAATGTTGAAAGAAAATAAAATCTATTATAGAACATTTGGGAAGTGGATTATACATGTTACATACTTTATATGTAGTTGTATATATTGTATTATTGTTGTATAATGTTACTTTATTTTACTTGGGGTGGGGTGGGGGGGGGGGTTACCAAGTGGAAAGTAGGACCCACATAAGAGGCACTGCACATCCTTTGGTGGCCCCATAGTGTCCTCTTTACTAGACCAATACAATTTTGGACCACTCCCCAAAACTCACCTATAAGAACCCCCTCTTACTACTCAAACTTCCAACACATTCAATTCATTCTCTCAAACACACATCATCAAGAACTCAAAGCTCTAAATCAAGAAAACCAAAGATTCCATTTTTCTTCCTTCATATTTTCTTGATTTTGTAACCACACACAACAATTTGAATCAAATATGAAGATGGGAAGCACAAATATGGGAAGTTCAAAGAGAAGAATTTCAAGTAGAGGAGTTGGAGGAGTTCTTAGAGAACAAAGAGCCAAACTTTACATTATTAGAAGATGTGTAGTCATGCTTCTTTGTTGGCATGATTAAAAATCTTTAGTACAAGAAAATTTTTTAGCTATATTCTTTTCTATTGTTCTTTTCCCTCATATTGGGAGTGTACATATATCAATGGAGGAAATTAAATTAGTTAAAAATGGGGGTTAATTAACAAATTTTGTACTAATTTTTAGATTATTATTAAGACTAGTTCTTCTTGTATACATATCGGATAGTTTCAATCAAAGAAGAATATTTTTGATTCAATTTTGTCTCTAATATCTATTTCTTTCCCAAGTTACATGGATCTGAGGTTATTTCGATATAAAATTTTGGAATAACTTTATTCGATATTTGATTATTGGTGTTATGTATTCATAGGTGTGTTCTTAATTATAATTTCAAGATTATCATTCTGGAATAACTTTATTTTGACCATCTTTTTGGGATTCAAATTGTTAGTCAAATACTTTTGTCCAAATTATAATTTTGGAATAATCTTATTTTTATGAGCCTTTTTGTTTATATCAAGTTTCTCAAATTCAATTCCTCTTAATTGTTTTCTACTATAGAGAAATTCAACTTCAATTTAAATGTTGGTCAAATACTTTGGTCATGGAGATTTAATTAGTTAGTTTGAAATTAGTTGATCCAAAATTAGATTATTAAGTACATCAAAATTAGATGAATGTTACTTCATGATTTCAACTTTCATTTGAATTGAAGTTCTACCATATATTTGAATGTTTATGAATCTATAAGTATTTTGTACATGATTTTCCTCTTAATTTTGGTTTTTTTGCTTTATTATTATTTTATGTTTTGGTGAGGGAGGAGATGAAGTACCTTAGTGCTTCTTAATTAAAGTTTATATCATTAATTATGATTAATTTTTTAAAGCATGATCTAAAGTGCAAAACTTTTCATGATTACAATTTGCAAGGTTAAATTTAGCACCTAATGCTAAGATTATCAAAATAGGCCCATAAATTAATCATTTGGTGTAGCAATTAGGATCAAATGTACATAAAGTTAGTCAAACTAATTTATTCCAAACTTTTTGGTACTATTGGAAAAGCACGCTTAGTGAGTGTTGAAAGCACAAAAATTATATTATAATAACATTTTTAATCACTTCCTTTATTCTCCCTATCAATTGATGTGATTGAACTTTAAGATTTAATTGTCCTCAATATTCATCTTATCAATATATATACATTATTTTTCAAATTTTTGAAATTCATCTATATTAACTATGCATTATTTACATCTTTTTTAGGATTACTGAGGGTTTTTCCTATCTTGAAAGGAGTTTAACATTTAGATTCATAAGAGTGTGAATAGATCTATGTATCCCATGTTTCGCTTCATTTTTGGGGCGATACAGTCCTTGTGTCTTGTCATATAATTAATAGAATACCTTTCTCATTTTCTAATTTAATCAAAATCAGCTTTCACAATTCATACTGTTTTCTTAGTCACATCTCTACTCTATGCCTCGTCGTGTCATTGAGAGTACATTAATCAATCTAAGCCCAACTATCAAGATGTTATTTTCTTTCGCCAATTTATTGACAGCTTGCACTTTTATTGCCTTAAATTTTAACGTTTTATCAACAAAAAAATCTTCAATAGTTAAAGTCGTACGTCTTAACCTCTAACTTTCTCTTTCATTTTAGTATAAAGTTTGTCTAAAATAAATTTCACAATACATTTATTGTTCTTTGTTACTTTACTTCTCACCCTTAATTCGTCCCTATTATTCATCGTAATGAGATACCAAAATTGAACTTATAAAAAAACAGTGCATGTATAGTAAAAAGATCTTCTAAAGTACATATGTTATCTTTTTAATTATTTTTTACTTCTTTTTACTTTTATTTTCCTAGCACTTTTACAGTTGTCTTGTTATTATGATAATCTAATCTAAATTAATATAAACATTACTTTAACATAAAACTAGATGATAATGTGTAAGTAAATCTTGACTGATTTTGTTGTCGAGAATCAAACAAACATTGATTATAGAAAATATTGACGGCTTTTACAAATTAGTAAAGATTTTTTTGTTCAAAAAAATCGAATTTCTAAGCATGATTAATTGAATCATGAGCATAGCCCCAAAAGCCAAAGGGCAAGATATTATTCTTTATTATCTGTTCTCTTCGTCTCATATTAATTGTTTTAAATTAAATTAATTATTTTTATAAAATTTTATTTTGACAATTATTTTCTTTCTTGAAAGTGTAAATATGTTTTTAAAGTTTTCAAAAAAAAATAATTAAGAGGTAAATTGGTAAACAAAAAATTAAAAAAATTATGATTTCTTAATTGACGTATAAAAAGAAAAGTAATAGCTAATATTGGACGGAGGGATTACAATTTACTCTTACACTCCATTCAATTTACTTGTCATGTTTTACTTTCTGAGAATCAAATTATAGAATTTGATGAATATTTTTCGCAATTTATAACATTTTTCGAATATTTAAATTTTAAATCTAAAATATTAAACTAATTCAATTCAATTTAACTCAGAAAATTAACTTTCGTAAAATAAAATATCACAAGTAAAAGTAATTATAGAGAATAATTAATATTATAAAAATGTACCAAAAAAAAAGCAATTCTTCATTTTGTTTTCTTGCATGCCGTTTTCTTTTTGGTGATCAAGACTATAATAAGTCTACTAGATACATGAAACTAGTCTCAATTAGTCCAATTATTTGTTCACTTTTTGCTACTATTGGAAAAAAGCACATTAAAAAAAAAGTGCCTTACACTATTGTCATTTGGTCAATAAACACACTTGCTTAAATTAATCATAATTAACATATATATGGGGTTACTACCACGATTCATAACACAAAATTAGACAATTAGAATGATCTTCAACTAAATCGAGCAACAACGATTCGTACTCGATCAAAATACAATAACAATAATAACAACATATTCATCACTACCTCTTAAGTACGGTGTGGAAGGAATATTGTATACAAACTTTACATCTATATTTATAGAATAGAAAAGTTATTTTCGATAGAGACTTATGATTTAATAAAGTCATTTTACCAAACAGTTTTAAATGGAACACTAGTGTAAAAAATTCAAAATAAAGAAATGAGAGTGATAGTAAAATTGAACTAATTCATCGATTATACTCCTAACAAACAAAGGTTTTTAGTGGTTTATAATTAAGTTTTTTCCACAATTATTAGTGGTTGTTAAAAACTTTTAACTTCTTTTAACTTACCAATTAGAAGATAATGATATGATACATTATTTGTTTGGATATTCTTGTTCACACACCAAACAAAGAAGAGTTTTCATTCCTTTAAATTATTGGAGTTGGGTAGTTGTCTTCTAATTATCAAAGAAAAATAATAATTCATTTTCACCCAAAATCCTCAATTATATGTTCTTTTATTTGTTATTTTACTGAATATGTTATTATATATCGTTATATATTGAAACTTGATTAAATTAAATTATATATCAAAAAACTTTATTTTCAGAGTGAAACGGTCTCTAGTAAAAATATTTTTACATTAAAAAACTCAAACATGAAACTTCTGATTAAATAAAACAAACGGATATAAATGTGTGTTTTTAAAGTGGTATAGGCTTATCATGTTATCTTAATGGTCTTCTTAGGTTTGATGGTCAAAACTAGTTTTGTGGGCCAATTGGGTTTTGGAGTCCAGCCCATATCCACGTGTGAGAAAATGACCACAAAGTTAATTCCACCTAACAATATTACTACTCATTTATTAACATTCATAAAATTATTATTTTTTTTTTGAAAAATAAAATTTTGTAACAGGACCACTTATTTTTTTCTTTATTTTTCAATTTGGTATTCGATATTTGCATTAATAAGAGTAATGTTGTATCATCTTAATTAAATCTAGATATATATATCTCTGTGAAGATATAAAATCTTAAACCTATTTTCTACGCGCGGATCTGTTTGGATACAATACATATAAATCAAATTACATTTATTTTTGATCCCATGTATTTATGAAATATATGTATTTAAATGTAAATTTTGACGAATTAAATTCTATAAATTCGTACTAGGACAACTAATTGTATATCTAAGGAAATAGAGAAGGAATCATTTCGAGAGAGCCAAGTTCGATACGGCTAGGACATGCAGGAGGGAGACAGCCAATGGTGAGGGGGGACAGACTGGGGCGGATAAATAGAGCCAAAGGCAGAGGCAAAGGGCAACTGGAATTGGTAAAAAAGAAGCAGACAGGCACCGCCAGTACAAAGAAGAAAGAAAGCAAAGTGCGAGCAACAAGGGGGCTGTCGATCTCACGAGGAGAGAAGAAAATGTAATAATTTTTAACGACCTAATTTCACTCTAAATAAGCAATTGGAAAAATATTATCGTTAATAAATACTTCCTATCTTTCGTACATGCTACATATATATTCTCATGAGATTTTTTTATATACTGAAAACTTAAAATTGAGACTTCTATTTATAGCATCAACAGTCTCATTAACTGCACTATATCTTCATAGCACCTCAGCTTTACAGTGAAATTTAGATATATACACCTTTTTTTTTTTGACTTCTCGTATTTTATTTGTAATTCATATTGAAGCTAGACTAAATCTGAAGTCATATCAGAAAGGGAATAAAATGCACTTTATCAAAAGTCAAAACTCGAATTCGAAACATAGTACTTACTAATTGATCACGTCTATACTTGAAAACTCAAAATTTAAAACGTCTAATTAAAAATAAAAAATACTTATTACTCCATCAGAACGACGATGAAAGTATAAAAATATGTGGGCCAAATAGTGTCAAGTAGTACAGGAGCTGGATCAGGTAATGTAATATTCTGTTGTCGGCCATATAATCCAATGTGACACCTCAGCCCAAAGACTTTGGCCCGACATTATGTGATCAGTCAAAACGGCAGCCTTATCCATCCCCACGTGCACCCTTTCTATCTTATTCAAAACCCCTATGTCCTCATGGTCCCCATACCCCCCCCAACCCCCCCCCCCACCAATTGGGATTTTTTTTCTAATCATCAAATGGTCCCCTAACCCACCCCCACCCCACAATATCATATATACGTATATATCATTGGTGTATATGATGTTATATATATGTATAGTAGATAGATAGATAAGCGTGATAGAAGGAGGTTTATCTGAATATGTTTTTTATTGGTAGGAAAATTATACGGTATAATATAAGATTAATATTTGTCTTTTGTTGTTATATGAGAGTATACATTCTTATATGTGGTCGTCATACAAAAAAAAAGGACGAATTATTGATCTTTTGTGATTAGTTACAAAAAATTTTTTAATAGAAAAACGATTCTCATATTGAAAATGACTTCCTTTTAGAGAACCCTACCTTTATGTGATGCTATCTCTTTCATTGTTCATATGATCAATCTAGTGAAAAAATAAAGATACAAATTCATTGATTCAAACCTAATAGTCTTGGCCGTTTAAAAATCTTGTAATACATGTTAAATGTTTTCACTAAATAAGTGTAAATAACATGTAATGAACCAAGTAGATCAGACAGAATGTAATGGAATTTCAAATCCAAACTCATATGGCTCAAAACCTAAATCCGTCTCTGTCTCTGTATACACATCAATGTACGTATTTACAAATGTATTTATACATATAAACAACACTCTCTCATACCCCCCCCCCCCCCCCCCCCAAATCACTAACTTTAAAGTTTTTGTAATGGTATTTTGTCCAAATTTATGGTGTCCATATGTACGAATAGGACCACAAAAGGGACAGAAGCACAAGTCTAAGGGTTCATACTGCACATTGTAAAGGAAATGTACTTTGGCCAAGTTTTAAAACTTTATGACCCCTCTTGCATTCTTTGTGGGCTAAATTATATCACTCTTTTTTCTTTTTTCTTTTTTTCCCTACCTATAGATAGATTCAAAGTACTTAATTCAATAGATAATAATTGGTGGGTCAAAATGAACATATAAATAAACAGGGCTGGCTAGCTAGTATTGTTTGTGACCTATCAATACCATATGGTATAACTCTACTATTTTTCACATGTTGTTGCACCTATATTGTCTCTTTCATAAATAACATATTTCTATCACATTCCTATTTCAATTATCTTAATAATTAATAAAGATTTACATGGATTGTCCAATATATATATAGCGATTAACATATATTATATTCAGTATGATTTTACACGTGCGATTCGAAGTAAGGAGAGTCACAACACACATGCCTTCGATAACCTTTAAAAAATATGTGTATATATCGTAAGTATAAGCTATATAAATAAATTTTAAATTATATATATATATCGTGAATACACAAAATCTTTTTATAATCCAATTAATTAATAATTAAAAATATAAAGATAATGTCGTAAAATATTCAAACTCTAAGTTATCTTATTCTATTTTATCATCCATTAAATAAAAAAGAACAGCAAATATTGTAGATCCTTGGCGGTGATTAGTAGTTAAGGTTAGGTATGAATTAATTATGAAAAACAGTTACATATCATATATTATATGGTTCATAAAATATATATATTATTAAATGTACTAAGATTTGGTGCTTTAATTAAATTAGATTTGAATGAGACAACAATATCTAGTTTGTTGGTTCTTGCCTGCCTATGAAAAAATATGAAGTAAAAAGAATATTTTTTTTGATCTTATTTTAGAATCTCTCATAGTAATTGAATCAGTAAAATAGTTTTTAATTACTCAATTGCATGTTACAGAAGATGAGTAGTTGGGATTTTATTTTTTTTAAAAAAATAAAATTGATATTCCATGTTGTGAAAATCAAAATAAATTAAAGAGAGTCTTGAAGTAATTACGATAGAGTTATTTTCATATGATTAGGGTTCGAATATTGAAATATGTCGTTGATGTTTACGTCATGATATGCTTTCTATTGTACATCTCTTTCTCGGATTCTAAGTGAATGCAGAATTTTTCGTGCATCGATTATTCTTTACACAGTTTTAACAAAAAAAAAGTAATAAATATTATTTTTGAATTTTCGTATATAACAATCTTCTATTTTATTATGAAAAATATTGAAGTAACAATAAAATTGTCTCCGTATAATCTACAATTCATATGTTTAAATGATGAAATCAACTACTGACACTTATATCATGATATATATACTCCCTATAATACACGTTCTTAGGATGTAAAAAGTATGGTTCCATGTATAAAAAAGTTTGCTATTTTATAAAAGATTGAAGCAATAGTAAAACTTTCTTCGTATAATTTATAAATGACGTAATACATATATTAGACTTTAACCTTAACCTCTAACTTTCATAATGCACAAATAGTCAGTTTATTTAACTTTTAAGTTCAGTGTCAGAGAGCCCTTTGTGTCTGATTCTTGAAATACATTATGGCATATGGGAAGAGGGCACTTGCTACATTTATAGGATGAAACAATAGATAACAAATAATGGCCCATTTTCCATATCATGTACAAATAAAGACACTTGGAATACATATACCTAGCTGTTTTATTATTACCTTATCTCTTCTATACAATGATGAAGGTGTCAAAGGATTTATTAAGGACGGACCACAATATTCCCGTATAAGTTATAAATATGTTTAAAAAAAATAAAATGTAAGTAAATTTACTTTTATCTAGAAATATTGTTTTTCTTATTTGTAGAATATATTAAAATATTATTTAATTTTATAATATTAAATATGTTATAATAAAAATTGAAACCGACTAGATAAACAAATCGAAAAGAAAGATATCATATCCAAAAATCTTTCCTTTTTTTTCTCTCTAACATGTTGACAGGCTATTAGACATAGGTGGGCTACTGATATATGAAGTATTCAAATTTCAATCATGCCTACAATAAAATTAAATGAACAACTAAAATGACCCCTCTTATAATTTAAGGCTGATATATAGTTTCAAAGACATTAATTATTATTCTAGATTTTAAGATGCATGCATATTAAAAATCATCTTACCTGTATTTATCTCCTAGTTTCCAACAGAACATGTTCATAGGATCAACATATCTGAATCCCAACTAATTCTACTAGCAAATTATAAATCTGTTTTAAGGAATATAATCTTCATGTACTAACGATGATTTTGGTGAAGCGATAAGTACTCTTTCATCCTTGATCAAAAATTTCAAATTTGAGTCTCCTGTGAGTATGGAGTCGTCTTTTGTTAAGAAGTGTTTACTTTAATCGAGCTTTATTGTGAATAACGAACGCCAAACGAAAAACCAAAATTAAAAATAAATAAACCTACATGTAGTAAAAAATGAAAAAAAATCAACTATGAATATTGATGTGTCAAGTGATCTTCTAACAATATCAGAAACAGATACTTTGGTCAAATATTACTCTACAGTATTTAAGTTCATGTGCTTAAAATTCTATGGAGCACATGCAATTCCAAGAATATATTTAATTTTCCTCATTAATACATATATCTAGTTTTTTATTTGATATAAAATATTGAGATCAATGAGATGGATAGAGTGTTAAAAAGAGATGCAGATGCTAAGATAGATGCGTGGTTATGTTAAATTAGAAATAATCACGTTCACCAGAAGGTACAAATATCAGGATAAAATACGAGAAAGTCACTTGATATACAAAGCGATGAAGTAGACTTAAAATCACATAAAAGGAAATTCACTCGAAAAACATACAAATACCTTGTATCAATGAAGATTTAGCGAAAAAATAGAATAGGAAGGAAGAAAATAAATCTATATAAGCGATAACTACTAGTTGAAGATACGTTCTAAACTCGTTAGAACCAGCAATATCCCAATAGGTTTCAGATCAAATCGAGTTCATATGCTAGATGAAGAAGCACAAACCAAGCAAGCAGGGAAAAAGTTGTAAACTTGCATAGGAAATAGTAGTAATAATAAACCTTATGTACAAGGTTAACTAAGCAAGAAATCCAGATCGTTCAAGGAACGTTCTAGCACAAAAACACTTAACGTGCCTTTTCAGGCATTACCGCGCATTGGTAACAAAACAGGAAGTTGCATCAAGTTATAGTTTCTGTTAACTTGCAGTAGACATAGTTTTACCACAAGCTTGACAAAAATCTGATACCTAAGGATTAGCAATCTTGAAAGCATTCGATGAGCTATGATCTCAACCATTTTGCTCCGCGGAATCAAAGCCATACTTGTTTCCGCCCCATGCAATGTAACTGTCCTGTGATCCAAACTCCTACACGAAAATTTGATGTTGAATCACAATTATGCAGAGAATAAGAACAATGACATTAACCAAGAAGAGATGAACCTTGTACAAATTTAGCACTCCCTCCGTTTCAATTTTGTTCGACATTAACAAAATGCTTCTTTTCTTTTGACAACTCTTTAATTCTACATGGCAATGTTTAAGACCAGGGCGTTTTGGTAAATCCTACTGACTTTCTTAAACTTTGTGCCAAGTAAAAATTAGACAAATAAATTGAAACAGAGGGAATATGTAAATGTTATGGAAGATACAAGATTTAACTTACAAGTTGACTAAGCCGGAAATCAGGTGGAGTGCCAATCTCTATGTTGGCTGGATCAGCAACAAATTGTTGGCACTCCTCCAAATCCTTCTTCAGATCCTCGGGTCCTAAACGTGCATAATCAGCAAGACTAGGTCTACATTTCTGCACTTGGTCATTTTCATTTCCATCCCTATTAGGAGACTGGCTCGCGAGAAGATCATCACATAAGGATAGCCCTTCTACAAGTTGTTGAGAATCCAGCAAATATTGTGACTCGCTGTCCCACCATTTCGGATCATCTCCAGTCTCAATTTCATTTTTTGTCCCAGTTTCATCGATTTGATTCTCAATGTTTTGATCTTGATCCTCAGGCTGTTCAGGAAGAGCTCCCATGTTCTCTTCTACGTAATCCTCCACCTCATGATACTGATACAAAGCAAGAAGAGACGTAGTAACTAGTAAGAAAGCCAGGACTGTATAAATACTTTTTATCATTGATAAGCATAATACTAGGTGCAACAAGCTTGAATATCTTGTTCTCTTCTTTGCTTAAGTAATATCTGATACCGAATAGGCCACAACAACAGCAACATACCCAGTGTAGAGAGGGTGTTTCCATAGTAATGTCCCGTATCGACCAAAAGAAACAGACGTTTCACAATAATGAACAAAAGCACTTTTACATATCATACATAGAGAAACTTACTAAATTGGTCTATTCTTGTGTAAAATTAACATTGATCAGCAACGACATTACATTTTGTAATACCTGGTTAACGGAACTAGCAGCAGCAATTTGCTGTCTTGCATCCATACTGGAGGACAATCTGTCACTGCGAGGGGGTTCCGGAGTCACAGACTTTGGGGTATGTGGATCTACTTTAGCAACCATACATTCGGAGTCCTCGGGGAATTCTTGTTCAATTTTTTCACCCTGCTTGACTTGCTGTTGCTGATAAAATACTTTAGACACAACATACTCCCCTTCCCTTTCATCTTCACCAGTTCCTAGGTGATACTGGTGCATCACCCAATTTGTCTTCTCAGCTTTCCCACCCTTAGATGGGCTTATATAAAGAACCATAATCTTCTTACACCCTCTTTGGATTCCATCTAAGATAACAGGTTTTGTGCGACCAGTCTTATGCCAGCGGACATCGCCAGAATTATCACCATGTATTTTCCTACGCTTACGCGTTCCTGTATTATAAGCCTTAATTGCTCGGTGAAAGAAGTGTGCGACACATCCATCCTGCTTAACACCTACAAAACTTATATTCAGCAAAGACAGAGATCCATAACAAATCAAAAACAGAAATTGCAAGAACGGGAATAGGATAATCTTTTCTTATACCTGGTAAATTTTGAGGATGTGTATAGCAGATTCCATCATCCTCATCAACAGTTGGAATGAACTCATCGATAAAAGGATGGGAATTCCGATCACCACCTTCGACTTTTCCAATTAAGTGCCAAATAATCTCTTGATCAGTTGGATCAAATTTTACACCTCTTGGCAATCCTGGCCAGTCATGGCTGACCTGGAAAGACGAACTTAAATGTTTCAGTTAAAGGTATCATAACTACCAATTCCCTCTGTTCATTTCCCTCGTATTCGAATTATTTTACCGTTTTCCTTTACATAGAGGGGAAAGGGGTTCTTGAAAACTTTTCATGGCAGCTAATTACAATCAATCACAGATTATAATAGCTATGGAAGTAGAGAGGGGAAAGGGGTTCTTGATAACTTTTCATGGCAGCTAATTACAATCAATCACAGATTATAATAGCTATGGAAAACATACTTTTAATTTGTCAAGAAATTCATCTCCAAAATACTGTATATATGAGAAGATTGATATAATTTGCAAATAATAAGCACTATCATTAACAGTCCATAGGAAGGATATTCAACAGAATGATTAACAGGGAGAATTAAAGTTCATGAGACAAGACTCTTACGTCATTGTTGTCAATGATAAACTGGCAATTAGGGCAAGCTTTTGTAGGGTTGCTCTTCCAATTCACTGTTGCAGGATCACCTGATGCACTCTTAATTTTTGTTGCAATCCTCCTACTGTCAACTAACCATGATGGCCTGCAAGGTAAAACCAGGATCACCTTTTGTCCCGTTTCTCAACAACAATATACCCAGTATAGTCGCACAAAGTGAGGTCTGGGGAAGGTAAAGTGTACACAGACCCTACCCCTACTTCAGAGGTAGAGAGGTTGTTCCCAAAAGACCCTCAGCTCACGGAAAAACAGTCCAAAGCAGTCCCCAAAAAGAAGTAATAGGAAGCACAAGAAACAACAGATAATAACAAAACCAAAACCAGCCGATAGTAATAGGACGAGAACTACAATAAAACAATATGACAGTCGAGGTACAAGAAACAACAGATAGTAAAAGAAACTAAAGGACAAGAAACCAGAGGAGCAATACCATGACTACTAATACAAGCGGACAACAAGTTTTGTCCTCGTTTTCTCATCCCATTAAAAACAGTCAGCGAGATAAGGTGTGTGGGATGCATTATCCATTGTGTGAGTTTCTCATCTTTAAGTTATACAAGGAGGCTTCTGCCTTCTGGAGCTACCAAATGAAGATTAACGTGTCTTAGATTTATATTTATGCTTTTCTTTTATCTGTAACATTGAACTAGACATCTAAAGTTGTGAGACTATAACTTATTCTTTCTTCGAGAAGAGATAATATCCTTTTCTGAGAAGAGATTATTAACTCATTCTAAGACGCAGAGATATATCAATTTATCAACCAATCTAATGGTCATCAAAAGTATAAAGCTTCGATTGTGTTAAAAAATCATTGTATGTAACAAACAATTCAAAATCCATTGGCAATTTCAGAAAACCTGCAACACTTCTCTGCAAAGAGATGAATATAATTGCAAAAAGGAAAAGGAGCAACAGTACAATTCATGCAAAAAATACATACAGGCGATAACCAACTAATTGAGGTTATGATTTAGACGTTCCACTATGTTAAGAGACATTTATGTTAGTACAAGATGAAGAGAATCACTAGTTTCCGAAAACCCCAAACTACTGAATATCAAATAAACAGGACCAAGTGCCGTGAAATGGAGAACATTCGTATAAGTGCAACCCCTCTGGCTTGGAATTGAGCCCTTGAAGCAAGCTGCTGTTTGTGTATTTGATTAACTTATTTAAGGTGAATTAATTTTCCTACTTTAGCATACATTAAACTAGAAAATTCATCTTGTTTGCCACAATAAGCATAAGACAAAGTCATAAGTTTTGTTTCTATTGCTTTGAGCAAATAAAATATCCTTATTAATATGGGCCTTCCATGCATAGCCCTCTTTGGGTATTCCACTAAGAACCAATACCACAACATAAAGATCCCAACCTCATTCAACCAAGGAAACCCCTTCAAACTGATCAAGAGCCATTAAACCTCTACCACTCTTAACTAATTGCTCGGTTTTGAAATTTTAAGCAAAAAATTCCAAGTCAAAGAATCAGCTCAGCATAAGTCAATGGACAAATACAACTTTTTCCATTCATCAAAATCACAACTTTTTAGTCATTCCTTGATTAAAAGAAGTTAAAAACAATTAACGACCCATATCTCACTCGATCAAGTAAACCACTTCAAACCCAGTCACCTAAAGGAAACATCAAAACCTACTACCACTCTTAGAGCATCAGTCATTGGACGATTTTGAGTCTTTGAGCAATCAGAACTCCAAAACTTGTCATTGAGTCACTGCTCAAAGAATATCAACAGACAAATACAACTTGATGTTCATCAAAATCAACACTTCAAGTCATCCCTTCACTTCAAAAACCACATTAACAAATTAAACAGCCATCACTCACTCTACCAAAGAAACCCCTTCAAGCCCATTCGCACAGGAAAAAAGAAGAAACCTTTAAAACTACTAGAAAGAATCAAAGATGGGTCTATTTTGACCAAAAGGAACTCTAATCCACCATTGTATTAAACCTAGCATATCAAAAACAACATACCTAGCGTAATCCCACAACTGGCGTCTGGGGAGAGTGGTCTGTAAGCAGCCTTAGCCTTACCCCTACCTTGCGAAAGTAGAGAGGCTAAACCTAGCATAGAAAACCCAGAAATACACAACTTCCAACTGACCACTACCCAAAATCACAACTTGAGTCATCCCTTGACTTCAAGATTCAACATACATTAGTAAAAATCCAATCTTGTTCATATCAATTAACTGATTACCAGATTAAATAAAAAAAAAGAAACTTTAGCAATAATCAATCCAAGAAAAACACAAAAAGATACAAAAAAGAGAGAGAATCTGCATACCTAGCCATTGAAGAATGATGTGATCAAAACCCTTTGCTGATTTTTCTTTTCCTTTTGGGGTATTATCATAGAATGTCGCAAAAAGTACAGTCCTAGTGCTTTCTTTGTAGTTTCCCACTTTTTTATTCATTTTTTTTATTTTTTGTGTTTTTTATTTGAATGATGTTATGACTAAACACTGACAATAAAAGACCGCAAAGAGCCAAGTCAATATTAAATTTCATATATTTAAATTTTTATATATAAAAAAATATAAAGATTATGTTTATGTATCATATAAATTTTTTTGATTTGAATAAAAGATGCAAGGAAAAAAATATATATAATGAGTTGTTTGACATTTTAGAGGCACAACAATTTTTTTATTTTGTAATTTACAACATTATATTTGTCTCTTTTTTTTCTTCTTATAATAATTTAAAGCTTTTATTGATTACATGTTTTTTTTTCCTTGACTAATATTTACTTTTTCCTTAATTTTATGAATATTTCTTATTATATATTTTGAAAGTACTCCTATCCATGTGGCTCGTAGTAAAGCAAAATGCACTATTACTCATTTTTTTGAAAATCTTGCTTATAGCTCACTTTAATCAAATTATTTTTATTTATAATTGACTTATTTATGTTTGAATTTAAGATATCGAGTATAAATTTTTGATTCAAAATGTTTTATTTTTATTTTTGATTGATCTTCAATTCGAAAATGGTGGTGCTGCATGTAAGATATTTGAGTAATTAATATAAAGTATAATTATAAATTTTAATTATGATCATAAATTTTGAATAATTTTATGAAAATTTATTTGTGAAGAATAAAATGTGTTCAATTTTAATTATGATTAAAATAAAAGATATGTATTTAATAGGTTTTGAAATACCTTTTCTACCCCTCTCTCCTGTCCTAATTACACATTTCATCTTTTTGTTCTTTCATTCATTCCACGTTCTTCGCTCCACCGTGAAAAACCCGTCTCCGGCGCCAAATCATGTCCGGCAAATCCCGAAACTTCCGCCGTCGTGGCGGCGACGACGGCGAAGATGATGAAACCGCCACCAAGTCCACCAACGGCATCGCTGCTAAACCTACGACCACTGCTTCCGCTTCCGCCACCAAACCCAAAAAGAAAAGTCTACTTAGTTTCGCCGACGACGAAGAGTCCGACGATACTCCCTTCGTTCGGCCTTCCTCCAAGCCCTCATCTGCTTCTTCGCGAATCACGAAACCCTCTTCGTCATCTTCTGCGCACAAGCTTACTTCTGGAAAAGACCGAATTACCCCTAAACCTACTTCATTCACCTCCAATGTACAACCTCAAGCTGGGACTTACACCAAGGAAGCACTCCTTGAGCTCCAGAAGAACACTAGAACCTTAGTTGGTTCTCGCTCTTCCCAACCCAAACCAGAACCCAGGCCCGGGCCCGTTGAGCCAGTTATAGTTTTGAAAGGGCTTGTGAAACCACCATTTAGTGTGAGTGTCCAAACTCCGCAAAATGGGAAAGAGAGTGAAGATGACGAAATGGATGTTGATCAATTTGGTGGTACTGTTAATAGGTTGGGTTCAATGGCATTGGAGAAGGATTCGAGGAAGAAAGATGATGTTGGGTCAGTAATACCTGATAAGATGACTATTGATGCTATAAGGGCTAAGAGGGAGAGGCTACGTCAAGCTCGGCCTGCGGCTCAGGACTTTATAGCATTGGATGAAGGAGGTAATCATGGTGAAGCTGAGGGGTTGAGTGATGAGGAGCCGGAGTTTCAGCAGAGAATTGGGTTCTATGGGGAGAAGATTGGTAGTGGGAGAAAGGGTGTGTTTGAGGATTTTGACGATAAGGCACTGCAGAAAGATGGTGGATTTCGTAGCGATGATGATGAGGAAGATGAGGAGGACAAAATGTGGGAGGAAGAGCAGGTTAGAAAGGGGTTAGGAAAAAGGTTGGATGATGGGTCTAACAGAGGGGTGATGAGTAGTGTTGTAAGCAGTGCAGCTGCAGTTCAGAATGTTCAGAAGGCGAATTTTGGAAGTTCAGCCGTAGGAGCTAGTGTATATTCCTCAGTACAAAGTATTGATGTTTCTGATGGTCCTACTATTGGAGGAGGAGTGGTTGGAGGCTTGCCCAGTTTGGATGCATTATCAATTTCTAAGAAGGCCGAGGTTGCTAAGAAAGCCTTGTATGAGAGCATGGGAAGACTCAAAGTAAGTGTTAGCTCTAGTCTAAATGCATTTTATCGGCACTTTCATTTTCACTGATCCAACATATCCAGCCTACTAGCAATTCTTTTAATCTGAATAATCACTAAGCCAATTCATTGACTACGCCTCGATCTCAGACTAATTGGAGTTGACTGCGTACTAGTCCTTTTAAAAAGAAATGGTTCTTTTTTCAATATTCAGAGGATTTATCATAGTTGAGTATTTTATGTTGCCTGCAACCATTTTCCTATATCCTAGCTTGGAATTGACTATGCTTGAGAAGTTCATAGTGAAGAATAAACTACAAGCTCTTATGTCTTTTTATGAATTCCAATTCTGATGTGTAGCAATGTTTCAAGACATTTGATAAAATGGAGTTTGGGAATCTTTTATGTCATGATCTATTGAGGGAAGAAAGAAGGTTTCTGCAAAAACATTTTTCTCTTTCCTAACATTCTGTTGACTAATCATGAAAGCATTTGTCATAGTTAATATAATGCTAGATTGGTATTCTCCTGAGGCTAGCTTTTGTTATGTGATGTTGTTCATATCCTGTGCGGTCATTTGTCGTCTTTCCTCTGTCCTGGCTAAATATAGTCTGTTTTGGATCATGAGCCCTTCAGTTTCCATTTGTTTCAGTGGGTTTTTCATGATTGTAAGACTTTAAAACAGTTTATGGTAATTGTACAGAAAACCATTGATAGTCTGGATTATGTTCATGGAGATATGGTGTCCTGTAATTAGCGCACTGGATTTAGGAATTTAAACTGGAAGTCATAGATGTAGTCTTTAAAAGGAGGGATGCACATATGGGCAATTTTATGTCATGTTGGAAATTGCATTTGTTTTTTTGAGAAAAGGTAACTTGTATTATAAACACAGGAAAACTCAGGACGTGTTCCAGTAATACTTACAATCAGAATACAGAAGTGTTGCTGTTTTCCTATGTTTTCCTATGAAAGTACTATGATACTAGGGATATCCTCATTTTCATGAAGATATTCATGTTTACACCAAAAATAGAAGAGAGCTAAACATTTCAGCTTCATCTTCTCCATAGAGCAGCTCTTGTCCTTGAAACATCACTAAGAATTTGCATTTGACATCTTCTTTTCCCTATTTTTCAAATATATGGTGCATTATTTGACCATATTTTAGTGTTTTCGTGAGAACTTTAGAACTTTAAAATATTGCTCGCAGAAATACAGTGTAAACTCTGCACTTAAGCATGTGTATGTGCACAGTTCCCCCATATATTTTGTAGTAACTAACTATCTTGAGCCGTGGTTCTTTTGGAAACAGCCTCTCTATCTCCATGAGGTAGTGGTAAGGTCTGCGCACACTATACCTTCCCCAGACCCCACTAAGTGGGCTTTCACTGGGTTATAGTTGTTGTTTAATAGCATGTGTAGCATTCTAAAGATATTATAACGGATACATAGACTAACTGTATTATTTTTTATTTTCTTTGTCAGGAATCCCATGGACGAACTGTGACATCATTGCACAAGACTGAAGAAAATTTGTCTGCCTCATTGTCGAAAGTCACTACGCTGGAAAATTCTTTGTCTGCTGCTGGTGAGAAGTACATGTTTATGCAAAAGCTTCGCGACTTTGTTTCTGTTATTTGTGCGCTTTTGCAGGTATGGTTTTCTGATTTATGAGTGGCATATTATGTATTTCCATATATATTCTGGCGCTGCTGCTGCACTACTTGTGATACGAGCACAATGGTCATTCATTATCTTTGTTTTAGGAGGAATTAAATTGACAAAAGATGACCTAGAAGGGTGACAAGCACAGTTGCACTTGTAGTTGTGAAATAATTTCAGTTAGGGTACGGTGACAAGAACAGTTGCTCTTCTAGAAATCGATCTATTAGGTGGATCCTGCAGAGTCTGATCCATTTAGTTATTTAGTGTTAAGACATAGATTGACACATGCTTAAGCCCTTAAACTAGGTGTAGTGCAGTTTGGGTGCTTTGGCTTACTTAAGCAACTCTTCTATGAAATGTTCCAAGGCATAAAGCACGTGTCTTGGGTCAATGATGTCATGACCCGTTTTCTAAATAAGCCGTGACTTGCACCAGATAGATGCCTTGTACAATAGGAAACAAGTTATAATTTATCGTAAGTATTGTGTGTAGTGAAGCAGAAGAACAATCATTGAAACTCATAGCTTAGTTCATTGGTACATCCTTTTCACTTTCGTTTAGGTTGTTCCAGTCGACTGAACTTTCTTATGCCAGCTGTGGCGATCAGTAACTTGCTGATTACTGTTTCTCTCTTTTGAGGCCACTAATACAGTATTGTACCATGACAAGGTGAAAAGTAGAGAACTTTTGAACTGTCTGAAGTTAGACTTTTTGGTAAGATTACAGGGTCAAAGAGCCTAAGGGAACCCTTAGACATTTTGAAAATAAAAAAAACTAGGGTCTGTTTTAACATTTTGAAAATCTGAGTTTGTAAAGCTCTAGTTTTGAGTTTTGCAGAAAGTTTTTGTTTGAGTTGTCCAGGAGAACTTGATCCTGTGTGCTAACTATTATGGGTATATAAATCCTTACAGGATAAAGGTCCTTACATTGAGGAACTTGAAGACCAGATGCAGAAACTTCATGAAGAACGAGCAGCCGCTATCTTAGAAAGGAGAGCTGCTGATAATGATGATGAAATGAAGGAACTTGAAGCTGCTGTAAGTGCTGCAAGACAAGTTCTAAGCAGAGGTGGGAGCAATGCAGCAACAATAGAAGCTGCCACAGCTGCTGCTCAGACGTCAACAGCAGCAATGAGGAAAGGAGGAGACTTACCTGTAGAGCTAGATGAATTTGGTAGAGATAAGAATCTGCAGAAACGGATGGATACAACAAGAAGGGCAGAGGCTCGGAAGCGAAGGAGAATGAAAAATGATGTTAAAAGAATGTCAGCTATAAAATGTGATAGCTCTTATCAGAAAATAGAAGGAGAATCTAGCACCGACGAAAGTGACTCTGAGAGTACGGCATATCAATCAAACCGTGATCAATTGCTTCAGGTTTCCGAGCAGATTTTTGGTGATGCACACGAGGAATACTCTCAACTGTCTGTGGTTGTTGAAAAGTTTGACAGATGGAAGAAAGATTATGCCTCAAGCTATCGTGATGCGTATATGTCACTTAGTATACCTGTTATTTTTTCACCCTATGTGAGACTAGAGCTTCTGAAGTGGGATCCACTGCATGAAAACACAGATTTTATGGATATGAACTGGTATGTGCACTCAACTAGTTCTAATCAATTATTTTCAAGGATTATGACCTCAACCCTTTCCTTTCCAAGATTGGTCCTTCCTTTTGAGGATAGGAGCTTTGTGGCTTTATTCTGTAGTCACATAGGGCCAAAGAAATTTGTACTTGCCAATACTGATAATAGAATTCTTGATGATTTTTGCAATATAAATTTGTTTGAATAGACAGTATTTGCCAGGAATGTTTACCAGGCCAACCAATCATACAGGAAACTAGACATAAATGCTTCGTTTGATCTTCCATGTGTTCGTATTACTTATTACTTATTCCTTGAGATTTATTTTTCTTGCCAACTAAATTTTGTGTTATTCCAGGCACAATTCTCTATTCAGTTATGGAATTTCCCCAGAAGGTGAAACTGAAATAAGTGCTGATGATACTGATGTCAATCTTATTCCTCAGTTGGTGGAGAAGCTTGCAATACCCATTCTTCATAACCAGTTAGCTAATTGTTGGGATATGCTTAGCACCAGTGAAACAGTGTGTGCTGTCTCTGCCATGCGATTGGTGTTGAGATACGGCCCCTTTTCTGGCTCAGCCCTCAGCAATCTGATTGCTGTACTTCGTGATCGTCTTGCTGATGCGGTGGCTAATTTGAAGGTGTGTTCTTATTTCTGGAGGCCCAAATTGTGGGAATAATTTTTAAGAACGAATATAATATTATTTTTAAGTTTAGGTTTCCAATCATCCATGTGAAACAACTACTGGGAATAAGTTTTCCTAGCAAAGTATGGACAGATTAGAAATAGTGAAGTGGAGTAGGATTGGGACTTCATCTTTATTTTGTTGGTAGTGAAGTCATAGGTTTATGATGTGAAAAAGGATAAGAGGCTCCAATGGATTCAATACTTCTTTAATGTCCTTTTAGTTAATACTATAGGTAAATGCTCCTACCCATCTTTGTATGCTTATTTAGTTTAAACTGGATTGCTCATTTTTATCTTCTGAACTGCTTTTGCAGGTGCCAACTTGGGACACCCTTGTTATGAGGGCTGTACCTGATGCAGCACGAGTTGCTGCTTATAGGTTTGGCATGTCTATTCGTTTGATCAGGAACATATGCTTGTTCCATGAAATTTTTGCCATGCCTGTCCTGGAAGAGCTGGTTCTTGATCAACTCTTAAGTGGAAAGATTGTACCTCATCTTCGAAGCATTCAGTCGAACATTCATGATGCTGTAACAAGAACTGAAAGAGTTGTCACTTCACTACACGGTGTCTGGGCTGGCCCCAAAGCCACAGGAGACTGCAGGTACAGTTAATTTGAGTACGATATTTTAGTTCGCATTTCATGTTCTCACTAGTTACTTTGAGAAAATTCCATCTTTAGATCCCTAATCTTAACATGCTAACTTTTCATATATTTGTTGGGGTGATATGGATAGTAGAAAGGTTCAAAGGAAAATAGAGATATACCTTGTCCCCCCCCCCCCCCCCCCAAAAAAAAAAAAAAAGTAATAGAAAGAAACAGCAAAAGGAGTTAAGTACCCTTAGCTTTCTCGGTTTGGAAGTTCACATTTTTACCGATAGATAAGGATAGGTTTGGGAATCCAACTTTTTTCTATAAGTTAAAAGTATGGGTTTTGGAATCCGACTTTTGGAAGTTCATATTCCTTGAAGCAAACCTGTAGCACCACCATCAAAAAAACTTATGTACTTGTTGCATTAATATCACGATCAGCTTGCTTTATAAATATCTGATTTACGTGGTTCCTTTTTCATGGAGAAAATGTTTAGGCCCTTTTAAATATTCATCTGTTTCATCCCGTTTTCTCTTTCCCATCAAAGTTTTCAATTCTGCTTGCTAATGATGTATTCTTTAACCTGTGTAGTCCAAAGCTACGACCATTGGTGGATTACTTGCTCTCACTTGCCAGGGTGCTCGAAAAGAAGCACTCATCAAGCAGTGGAGAGATAGAGACATCTAAATTTGCTCGTCGGTTGAAGAAGATGCTCGTAGAATTGAATCAATATGATTATGCCAGGGACATATCAAGAACCTTCAACATCAAGGAGGCCTTGTGATCTATCTACTTGGTCCCCATGGGGTGTTCTCAGTTTTAGCAGTCTTCTACAATTTTGAATTTCATGTCATTAGTTTTTCTTTTAGTGTAGTTACAAAAATAACAAATTTTGATGATACAAATGAAGCTTAAACAAAGAACCGGAGGATTTCATATAGTCAACCCTAATTTGTTTGGGCACAAAGTGTAGTTTGTTGTATTGTAGTCCCAGACTACCCTACATCTACACAAGGGATTGTGCTTTTCTTTTATCTAGAGCTTTCTCATTCTCGTCATTTAATGGAGTGGTAAGTGTTTCTTCATTTTACGTTATCAGTTCGAGCCTGGAGTTGATTTTTGAGGGAACTCTTTACCCTCATCAAAAGTGTGACTATTTCAAATAATACACACAAAATTCCACAGCTATTGTCATACAAGTCACGTTAATAGCTACTACTTCACTAAAACTCTAAAGAAAAATAACTTATACTGAATAAGAGTAAAAAATATGCATCTTTCTTTATTAAGGTAAAATATTTGACTTATTACTTCCACTTTCTCCTTTAAATTATTCTTAATTGTGGGGTGTTCTTACTTTGACCTATCAGTCGATCAGATTTTTTCTCAATATAAATTACAAGGAAACACCTAAATAAGTTATCGAATTAAATAAACTTTTTTTTATGTCAATCGTTAAAAGTTTGGTTTTTCTATACCAATATCGTTTGAGAAAAGACTTATTTATTCCATTGTTATTTAATTGAAATGACATAGATGAGTTAAATTTTTAACAAAGTCCAATAATATATTTAAGTTTTTTTCCCCCTAAATTATAAATATCTACCGGCATGTCAACGTTGTACTTGTAAATAAATGACCCCAAATATTTCTTTCTTTTTTCTCTAGTTTCTTGCTATGATTTTTTTTTTTTGAGAAAGTTAAGAAAAAATGTCTTCACCATTATTAATTTCTAATGGATCTGCCGTAAAAGGTGGCCGGATTCTGATCGTCGGAGCGACGGGATTCATCGGACAATTTATAACACAAGCAAGTCTTTATATGCTAATAGAAGAACATATATTCTTGTTAGATCATTTCCAAATAATTTTCATCCTAAGATCAAAATTATCAAAGAATTTGAAGATAAAGGGGCCATAATATTGCACGTAAATATGTTACACTCATATTCTTTGTTATTTATTTTTCACTTTTTTGAGTGGATCGAGAAATAGAAACATTAATAAAAAATCAGACTTGACTTTGAGAGTCATGATGATATTATCTAGAAATGTCCTTATCAGAATATTTTTGTTTTTTCACTTCGATCAATTAGCAATAATTTTTAATTTTATTTTATAATGTTTTTTTAATAGGGTGTTATAAATGATCAAAAATTCATGGAGTAGATAGATACTAAGGAAGCATGAGATTGATATTATAATATCAGTTGGTGGTGGTGAAAGTATACTTGATCAACTTGTCCTTGTTCAAGCCATAAAAATTGTTGGGTCTATCAAGGTAATCTTTTTCCTAGTAAAATTAGGCGGGTTCGGGATCTAGAGTCAACGAATTTAGAGTGAGTTATGCTTATATAGGTATCCGTATATAATCATTTTCTTGTTACATATTTGTATTATACTTAGAGTCGAAAGTAGTGGATTCAACTGAACCAGCCTTAATTCATCTATGTGCAAAGACATGACATATATACTGATAGTGTAAAAGAATCGGAAAAAGAAAGATGAGAATGTTTCGTAGATTTAATTAATGTAAGTCTTGTTTTTAAAAAAAGATAAATGCAAGACCAAATGTGGATTCAAGAAGTAGGGTTTATTGTGGCTAAGAGATATCAGAAGTGAGACTGTTGACATGATGAGTGACCGTAAATAACGTCCTGTTTAATTTTTTCTAAAAGAGATTTTTGCCATCAGATTTTGGACATGAAGTGGACAGATCAAATCCAGTGGAGCCAGGGCTATATATGTATAAACAAAAGAGAAAAATTAGAAAATTTATAGAGGAAATGAAAATACCTTATACTTATATTTGTTGCAATTCAATTGCTTCTTGGCCATATTATGACAATAAACATCCTTCTCATGTTCTTCCTCCTCTTGATCATTTCCAAATTTATGGTGATGGCAATGTCAAAGGTAAACACATTTCGATAATCCATCGTTAAATAGGATCAACGACATTTGTTGTTTAGCGATAGAAACTATATGTAATAACTCATGTTTCTTTTTTTAAAAATGTTTATATGTTAATATAGGTGTGTGTTTATCAGTGACACAGTCAGAAATTCAATGAAGAAAATTCAAAAAATTATTAAATAAAATACACACGCAAAAAAAAAAAAGCTAAATAGTTTTAATGTGTAATTAACTATAGAAAAGTGTCAAAATGCCCTTATAAATACCCCAAATTAATAACTTGGTCAAATATACCTTACTTTGTCACTTAGTTGGATCAAAATATTGTTTTCTTAATAAACAGAGAAACTAATTTTCAAGGTAATTGTTTTATATTCACTAATTTTTATTTCTATTTTTCAGAATTTATTTCATTAATTTTTTAAAAAAATAAATGCAGCTTATTTTGTAGCTGGTGCTGATATTGGAAAATTCACTATAAAAGCAGCAGAAGACAATAGAACATTGAATAAATGTGTACATTTTAGACCAAAATGTAATTTTCTTAATATATGGGAAAATAAAATTGGAAAAAAATTACCAAGAGTTACAATCACTGAGAATGTCCTATTAGCTATTGGTGCAGGTATAAATATATTATTTCTGTTTCATTTTATATGACACTGTTATTACTACAAAGTCATTATCGTTAACGTGCCTATGGTCTTACCATTTAAATCATAATTTTGAATAGATTATATTAATTTTTATAAATGGCTGTCAAATTGGATTTTCAACTGCTGGCAAAAAAAAACCTTGAAGTTTGCGATTTGTACCCAAATGAGTCCTTTTGCACTATGGATGAGTGTTTCAATGATTTTTTTTTTTTAAAAGATGGATGAAATACTCAAAATGTCTACTAATTAGAACTTTTTACTTCAATTCATCTATCTGTTAGATAAAGAAAGAAAATTTCATCCTTTTTTAAGTGAAGGACAACTTTTTTTAATGGAAAATTTGCCCTTATTTTGATGTAATATTTGTCATTTTCCTTTGTATCGATGAAAAAAAAAAGAAAAAAGGACAAATATATCTCGAACAATTGTAAATGTTATGCAGATATCATCCGTCTTACTTTTGGTATATTGGTGTCCTACCATCCAAAAACTAAAGCATATATACCCTTTATATTAATAGACATACAAATGTCGACATTTATCAAATATCGGATCGACGGATAAAATTGTATCACGTATTCCTATTTTGTCTTCCGTTAGATTGAAGGGCATATATTTCCAATTTTTGAAAGGTAGAGACACCAATATCCCAGAAATATGACAGAGAATATCTGCATACCATTTACGATAATTCAGGGGTATATTCGCCTTTTTCCCCAAATTATAGTAAAGCTCAATATCTATTGATTTTGTCATTCCTATGATTTAAAGGACTCGCCAGTTATAGAACAACAAGCATAGACATCAAATAAGAGCGCGTAGGCTACTCATGACAGATGAACATAACTTTAATGAAATATAAAACATCGCTAAATTAGTACAACTCTTCAAGGAGGATGAAAGAACTAGTTGGGAGGGGGGATCCTCGAACGATTAATAAAATGAATTCAAAAGAATTGAACGAGGAGTTGTATGAGATAACGATACTATAAAATGATATGAAGGAAAACATTTTCCCAACTTCAGATTACAATTGGTAAAAATGTCAAATGTCATCATCATACATTTGATAGATCAGAGAAAATATGCACAGAACTGATATAACAATTGCTTTACAGAATCTATTGCCAGTATTAACATAATCTTGTGTTTAATATACACAGTTCACAAGACAGACACAACTCGATTCAGACGAATACACATATGAAATCAGATGAACCAATGCATACTTGTGGTGATATGACTCAATAAAACCGCATTCACCATCTAACTTGTTCCTCTGATCAAAAGGACAAGCTCGGGGGAAACTAAGCTTCTTTGTCGATAGTAACTACACATCATTTACAAGTAAACGTTCTTCTATAAACATACGGCAGATGGGGCACCTCTTGCACTTGTCACAACAGGTACTGAAAAAGAATGATCCGTTGCAATAATCAGATTAGATATGCAAGAAAGGAAATGAAACGTTAGTTTTATTTCGAATCTAGCTTGCAAGGAAAGACATGCCTTCAAAATATGGAAACTGCTTTCAACAGTATATTTATCGAACATTGAAAATCATAGAAAGAATGTATAAACGACTGCAGAAAACGAGTGGCATGAATTCTAGGTAATACCTGCAGAGGATGTGATGCCTACAAGGAAGGAGGAGAATATTTATATGTTCCTCGAAGCAAATTCTACATAGAATTTTTTCCTGACAAAAGGATCCACATGTAAGTGGCTCAGTAGATACCAGTACCAATTACATAATAAATTCCACTCATGAAGAATTAGCAAGGACGAGAAACAATATAACACAAATACTAAGGTAACACGAGTCAATTCCTTGTTTCAAACACATCACATATTTGTTAAACGCATGCTAGATATTCCCGTGATAATATAATGCATCAATTAGATATTAACAGTATTTTGATGTAATCTTACATTTTGAAGTCTTTCGAACTCCTCCTGTTTTGACTGTGTGAAATCTGATTGCTCACAAAGTGCTGCTTGTAATCTCCATATCTGAGATAGCAACAGTCAAGCTAACCATCTCAGTAAGAGCATTAAAGGAAACGAAGAAAAGAGGCAATAAGAAAAAAGACATGACCTCTTCAGTAAGCTTCGCTTTAGGCATTTGCTTTACAGTATCAGGTGAGAAAGTATTGTACCTAAAATAACAATCAGAAGACGCCGTGAAGATATATCAGTTGAAGTATAAGAAACACTGCATGTACAACTTCAGTAAGAGCTTCAAGCGTAGACCATCAAGAAATTTTACCCAGTAAGAAAATTAGACAAAAGTCGTATAGGCAACAAGTAATTTCTAGAATCTTTTTATTGACCAACAGTCCTGCTTTTACAGTATCTATATCTAATCGCTTTTGAAAGCTTAAGATCATTTTTTCATCAGTAATTTTCATTCATCAAGCTCTTGTTTGATATGGGACTGTTAAGCCAAGAATTTGGGTTTAATGATGAAGTGAATCTCTCCAAGCCAGTAACAGGCTGCAACAGTGTCATAGTGGTATTCCCAATATTAATTATTCAGTAACAAAAAAATTTCCTTTGATAGGAGGGTATAGAGGTCGAGGATTTGAGTACAAGGCTAGTAGTAAATTGTTTCCTGTCTGGTCTCTCCAGCTAGTAGTATTGGTATTATTTTACTAATTCCGTATTTCTCCCCCTTAGTTTTCTCCTACTATTTGTTCTCTCGTATGCTTTAATTTTCTTATTATCCTGCTATTGCTGCTCATGTCTTCATAAATGTTGTGTTTTTGCTTTCTTTGAGCCGAGGGTCTATTGGAAACAACCTCTCTACCTAACAAGGTAGGGGTTAGATTTGCTTACACACTACCCACCCCAACTATGTTGCGTATGTTGTTGTAGTGGCAGTAATTTTGCACGAAAATTTCTATAAAGAGGCCAACACACACACACACACAAAAAAAATAAAAAATCTATAACGCTGAACCAGATGACCCTGAAGGTACTGGATAGGAATACAAAAGCTGCAATTATTGACAGACACTGACCCAGATGTCTCTGTCTCTGCATAATATAGACGAGCTTGTTCCTCTCGGCTATCTTCATCAATTGACCACCAACCTAACAACCTGTATCAATAAGATCAACACAAAGAGACAAGCACGTCGAATGAGTTAAAAACTAAACAATGTTGGGAAGGATCAGAAATTGTACAGTTTCGCCTTGATATCATTACCTTGACCCGTGACGCATGCAACTGAAAGAATCACGAATAACAGAAGACATCCTAAAATAGCTTCTAACGCCACCTTCACCATCTACCAGAAGAATAACCGTCTCCACAAGTCTATAAACAGAGAATAAAAGACCAGCTCCTTGAAGTAGGAAAAGAGGAATAAACAGAACAGGAATTGGGATAAATCTAGCACTTGGTGGGGTCCCCTGTAATCAAAATGTGTTAGTTGCACATCTTAACTAATTGGAATATTGAAAAAAAACTTCTTAGTTCTTAGAGTGTTCGTACCGCTAAGCGCATAAAAAGCAATATCTGGAAACAAATAAGAGGAATTTTCATCACATGACCACCAATGTCCTGCAAACTGCATATTCCACTATGCTGATCATCTTCATCCACAGATGCAAGAAGTCCACTGTTCCGGGTAAGATATCTCACGCTTGTTATAGAAGAGCTTGTTATAGAAGAGCTGGGTGTACGTAGACTTGACTGTCTGTGGATTGCAGGGTTGTACCATTTTGTGCAGATAAGAAAGGCAAAGCATTCTGCGACACTGAATGCCAAGTATGATACAGGTTTAGCAAGCAATCAGGCACAATTGCCAATTACGCAGGATAAATGGGGAACTTTAGTACCCGTAGTTAATGAATAAATCCCACCACCCAAGAGCAGCAACATCTCCTGCAATTCACAGCAAACAAACATGAAACTGTAATTTGACAAACGAATGAGGTGGAAAAGCCAAAAACTATAACTATTCTATCAAACTAATCTGTAGTCCAGCTTAATATTTGGATCACTACGTTTCTAACAGTATTACCACAAAAAAGAACATTTGCAAATTTTGTTCTTTAAATAAAGCAGATGTAGAGGTGAAGAGAAGATATGCTGATGCCAGTGACGTGGTGGAAGAGAAGAGGAAAAGGTAGGCCGAAGAAGTATTGGGAAGAGGTGATTGGACAAGATATGGCATACCTGCAACTAACCGATGACATGACCCTACATAGGAGGATTAGGAAGGTTAATTGATAGTAGAGCATGTTGTTTATTATTACTCTCATACTAGTGTATTCTTAGATTTTAGTACTACCTGTTTTTTTCTTTCTTCGACTATCATATTATTTGTTGTTGCTTTTGTTCTCTTCTACATTGTTGTTAGTATGACTTCTTTACTACTGTATTTGCTTTACATACTTAATTTTTTGGGTTACTTGAGCCGAGAGTCTATTGGAAACAAGTCAAACAACCTCTCCACCTTCACAAGGTAGCATATACACCACCATTCCCAGACTCCACTTGGGGATTACACTGGGTACGTTATTGTTGCAAATAAAGCTGAAGTAGGGAAATAATAATTTAACTCCTAGGCTGCATGAATCACTGTCAAAATGCATATGATTGTAGAATTCACATATTATGGCCACCTATCGAGTAATTAAAAACAACGGTAAACAGCCACTGATCCTTATTTGGAGAACGAACTGAGTTAATTTATCACTTAAAAGCAATCAACACTAAGCTCAAGGAAAGTAGATTGTCATCAACAAGATGCTACATGTAACTTATGGAGTATTGAAGTATCCTTTCCCTACTTATATCGATACAGTTTATTTATATCTTCAGTGGAGTAATCCATCTTGTCAGGCAGCTGATGTTCAGATCTTTCTTTAAACCTGAAGCGTTAATGTAGTCGAGAACTTTGTTCAGATAAGATACCTAGTAGGTTTATGACAAACCTTAAATTTTGTTTCACAAAAAAGGAGGATACAACCCAGTTGCTAGGATTTATTTCTTTGAAATAACAGAGAAACACCTATTGATACAAACAGGGGTAAAACGTACCCTTGTACTGGTTACTTGATGGCTGGCTTGAAGGCTTTAATAGACTAACAAGCCTGCAACTCTAGAAGAATAAGCATCGCTGTAATTTGCACCAATGGACCAAACTCTTTTAATCTCTTAGTAATAGTATAATCTTTCTTTCGCTTGCCATTTTTAAACATGTTTATTTTTTTGATGTTCCATACAGCTATAAACTGATAAGAGCGTACAGATATAAAATCAAATGAGAAGAAGCAAATGGTGCAATTTAGCCAGACGAATTCAATGACAGGTACAGAAACTGAGTCAAATAATTACCGCAAATCTTCAGAAGAGTAAATGCTGTTGCTGCTATGAAGAAGACCATAGCGATTGCAACCCAGAAGTGCTGAGACATAGATGATAAGACGACTTTTAGAAAGTATCAATGTGCACATATTAGCGGAAATTGTATGTACCAATCAATCACAGTTTCAAATAGCTTTCACATCAATAGGGTACAACACAAAGCATATGAATTCAAGGCACATAACACCAGACTGCATATAGCAGAAAAAAGTACTTCAAAAGTCTGGTTAAAAGATGCAATCAAACTGTTTGTTCCTAATATGTGTAACTCCTCAGCATAAACTATGTTTGAACGCTATTTTCACTGGTGAGGAGATAGCAGTCAACTCACAAAAGATCCGAATTTAAGAGTGCACTTCCTTTGAAACCCCGTAAAATAACATCTACACTCTTTCGTTTACAGATTTATGCAAGTGAAGAAATCAGGATTCTAAGCTGGTCATTCTAAAAGGTATAATAGATTTTACTATTAGATTCTTCCCAATAAATAAGCTACAGGAATGACATGATTGCTAACTGTAGTTTCTTAAAATGAATGGGATATCTTTACTTACAGGAAGGGTCTCCCATATAGCCTCATCACTCATGCTTTCTTCATCTCCAGGCATCAGCGCCCTGCACATTCTGAGCATGGGGAGAAGTTTAAAAGGGATCAGATAAACATCCAAAACCAAGACCAATAATTTACATGCTTTGAAGTACTACAAAAAATATATGTTTGGACATCTTATCACATATCTCTTTATTCCAAAAGGGCATAATACATAAACAGAGACACTCAAACTTGGCCTCAAATGGCCAAATAAACACTCCAACTTTGAGTATGCACATCTAGAAACTTCAACTCTTCTTCACTATATCTGCTGCACATTCCAACTTAAAGAATGTTCATCTAGACACCTCCAAAGTTTATGTGCCACGTCAGCATCTGCTGCCTACGAGACACACTGGGGACGAGTTGGAGTGTTCTGTTGCCAGTTGAGACCAAGTTGAGGTGTCTATATGTGCACTGCTCAAAGTTGGAGTGCTTATTGTCAACTGAGGCCAAGTTTGAGTGTGTGTTTAAGTATTATGCTTCCCCAAAAATAATTCAACTGCCACCAGATGTCTTAAAAGTTCAGCATTTCTTGGCAGGAAAAGTATCTTACCTAACATTATCAACCAAGATAGCAATTTCAAGTGCAAGCAGGGGAAAGAACACAATCTTCAGACTTACAGCTGCAATTATCCACAGTTCACAAATAAGTGGCTTTGCTTATATGAACTAGCATTGCATATCAAATTTAAAGAGAGAAAGAAATGATACAAGATTTAAACAGATGAAATTAAGATTTTGCACGATCAAGGCACTGAAAGGTAAGTAATAGGTTAAAGGAAAAAGATTAAGGTAGAGTTGCAAGTCTAGTGAAAATGCCCCTAGTAACTAGACGTGAGTGAACAACATTACGTATCAGCAAGAAGGCAGTAAGCAGTTGCTTATAGATGCATCAGATAATGATGTTCTAAGGAAATTTTCTTGTTTACCATAGGCGCTGTCGAGATGAATACAAAGAAGTAGTTCAAAAGCAACAAGCAGCGGTGTCGCCATGACAGCATGAAATGGTGCCCACTGTTCATGAAGGAATATGTGCTTGTGTCACTTTTCAGCTTTTTGAAAATATAAAAACTGCAATGACTGGCACATGAAACGTTGAATCTAAAAATCAGAAATGTTAATGTGTCATACATGTCGATCATGAGGCATTGATGGAGCAGGTAATGAGAATCTACCCCTTGCTACAACCACATGAAACAACCAAAGTGGAATGAAAACAACCCTGCAAAAACGAACCAATTGTGAAAACCAACTGTAATCACAAATCATACTGTTTAAGAGAATAGGAGTTTTAATGTTCTCAATTATCTTGTAAAATAAAGGAGAAAAGAAATATACAGCAATACTTAGAAACTCAAGTCCCTGTATACTGCAAATGGTAATGCAGAAAATAGAGTACAAAGGCTTTAGTAACCAGTGCTTATATTTCTGGGATACCTTTTCTCTCAACACACACACATATGCATGCTCTAGCATATTTCACTTCCACCAATTAGAATACTTATACCAGAAGGGCAAGACACAAAATTGGAAGAACGACAACCTTACTTTCACCACCAACATACCCAGTGTAATAACACAAGAGGAGTCTGGGGAGGGTAGGATGTCCGCAAACCTATGCCTTACCTTTGTGAGGTAGAAGGTTTTTTCAATAGATCCTTGGCTCAAAAGAAAGGTATCCGACCCAAGATTGTAAGAAAATAACCAGAAATATAGCAAGATACAAAACAAATGCAGAAATAGATAGTAGCACACACCAAAAAAAAAAGACACCCCGCAGTGGAATACTCCTCCATTTCAGCCATCCTGTTTTAATTTTATTTTCTGCATCTTCATTTATCATTCCATTCTATATTCCTGGAAGATTGAGCTTAGTATCTGAATTGTACTTGTACCCACTACAATCCTGTCTAATCTCCTTACCTTTCTTCTTTTTATGAAGACTAAAGGTGCGGTGCATATATTCTATCTTATTTATACTTATTCTAAAACTTACTTCAGAATTTCAATTTTTGGTTGACTTGCCAATCAATAAAATCTATCATCTGGAAATGCATAAATCAAAGAACCTTCTACCATATACTATTGGTTAACTCATCTATTACTAGAGTAAACAAGTGGAATTCAAGGCATATACCCAGAGTATGTGAGGAACTCCTTTATTATCTTTCCTTCATTTTCACACTTACGAATGTTTTCATTTGTACACATCATGTATGAAACTTGTATAATTCATACGAGTTCCTTTCTTCTCTAATACCCACCAATAAAATTCTCTTGAAACTTACATATTATTTTCCAAGTCATTGAATATCATGTGAATTCTTCTTTTTGTCCCTAGAGTTTCTCATTAATTTTCTTAGCAAAGATATTCTTCTGTGTTAAATCTACCTTCACAAATTCAAACAGACTCTATATACAGTAAAGAATGAACTCCAACGAGCAAGGAGCCAATTTGTCGGTAAGACTTAAACCAATCTTCCTCTCACTCGTGCTGTATTCACATAGTCTAATATAAACACTCGAAATTCCCCAAAAAACCGAAACAATTTTCACAAATGTCTAGGTGGTAATGCACCTCTTCATACATGAGTGACTAACAATTTTAGGATAAGCACATTATCCAAAATCCTAAAGTTTCCACCTTTTTCAAGCACATCAACAATCCCATTAACAATTTTAAAAATCATAAAGTTTCCACCTTTTTCAAGCTCAACAACAATCCTATTAACAATTTTAGGGTAATCACATCATCCAAAATCCTTAAGTTTCCACCTTTTTCAAGCTCAACAACAACTCTATTAACAATTTAGGGTAACCACATCATGCAAAATCCTAAAGTTCCAATCTTTTTCAAGCTCAACAACAACCCTATTAACAATTTTAGGGTGACCACATCATCCAAAATCCTAAAATTCCCACCTTTTTCAAACTCAACAACAATCCTATTAACAATTTTAGGGTAACCAAATCATCCAAAATCCTAAAGTTTTCACCTTTTCCAAGCTCAACAATGATCCAAAAGGCAGCATTCCAGTTTTAATTTTTAATCATGCTTCCAAGTTACAATCTAGAAAATCAATGGTTCAAAGTACTAAATAACAAGACTAATCTCAACAAAGATGTCATTTTGAGAAATTCAGACAAAAAGACCTTCACTTCATCCACATATATGCTCATTAACTGTCAAAAACTTCCTCAATCAGAACCCAAAAAAATCATAAATTCTGGAAGAAAAAAAATCCCAAAATGAAAGTAAAGAAACACAAACCACCAAGAATTATGAATGACTCGATCAAGCTTGAGAACAAGAAGCAGAGTGAAACAAAACAGCAATCCATGAGCTACCACTGCTTGTAAAGACTTCAAGATTTTCCTTCCACCCATCACTTCACCCAAAAAAAACAAACAGCCAAGTTCCAATCTTTTTCACCAATCAAGAAAACCCCACACCGAAATTGATAAAAATAAGATTTGGGTGTCAAAGATAAAGCAGAATTTCAAGAAAAAAAATGGTGGGTGTTGAAGAAAAAGCAAAAAGGTGGAGTCTTTGGAAGTTTGAACAAGAAAAGAAGACACAAAAGCAACGTTAATTGCAAGAACTTATTATAGAATTGGATTTTAAGGCAAAACGCCAGTCTTTATTATTGTCACACCGAACCAATTTGTAACAAAATTGGGATGTTCTGAATTTAAGAGATGATCTATTGATGGAATAATTGAAACATAATTTTAACAAAAAAATAAATCTTGTAAACTAGTAAAGTTATTTGTGATTTCGCACGGGAATTTAATATCTCAAAATTTATAAAATAATATTTAAAATGTATCTCACATCAAAATTAAAACATTATATTATCTTACATACAAGAGATTATGTAGTAACAAACATTAATAATATAAAGGAAAACGAAAATTATTACATCTTATCATTTAGCCTTAAAATGAAAATTATTACATTGTCTTAGCCTTAATAACATAAGCTAAATTATAAACTAATGATTGTAAAATATTTATCATATGTAATATAAGCAATGGTGTCAACGAATCACTCAAAACAATCAAAGTATATAAATATTTAATCGGGAAGAAAAGAAGAAGAAATTCAGAATTTTCGTTGTGTTAAAATAAGACGAAATTCCTTCATTTATAGACAACAAAGGTTGATTTGCATAAATGTTTATTGTGTTGTATCAAAAAGGTTTAAAAAAATTTAAAAACTTGCAGGCCGTTTCAAAAAGGTCCTAGGTTTCATCCACGGCGTAGAGTTTTATACAACCCTCCGCAACTCTTCAGTCACGTCACCATAGTAGGGTTTTATACCACAAATTTCAACTGTTCATAAAGCCCCAAATGGTTCATCAACGAAAAGCACTAAATGTAAACGAAAGAAAGGAAAAAGGGAAGGCGAAGGGCGGAGGGAGCCACAACTAGAAGCGAGGCGAAACGAGGCGCGGGAGAGGAGAGATAGAGAGAGAGAGAGAGAGCGAGAGAGAGAGAGGAGAGAGAGAGAGAGAGAGAGAGAGTGGAGGGAGAAGGGGGAGGAGAGGGCTATTTATATAGATATATATAGATATATATATATAAATGGTAAGAGAAAAATAATAAACAGCAAGAAAAAAAAATTGGCAAAAGAAGACAACTTCTTTTTTAATCAACATTTTATTTATCAAATGTTCAGATCCATAAAGGTATCGAATATCTTATGAAAAAGAAAAAAGAATAGATGTTAATTATTTAATAAGATACGTGAATTAATTTTTATTAAAAATGAAAAATATATACTTGATGATCGATATGTAAATAAATTTAAACGTATTTTCTCGAAGAATGTAGTCAAACTCTCACTTGTGAGTGACTTACATAAGTGATTTTGTAAGTCATAATATAGATATTCCGTGTAAAAATCTTCTAGTTGTATAAAAGAGGATTTTTCTAATCGGTGAAAACTCATGCTTATTTTATTTGGTTATTTTTTGTTTGATTCGAAGATTTTTCTAATCAGTAAAAAGTTATGTGGCTCGACTCGATTTTTTAATAACCGTTGTTGGCTTGATACGATTTATTTGATAATTATTATGGGCTCGACTCAACTTGTTCAATAACAATTATTTTTAGGCTCGATTCAACTTATTTTGAAATAATTATTTTTTATTGTGCTCGATTTGTTTGATAACGATTATTTTTTATTCATTCATCTTGGTTCATATTGATTAATTTTGGCTCGATTGGATTTATTTGTGTTGAGAGATGCTCTTGTTATTTCCAATAAGACGACTCGGTAATATATCATTTTTTCCAAAGCGTGCCCCATTTGTTCTCACAACAATCCATTAGTAACAATTATTTTTACTGGATTTCGCTTTTTTATACAACATATATTGTAGGATCGACCCAGCTAGTTTATAACGACTATTTTTGTCGCGAAACAACTTGTTAACAACGATTACTTTTTGCTTGATTCACCTGGTTTAACAACAATAATTTTTTATTCGACTTGGCTTGTTCACTAACAAATATGTTTTACTCGATTCAACTTATTTCATAACAGTTATTCTTTGCACAACTAGACATGATTTAATAACATTCACTTTTGGCTCGACTCAATTTGTTTAATAGCGATGATTCCTCATTTGATACAACTTATGTAATAATGATTATATATTTTTGACTCGACACTTGTTTAATAACAATTATTTTTTGCTCGAAATATTTTGTTTAATAACGCGATTATTTTTAGCTCAATTCAACTTGTTTAATAATGATTAGTTCTTATGCAACATAATAACATTATTTTTAAGTATTAACGTATTTAATAAAATTATTTTTTTTACTTGACTAACATAGTTAATAACGATTACTTTGACTCGATTGGAATGAATAATATATATATAGATATAGATATATATATATAAGCGTTGAAAGTGGCGGGAGGACCGATCAAGGGCAAAAAAAAAATCGTGTAATTGATGCTTACAAAAATCTATTTAAGAAAGATGATAAATAATTCTAGGAAACATACTTCTATTAAATGAAGTGAAGAATGATCGATGGCAAAAATGTAATTTCACGCTACAAAAAATTTATCAAGAATGATAACAAAAAAATTATAATAGTTCTAGAAAAATCTAAGTTTATTGTTATTGACCATTAACTTATTTGGTTATGACTTCACTTACTTTTATCTTGTGAGGTATGGTGTTATCTATTTTATTATTATCCTTCTTATTTACTATTATTCTAATTTAATTATAATATTTTTCTATTCATTATGCTTATAAATATGTCTACTTTTATATAAAAAATTTATCATGAATTGATTATTTCCATCTTTATTTTGGCTCTATATATTTGAAAATAAATAAGTGTGATAAAACTAATAATATATGTTAGATTGGAATTAAAGAAAAAGATATTAAAAAGTAACTTTACAAATTACAATGAATAAGATGATATATTTGTATTAAAGACGACCAAGAATAAAAATGTAATTTCATTATAACAAAAATCTATCAAGAATAAATAATTCTAGAACATCTTTCTATATATGAAGTGAATAATAATTAAACGACAAAATGTAATTTCATGAAAGTAGAAAACTACCAAGAATGATATTAAGAAAATTAAACAGTTCTAGAAACATTTTTTTGGTTATTATTATTATTATTATTACCTCATTTTTGTTATTTCTTCATTTTTATGAATTATTGTGATATCTATTTATTATGTGGAAGTAAATGAATAATGATTACGTTTAACTTTTAATAATTACATATTAAGTATAATATTAGATGGAATCAATCAAAAATAAAATTATAATTTATATGTATATTTAGTTTTTGTGTATTTAAATATATTTAACTTTTGTGATCTTAAAATATAATATATAAAAAAATTAAAATTTAGAAGTTATTTTCTTTTAAAAATAATCAAATTAAAAAAATAAGTTGATATAAATATAAACGAGGGAGGGCATATATTAAAATGAAATATATATATATATAATATATTAATGTAATTATTTAAATGAGCTCTTTTCATATTATTTTTTTAAAAAATTAAATTGTTTGTCTTCCTTCTATTAATTTGTGCGTATAGGAGTTTTATAGATTTGAACGTTTTAATATAAAATATAACTATTTGAAAACTTTAATTCTTCGTTTTAATTTCTAATTTGTTACATATTTGAAAATTACATATAAAAAAAGCTTAAAAAGCAATGTGAAAATTTAAGATACTTTTAGAAAAACATAATTAAAAAATATAATGAAATTTGGTTGACTCCCTTATTTTTATCGAAACAAAAAAAGTTACATCTTTGATTTGAAAATAATAAGAACTAAAAAGTAATATGAATCACAGTAAAAAGGACATACTAAAACAATATGGAGTATCATACAAGAAACTTCGTTGACTTTCCTGAATGAAAATAACATTACAAATAAAAACAAATTTGTGTAACATTATATTCAAATTGACACAAAAGATACGTAATTAACAATTTAAACCTTCTTTAAAAAAAAACAAAAAAAATTAAGTCCCTTTTTAATTATATTTGTATCACAATTAAAAGAAAAAAGATTAACATATATTGGACATACGCTAATGCTTAAACATGATATCTAGTATATGTATAACTCAAATGTGTAATATATATTATTCAAAAATGACACAAAAGATACATAAATTAACAATTTAAAACATTCTTTAAAAAAACACATAAAAAAAATTTAAGTCACTTTTTAAAATTATATTTGTATCACATAATTAAAAAAATAAAATTAACATATATTGGACCTACGCTAACACTTACGCATGATATCTAGTATACGTATAACTCAAATGTGGTGGGTGCCTATCTCACAACATTGTCATTTGACTTTTTTAGGAAAATGATGTTGCCTATATAGTCGAGGGATTTAAGGTGGGGATACATAGGTTAATTTTGGTCCCAATTGTTAAAAGATAAGTTATAAATATCCTTTAAATCTTGGGCGTTCCATATACTATTATTAATTTAACGATTTATAAATTCAGCTTTTGTTGAAATTATAATAAAAAGATAAATATTTTGTTATGATTTCAAATTTAAATTCTTGATATAAAAGGATTTTACTAAAAAATTATTCATATTCAAAATTAATATTTTTTTCTATTCGAATAAGAATTAAATCAAATTTAAGTGAGAAATAAATAAGGTTAGAGGGAAAGAAAAAAATATACACGCAACTTTCTTATGAAAAATACAAAGGAATTAATGTTTGTCATAATGACCCCACCATTTAATAATATTTCTTATTATTATTTTTTAAAAAATATTTATATTGAACAATAAATTTGGATAATATTATTGACTTGATAATATTTTCGTCTTATGAGTACGTTATTTAATTCTCCAAGATCTTGTGTCTTATCTTGACACAATAATTTAAAATTACATGATATTATTCATTCGGTCTTAAAATAAGTGTATTTATTTTTTAGAGTCAATTTTAATTTAAATATTAAAAGACAATCTAAAAACTATAAATTGCAACGTATGATAGAAATATACTTTAAAATTAAGTCAAAGGCTAAAGAAATTTTGGATATGATCGAGAATTTTTTTTAAAAACAAATCATTATAACTTTTGTTGTTTTAATTTTTTTTCTCCGATTTTATCTTGACATGAAGCTTAAAATTTAAATAAGTTTTTTGAATTTTGTAATCTGAAATTAAAATACTTTAATTTTATAATCTGAAACATGTTAAAAAATAATTTTACCAAAAAGTATTTTTTTAAAATAGAAAAAGTGATAAACAGAAAATAGGTAAAATAAATGAAATGGAGAGAGTATTTATTTTTTATTATTTTTATATTTTTAAGATTATCATATCATAATTCATAGGTCCCACGATGTAACTTGATATCCTTATCTTTAGCCCATATCAACAAGAGATAAAATATAAAAGAGAAAATATTTTAAAAAAAAACAATTTTCTTTGTGGTAATTGGTTTTAATAAAAAATGTAAATAAACTTAGTAGTAATGCCACTCTAATTTCTTAAATTTCCATATATAAAAATATTGGAATTTAAAATATTGGTGTGATTTGGACCCTTCATTATTATTATTTTCCTATTAATGTTATATTGCCTCCGTTCACTTTTAATAGTTATAATTTTTTTTAGAGTCCAACAATAACAATTTTTATATAGTTTTTGACTATCTAATTTTTTATTTAAAATATCAAATTAATATAATTTAATTTAACATCAAAAATTAATTAAATTGATTTTTGAAAAACATAACATACCAAATAAACGTGAACAAATAGAATATTATTTTTTATGTAGGACCCTTCATTTACTCTCTTTGTCCAAATAATATTCTAAACAAAGCATAGTAAACAACAAAATAAATGTGTAAATGATCAGATGGATGCTTCTAACCAATTGGCCAATTATCTCAGTTGGTTAGAGCGTCGTGCTAATAACGCGAAGGTCGCAGGTTCGAGACATGCATGGGCCATATTTTTTTTCAGATTTATTAAAAATGTTTCACATAGATTGAGATATATATTTAACAAACCATTTTGGATCGACCTCTCGTGTTATGAGTACCGTCTTTTTTTTCTCTCCCATCGTCTACGTATTTGATAGTGTCAATCGATAATATGTTGTGTAACGTTCATCGCCAATTAATTAAAAATTCTAATACGACACTTATCGAGTTTTCACTAAGACATTTTTGTAGTGTTATATAAGTCCAGCCCAATATCTCTACTCTTTAATACACAACTGGTCTTGTCTTTAAAGCCCATGGGCCTGAAAATGAAAACAAGAAAAGGCCTGCAATGTAGTAAAAATATGTAAATTTGAAGAGACTAAAAAAGAGTTGCTAGAAAATTAACAAAATCCTATGTAGCTTGTGATTAAAGGTGTCAAATGATCGAGTTGAACGAAATTTGAGCGAGTTAAAGCTAAAGCGGTTGTCGATTAATAGATTAAACATTTTTCTAGAAGCTATAAGATTTTTCTTTCTTATTTTTTTGTATTTGTGATTAGTAAGCAAAAAATATTAATCTACGATATTTATATATACTTTAGATAAACACAACGAAGGTGAGGAGGTGCTAGGGGTGGGGGGTGTTGTTGTGGCGGTAACAGGGGAAGATAAACAATATTAACTGTCATTTGTGTAATTTATTTTTCTAATTATCTCAACCTTACACTGGTTTAGGCGGTATCCTGGCCTTTTAAGAGGCAACAATCGACTTTCCCTTATTTATTGTGGTCCCAAGAGGGCTAATAACCTAAAAGTTGTCCAGTCCTAAACAAGACAGAAAACCTCTTAGGCTTCTTCAGAAAAGGAACATCAAACGTTTAGTTGGAAAACACGTTATACACGTATGATTCAAGTAAACATCCAACAATCCAGACATCCATTCTAGCATACCCGTCCGAAGAATCAAATGCCATCTATAAGTGGTTGATTTTAAATTAATCATATGAGTATGCTATCTCACTACCCGTCAATCTGAGTACTCGAAAGCGACTAAACCAACCACCCAGATGAGACTCGTAAAGAAAGTCATGTTCGTCATTTTAATTTTTTTTTCTAAAAATATTTATTTAAAATATTTGACCAATCAAATAAAAACATAAAACGTTATATAGAAAATATTTTAGGTAACTTCTCCAACACACCATTTTTTAATAGATGAGGAGTCTAATATTAGATGCATGCACCAATTAATTAACATACAAAACTTCAACTAGAAGTTTTATGAACTTTCAATTAAATCTTGAATTATTTTTCTTTTTCGTTTTTTGCTCAATGTTTGATGTTTATATGAAATCGTTTTAATATTAACACGTTATAATGCCCATTTTTAGAGGATATCTCCTTCTATTCCTTGAAACTCGAACCTTACACTTCTGAGTAAGAATAAAAGAATCTCAATCATCCCACCATAACTCATACTGATTAAATCTTAAATTCAAATATTAAAGGGAAAACAAAAATGCAACGCATGCAAATACTTAAAACAATTCTTGCCTTAGACGCAAGAGATTTTTGCAAGTGGTAATAATGACTAGAAAATAAACACATAAAAAATAATTAATCTTATATTTTAGCAAGTACTTTATCAATAATAATCATGATAACTGCAGGTGGAACCATATGATGAACCAAAAATAGAAACAAAGAACAATTTTATTTTATTTTTTTTAAAATAATATCATGACCAAATAATATAGTAGACAAACCCTATAACTAGCTTAAACATGGAAAAAAAAATGTCAAAGACCTAAATTTTAATGTGTTTTATTTTATTGCAAATAAAGCCACTTTAATTCATTAAAATTTAATAAAAGTGTACATTTTAATTTTTTTTATAGGGTTTTGAGGTATATGATTAACCAAGACTCCACTTTCGGCTACACTATGCAATGGACAATTTGAAAGCATGTTTTGAAAATGACTTGACAAAAAAGTATATTGGGTTCTTTTTCATTGACAAATCTTATTTTAGGTTGTTTAGAGTTATGATAGGATGAATATAATCTTTACGTTTATTTAAAAATTTTGAATTTGATTTTTAGGTATGAGAAATCATGATAGAAAATACTTTTTAAACGAACTTTACGCAATGTAAATTCAGATTAATTAGATTCTCAATATAGATATTGTACGTTAAGTGTTGGACGAAAAGAAGAAGACAAACCCCACTTTTCTTATAACTCTATCATATTTTTATTTAAATAAAGATGAGTTAAATATGTTATGCCTGTTCGGATAAAAGATAATTTTATCGGTATAATTTTAAAAAATTTCAGTATCAAACATGTTATGTTTTTAATACCATGATTTCAAATCTACTATTCTTTGTAATTTTATAAGATTTTTATACATAGATTTATCTTTCGCATCAAAAGTATTAATCGATTTGAATGAATCGACAACTATAACTAGATTTACCTCTAGTTGTATAATAGTTCTTTTCCTATTACAATTCTGTTTTTTTATTCAAATTTACGATCGATAATGTAAACAATATCACGTTGACAGATCTAGTGTAATTACGGAGGAAATCATGATTTCATTTTTAAGCCTTGAATTATGACAAGCCTAGTGCTAAATTTATTATATTGCTTAAGTCAAACTTTGGCATAGACTGATTTTTTTTTTGTAGGAAAAAAGTTAGTGTTTAATCAAATTTATAATTCTAATGGGAAGTTCTTTAAATCAAATGATTAACTCTAATTCTAGGAAGATAATTATATATATATATATATATATATGTTGATTATCATATACTCTACTATACAATTTACACAACTCCCAATCATTTGCCTATATTTTTCTCCTATTTTCTTCTTAGATATTGAGTTAGTTTTTATTTATTTATGTTATTTCACTTATTATGTATATACTTTTTTTAAAAAATAATTAAGGTACTTAAATGTAATCATCCTTCTGCTCGTGATGTGGACAAAACTAACACCACCGCTATGTGGTCCATTAATTTATATTATTAAACGTATCATCGAACTAAAAAAAATCAATTTTACAAAGAAACTGATCCAAATACATTGCAATTGATATGTAAGATTCGTTCTACGTATAATCTTGTTCTATTTTAGAAACTTGTGCACGTGATAATCAGGTTTTAGGGGTATTTTTAAGTTGATTATAAATTTATGTAGTTTATCATAATGGTTGAATTTTAGGTTAACTCGTCTTGATGGAATAAGACGAGTGTCATTACGTCTATTTTTGAATCGTGACAATCAGATGATTTTACTAATGTATTTTAGTAATATATTAGTCTACACTCAAAATAAATAATATCACTAGTGAATTAAATTATCACGTAATATGTATAGCAACATGTACGTAATGCATGCCTCTATTATCGCCATTGTATACATTCCAATAAATGATTTGTCATAATATATGTATATGTACTCCTAGTGCTCTCTAAATGACTATATTTTATGTTATAACACATGATTAGCATAATTTATCATTAACCTTACAATTGAACCTAATTAATTAAGTGGCATTACAAAATTTTATTTTATTAGTTAGGTTTAGTGGCAAATCTTGAGTTAACAAAGTTCTCTATTGGAGTACTTTCCCATTATTTATAGATTTAGATTCTTCCTTTGGTTGATTTGGGATTTGTATTTTTCATAAAAAGCCATTGAAAATATAATAAAATAAGTAAATTAAATATAATAAAAATATTTTTGACACGGCTGATTATAGCATAACTTTTTAGATTTAATGGTTATTTAAGTTAAACTGAAAGTGCCTTTTAGAAAATTTGTTATGTAGCAAATTACTTTTGATTAAAATAATAGTAGGGGACAATAAGTAAGTTCATAATACTAAAAAATAATAAAATTAATTAATTATTTTGCTTTATGATCTGTCTTATTAGTTATGTTTAATGTTTAATAATATAGATCCTCAAGCTCAGTGGGGGACTTGGAAACTAATTTTATAGCCCTCTAATTAAATTAATGCTAATTTCTATTTTTTTTAAAATATTATATATATCTTGCAAGATCTAATCAATCTCTTAATGTGAATTTTTTAAAAAGAGAAATACAAGTAGTAAAATTGATAATACGGATTAAAATTTCTCTCTTTAATTTCATGTTATAGGGCTTCTATTACTCATCTCGGGCTAAAAGTTTTGCGTATTATATGAACTAGCGTTGTATATATTTTTCGAGAATCTTGATATTAATTTCTTTATTAGTTTAATATATGTGATCGTCTAGCATATCACGTATATTTTTCTAAAATTTTACTTTGTCTCTCTTAATTTTTATTTATGATTTATTTTCATCGATCTACCCTCCGTCACAAACTCACGAGGGTCACAATTAAGCTCTCTCATCATAAAAGGAATATTAATTGACTATTTTTCTTGAAGAAGATTTTATACTTTTTCACATGGAAAGTACTTTTAACTTTGTTTGAATATATATGAAAATACATCTTGCTAAAAAAATTAGTATAAATAAATAAATTAACAAACAAAAATAAACTTTATTTAATCTCAGCATGTGCAAACCACCTGAAATTTGAAAAAACAATAATCATGTAATGTGAAATAAGCATGCGCCTAATTTTATTTTAATTTTTTTTTTTCTGTTGGCAATACATGTTCATAGGGACAAATAAATTCTTTTGGATAAAATTAATTAGTCTATATATATATATAGATTATAGATATATATATATATATATATATATATATATATAGATATATCATATATTAACTGTTAGAATTACAGTTGGACTAACTAAAGCCAAAGTTATTGTTTTTCAAACATACTTTAAGACAAATATAAAATGATTTTATAATTTCATTTTTTTTTCAAACTCCTACATAAAGTTGTTTTTTTTTTTAAAAAAAACATTGTAATTAGCCAAACTAAGAAAAGGGTGACAAAACTCACTACTAATTAATAATTAGTTATAATTAACCAAACAGTGGAGTTGGTTCTAAAATATACATAATTGAATAATTAATTAGCACCATAATTATTAATTAAGCACTTGTGGTTTAAGAGGAATTAAACGTCATGACAGCATGAGACTGATGTCATAATTATTAATCCTCACAAATAAAGCAATATAATTTTTTTAAATTTTTTTTTCAAAATTTTATTGTTTGCTAGTGCTACTAGCTATCATCAAATCTTTGAATTAGGAAAGACTTAAAATTAAAAATAAAATAAAAAAAGTACAAGGAAAAAGGAACCTAAGCTAAAAAGGTTAAAACAATGGGGACCAAAGTAGCCATGCGTGTGACCACTATATATATGGTTCCTAAAAATTCTCATTCCAAAGGCTCGATCGATTTTACGTTATCGTCAAAAAATTATATTGTATATAAATATGACGAATATCATATTTAAAATTAATATAAAATAAAGTAACAACTTTTATAACTCATCAAAAAAGGATCCTTTTGTATTTGCTTATAGACAATATTTAGATTAATTTAAGGATCAAGAATTGAACACAAATATTTACATGCAAGAACTTGACTTAACCCCTCTACTTCCCTCACAAAACCAAAAAGCAAATTAAGGTTATGTTTGGTACGAAAGAAAATATCTTTTTATATTTTTCATGTTTAAGTGCCTCTAATTTATGGCTCATTTTCCGAAACCCTCTCATGCCATTAGAGGCGGAGCTATCTTTGTCTGAAATGCGTTAATTGACACTCTCTTTCATCCAAAAAAAATATATTATTGTGTAGATCGATATATGAAATTCAACATGTATATAGTACATTATCAGCTCTTTTGACCTCTTCACACGTTTACTTCATTATGCATTGAATTTTATAGTGAAAATTCTGACCTCGTGACTACATGTCATCTCCCATCTCTATCCCTACTCACGACAGTTATTTATTACTTTAAACTTTTTGAATATTATTTTCTATTATTAAACATAAAAAATATAAAAGCAAGAAAATATTTTTTCTTTCTTCATGTCAAATACAACAACAAACTCAATGTATAATTCAACATGTAAAAGTCTAAAAAAATCCAGAATACGCAAACCTTATTTCTGTCTCGTAGACGAGGTAAACCCTAAAGCATATATTATGAGGGCAGTGACAAATCTGTGCATTAGAGTGACCTGACAATGGTGTAAAGAGGAATAAGGTCAATTAATATCCGTACTAAAAATAGACTAGGAAAAAGCACTAACAAGAGACATTGGAAATCAACATGTTTTATTTTTACTTGTTATTCATGTGCATAGTGTTTTTATTCCTACTCTAAATGTTTGATCATAGGGTCTTATTCCTACCTAAAATGTTTGTTCAAATTTGTCACATATAACATTTAACCTAAGTACCTAACTAACCTTTGTTTTTATAGAAAAAATTTAGTAACCCAAAGACAATATATATATATATATATATATATGAGATTCTCTCAATTACTCAAATTTATTATGGAAAAAGTTACATATCCATATCCATATTCATTTATTATTTCAAAAATGCTGCTTACGTTGTGTCTGCACTGACGTGACCTGCAAAGAACACTAACATTATAAGAGTCCTAAGCGCAACTCTTTTGAAGAAGATTATGTTTAATTACTAGATATTTATGTTACGTTTTTACTAATGTGACCTGTTGATAAAAATAACGTTTGTATAACTATATAGGCAATGCATGGGTCACGTTCATCGCTTCAGAGTCTTATGTGTAACTCTTCTAGAGAAGATTATATATGTTCTTTTAACTCTTTTTTTTTTCCTAATATTATGAATAAAGGTCTAATTTTATTATTCCAAGATATTATAGGGGTTGATGATATTTGTATTAACTTTACTCAGCCAAAATTTCATATGGACTGTGTAATTAGTCAGATCATGTTGGTCAAGACATATCAGGAGGAGTTAAAAGCAGTTTTTTTTCTCCTCATTTTACTCTTAGTCAGTCATTTTCTTTTTGTGTAGTAGTATTATAATCATTTCATGAAAAACAGCTTTGGAGCTTTATGCATATTTGACTAAACTAAAGAGACTTTTAGGGAAAAAAAAGAAAAGGGAAAACAACAATGATGTATCGATAAAATTTGAGAAGAGTGATATGTATGTAAACCTTGCCCTTACTTTGAGAAAATAGAAAAATTGTTTTCGAAAGAATCTCAGCTATAATCTCTTGATCACTAGGTATATATTATGTCACATTTGAAAACATCAATCATTTTCAGCAATATTTTGGTCCTTTTGTGGAAATAATTAAGTAAAATATAAGCAAGAAGTTTTTTCTTTATTTCTAGCATTAGCTAATGATTGTTCTTTCACATAATGTTGTTTTAATTTTATTCATGTTCATGTAAAAGCGAGGAGGTCATAAGCGTCTAATGAACATAAATTTAAATTAATCAAAATTTAAAAAAACTACTCGCACTTACTATATATTATTTTCTTTAAACTTTACTTATCAGATTACACTGATATATACATATATATGTTGTTGTTATGTTCAATCCACATAAAGGGTTGATCTTCCCATTTATCAAGAAAACACAAAAGAAATTTTTGCTTAATTAATACCCTAGGAAAAACTATTGGTGGAATTAGATGATATAAATAATTGATTAATTAATCTTTGAATATTAGAAAACCAAGCATAATGCAACATGATGTCAGTGTAGAATCACACCAAACCTCACAAAGTTAATAGAGACAACATTTTAGAATTTACAACTTATGTCAGCAACAACTTGACAATTTAAATATTTCATAATTAAATTATAAATAATTAAATTTGTGGTAGCCTAATATTAGTACTATTGCTTTAACTATAGTGGGAAATCTGTTGCTAATTCCCAACCATTAGATTAGAGAGGAAAAAAAAGGTATCCTTGAGTTAATCTAGAAGTTTGGTATAAATATTAAAAGTGCTTATAAATAAAATTAATTAAAGATAATAACTTAATCACTTTTGACTTATGATCCTATTTAGCTTTGTAATTATTCATTTATACTTAAATATGAGGAAGAACAATCGAAAATATCAAGATATATTATCTCCTGTTTCAACATTAATCCAGTAAATATTCGCTTTGCTTCTCGTTGATAATTTTTTTTTCACAATACAAAAAGATAAAAATATTTATCAAACACCTTTTCATTATCAAATTTCAACACTCTATCGAACCATTCCTTCTATTTCAATTTATACGTCATAAATTTCGAGATTCAAATTAACTTTCAACTTATAATAGTGATCTCAGACAAAAAACTTCAAACTTTTTTTTATTTTTTATATATATATCTGTAAACTACGTAAAAAGCATTATAGATCGCAATAATTAATTAAAAACACATAGAAAAATTTCAATTCAAGAAAATTTATCTGACTCTCGAAATTTTAACCATATCACATAAATTAAAATAAAAAAAGTTAACCAATTACCAAAAGACTAATTAGCCCCTCCCCCCAAATGAATTAAGTATGAATAGATGCAACTGAAATCGAGGAGGAATAGATACATAATAATATATCATGTGAAGACAAACTCATCAATATGTAGTTTGCAAAAATGACCAATTATATTACACTACCCCCTACCTACCCACCCCACCCACCCCACTATGAGGGGGTGGGGGTGGGGGGTGGAGTGTGTTCCAAGACACAATGATTACAAGGGTCTTGGGGAAGCAGAAAGGTTTGGCGTGGAAAATAGCTACTCTATACTATATGTATATGAGAGAATAATAATACTATATCTTAACCTAACTAACCCTAAAAATACCCTAACTTTTTATATCTCATGAACCAAAAAGTAAAAACATAACTCGTTAGCGTTTGAACGTAGATTTTAAATTTTAAAATTTTGATTCATAGATCAATTTTTAGAATTTCAAATTTCAGATTACATAGTTTCAAATTTTGAATTTGCATATAATTGTGATAAAGTTGATGTATAATAAAATTAGTACGAAATGAACTCTTAAAATATAACGGATGATATGTATATTGTCATGTTATATCCATAATTGCTAAAAAATTAAATTGATGATTATTTATTTATTTTATAGTGTAAAGAAGTAGTATTAATTTACTTTTGTGATGAATAAGCTAAACTTCTAATTATTATTAAAATTGTGTTTGGTCGGTCGACAATCCGTGTGTTTTGCCTTCACAGTGTTTCTTTTTGTTGCAAGTAACATACACTCTAATAATTATATTACTTCGAACCATGTAGTAAATAATAATACTTATATTGTTCATAGGGAAAATAAAGAATAATTTTACTACTACTTTTATGAAAATATATTATACTAATAATAAATATAATAGGGACAATTCTTACCTTTTGAATTAGTTTTTAAAGTTATGTTAAATTTAAAATTTATCTTTTATCATGATATCAGAATAGAGTCCATCCAAATTTTCACTTTCGATATTAGATCCTTAAGTTAAATTGTTTACACATCAGATGTGGAGCTTGTGTGAAGAGTCTCGATTCCTCCTTTTAAAAAAATGAATCGATGGTCTCTTTAATATGACTTGTTGGATAATCGTCGCTTCTTGAGTTGTCGATATTAGATCCTTAAGTTAAATTGTTCACACATTAGATGTGGAGCTTGTGTGAAGAGTCTCGCTTCCGCCCTTTAAGAAAATGAATCGATGGTCTCTTTAATATGACGTGTTGGATAATCCTCGCTTCTTAAGTTGACACACAATCGTTATCTAGCTAGCTTTTAAGGTTTGATTATTAAATTCAAATTTATTTTTTATAAAATTTTATAACCAGTTAAATAATATCGCATAGATTGAGACGGACGAAGTTATACCTAATAATTGTTAATGTGTTTGTATAGGGAAAATAAATAAAACAAAAATCCAAAGTGAACAAACATGAGTGAGAGAATTAACTAGTTAGTGTGTGATAGGCATATAAATAGATATAATATATAGTTGAAAGAGAAAAAAAGAATGCCGTAAAGAGAAAGGAAACAACACTGCCAGTACTTTTACATACCCCTTCTCTATATATAAAAAAAATTAAAAAAATTGTCAGAAGTGGACATTAAAATATAAAAAATAAATAAAAAGTTGGGTCCATTTTTTTAATTTTTTTTTAAAAAATTAAATAATAAATACAAAAAGATAACCAACAAAGCCACAAAAGAGATTTGGAAAAAGCTAGTTGATGCTAAGGATAAAAAGGGTCACTTCCATTGCCATTCAATACAAGTTGAAATCTCAAACAAACAAAAAAAAAAACTTTTCTTTCTCTCTCAAAACAACCAAAAAATTAAAAATAAATCTTAGTTCTTCACTATTCTAATTTCTACATCAAAGCAAATCAAAGGTCTGTCTTTTACTTACCCCTTTTTGTGTTTTATTCCTTATGAAAAAATTCCTTTTGTCACACAAAATCCAACTTTGTAATATATTTATGTTTTTTCATTCAACACATATATACTTATACATATGATGATTATCAAATGTTTTATTCTTAAAAAAAAAACATATTCGATGTATGATCTATATATATTGATAAAAAAAATAAACAGTAAATCTGACTAACTATATTTTGTATATATAAACAAGCTAAACCTAAACTTCTTCAAACATACTATTATTTCACTCGTGTAATCGTATTCAGTATATAATCTGTGTATATCGACTAGAAAATTTGTTACTTATTATTATTATATATGTTAAATTACTATAATAGTTCTGAATTTAATATACATAATGTTTGAACAAATAGGTATGCATCCACAAAGTTTCATGAACCCGGTTCACTTCCAAAGCAACTCAGAAATGCTGCCATGGTCAATTCCACCGGTTCAACCATTTATGAACCCGGTTCACCACCATGATCAGTCATTTCTCCTCCCTCCTTCACCATCGGCTTACGGTTTATTTAATCGTAACACTAACACAGATCAACAACACCTCCGGTTCATCTCAGATAGTTTAGTAGGTCAAGTGGTTCATCATCATCATCAACCCGGTTCAATTGCACCTTTTGGTTTACAAGCTGAGTTACAAAAAATGAGTGCACAAGAAATAATGGATGCTAAGGCATTGGCTGCATCTAAAAGTCATAGTGAAGCTGAAAGAAGACGTAGAGAAAGAATCAACAATCATCTTGCTAAATTGAGAAGCCTTCTTCCTAATACTACTAAAGTAAGTCTACTTAATTATATGCTTATAAGAGTTTATGTTATGTGCGCTGACAATCATAACATTATATCAATCGATGACGATGGAATAATTATACTGGATATGTTGTTGATGATCACCTATAATATGACTCTACCTTATGAAATTGTACGATATTAGGGTTAGCGTTGAGAATATAACTTATAGTAATGATTAAGAGGTAATATAACTCTTCGTAGCAAGATTGATATGATAATTTGAATATATAAGTTTATTTTTGTTTAAGATTGTTTGTGTATAATAGTATATAACCTAAACTCTTAAATGTGATGTGTTATTGCTTTGTTTTATTTTATTTTAGGTATATATATATATCGTGAGTGTAAGAAATTTTTTTATATTATTAAATTATTTAAATGATATTTATGGATGAGTTTATTTGAATTTCTTTTTATAATTTTAAAATTTAGAGAAGTTATTTATTAGTGATATAATTAAAAACTCCTTGTATTTTTTGGTTTTAGTACTTTGAAGATTGGTTTATTTCTTATAACAAAGAAAGATAAATTGACGATGATAATGTATATAACTTATACTCTTTGATTTTAGATCTTCAAAAGATTTTATTTTGGATTCTTTCATGACTAGAAAGTAAAAAGTATACGTAGATAATACAAAACCTAGCAACACCAAATGAGTATAAAGTTTGTGATACTTAGCTAGAAGTACAAAAAAAGTGAACACCCTTTTTTATTTTTTCTTCTATTAATTATTATTCGTTTCGTTTCAAATTGTTTGTCATGTGCATATTTTAGTCTGGTTAAAAATATGTGATTTTTTTTACCGTTTTTCACACTACACATTAAAAAATCATAAAATTAAATAATAATTTAAATGTATTTTTTTTTAATCTCATATTAAATTAAAATTAGACAAACAGATTAAAATCGAGAGATGTTTAGTGCTAGTTCCAAGGAAAGTTGGAACAAAGCGTTGATGTCGCAAATTTGACATGAAAAAGAGAAACCACCAAGCAGTTCAAAAGCTTCCATAGAAAATTCTTGCCGGTTATTAAATTTACATTACCCAAAAAAAATAAAGTAGTTGTTAAAAAAAATAAAATCAACAAGAAAGAAAATATATATTATTTTAAAAGATTTAATTTAAATGAGACAAACAAGCATTTTTGTCAGTCATGTATACCTTTTTTTTTTAAAAAAAAAACAAACTCTATGTACTTCATGCCTAGTCCTCAAAAAACCCCACCCTAAAAATCCTCAATTTAATGATCAATCATATAAAGTTTACAAACCCCAAAAAATATTAATAATAATTTATTTTTATAATTTTATTGATAGAGTATAAGGTGAGTAATATAAAAATATAGAGTTTCTTCAATCCATAAATAAATGTAGTAGCAAAAAAAAATTTATATTGAAAACGATTAAGAAAAGAATACGTAGCAACAAAAAATAATATGATAAATTGAATTAAAGAAAATCCATTTTCTTTTTTTTTTCTTCAACTTATACATGGGTTTGTGGTAATTTTCTCAACATTTATGTGTAGTTATCGCTTAGGTAATCTGATATGTCTAATTTTTCATATCCTTGATCCCAACTTAAATATTTTATGAAACAAACGATTATCTATAGTTATCATTCAGATGATGATTATAACTAGTGTATATCATTGATCTTAACTTAGATATTTTATGAACGAACGATTATCTCTAGTTGTCATTCATATGACTTGATAATTAGTGTTATATATGAACAAAGTTATCATTTAGATGACCTGATAGCTAACGTTACGTTTTTTTTTGAAGTGCTTTAAACAGTGAAAGAGTTAAAAAGACAAACATCCTTAATATCAGAGACAAGTCTTGTCCCAACTGAAATTGATGAATTAACAGTTGATAATGCAACATCTGATGAAGATGGTAAGTTTATAATAAAGGCCTCTTTGTGTTGTGAAGATAGATCTGATCTTTTGCCTGATTTAATCAAGACATTGAAAGCACTAAGGTTAAAAACATTAAAAGCTGAAATTACAACACTTGGTGGACGTGTTAGAAATGTGTTGTTTATAACCGGAGACGATTATTATTGTAATAATAATAATAATCGAGAGGTAGATACGTGTATAAGTGGAGACGATGAAGATACTGAGATGATGCAACAACAACAACAACAACCACAGTATTGTATAAGTTCAATACAAGAAGCACTTAAAGCCGTGTGATGGCAGAATCACAGTGTTGATTCTGCTTCAAAAGTGTTAGAGACAAGAATAACAATATCAACCATCCTCTAATACTTCGTTTTTCTTTTATGTGTGTTTGTTTTTGTTTTTTTTGGGGTGTGTGGTTTTTGTTTTTTGTCCATCTTATTTGGACAATATAATGTAGAGAGTTGGTGGTGCCTAGGGTTTTGGGTTAATGGTATGATGTGTGAGTTGCATATTGGAAAACCCTATCATAGATAAAACTCGAAATTCAGGTATTTAAGTGGAGAAGTATCTATAGAGGGTCAAATTCAGTATCGGTGTATTTTGATACCGGATGTTATTGACTCTTGGAGGTTTCATTTCTCGATTATTACAAAAAAAAAAAAAATATATGTTAGGGTTGGTGCATAGTGGTTTTCTTTTTGTGTTGTGTCCCAAAAGTGTTTGATTTCCTTTTGTCATGTTCATCAAAAGTCTGATATTTAAATGAAGAAATGTCAAGAGTGAATTCTGCATTCCTTACTTTTGAGTCGTGCATTATTGACTGTCGAGGATTTCTGAATTATAAACAAAATGTAAAGGCTTTGTTTTTTGGTGGTGGTGGGTGGTGGGGGTCCCCAAAAGTTGTCTTAAATTCCACTTGGCTCAATGTCTAGTCATTCATCAAGAGTTTGATACACTCAAAAACAAGAAAAACCCTTAGAAGAAAAATTGAAGAGAAGGATCTTTTTAGTGAAGAGAGAAACATTATAAGAATAGAAATATGGTGAAGTATTTTGATTACATGCCCTTTGTCTCTCTTTTGTTTTTTAGTGTGAAATTTCCTTGTTAACTTCTCTTTCTTTGTCACAATTTATGCATGCTCATAATATGCTTATTTTATCATTTTATGGAGGAAAAAAAAATAGAATTATGGGGTGTTTTTTTTTTTTTTTAATCTTTTTTCTTGTGGGAAAGGGAAGAATCATTGTAAATATATTTATTTACTAGTGTTTGTTGTGACTCATATATGTATTTGCCTTGTACTTTTCTTCTCAAGGCATAATACTATATATCATTTTGCTCTTCTTTTTTTTTCCAAGTCTAGTGGTTGTGCGGTGATGGGTTATGTTGGTTTTTTTTTTTTTCCTTTTCATTTTGGGGTGTTTATTTCAATATTCTATGTAACAAGGGGATGGCAAGTAATATGAAAATATTATGATATGCTATATATATTATATATTAGTCTCAATGGTATGAGTTGAAGCAACATTAATTGCAAATTGTAATTATACTTGTTAGTTAGCCTCAGATATATATTTTATGATCTTAAATATATCATGTAATAATTATACACGTGGCAGACTGTAAAAAGTTTTGAAATTTATAGCAATGTTAAACCTATCATAATGTTTATGGTGTTGTAAAAATATTCTCACGAGTCTAAAAAAAGATATATCAATAATATCTTTTAGGTTTTTGTGTCAAGTTTAATTTATTATATGAAAACATATTACCCTTACTATATATTAGTTTTACTTTATGGTGTAATAAATTCTACATGTTTCTATAGACTACATAGTGCAAAAGCCAATTTTTTCTAAATGTTTGTATAATGAGACACAAATTTTCATTATAATATTGTGAATAGGTATTAATTAATTTTCATTCAATCAAAATATTTATACGAATCGTCACTCTACATTTTGAATGGACAAATAGTGTTTTTTAAGTTGTTAGTACCAATAATCTGTCAATCTTTTTTTGTTATCTTAAGACATAGTAAAGTGACAGAATTAATAGACATGAAAGACAACTTAGATTTCATAAAATATTATCGTAAGCACCATCAACGTTAAGCTTGATAATATTTAGATCAATTTCCATTGAAACTTTTAATTGGGCCTAATAGATCAAGGCCCAGATAAATGGGCCATTTCTATCTTATCCAAAGTAAATTTCTCACTGGGCCTCACTTGTAGTAGTCCACTACAAAATTGTAGGCCCAGTATAATAACTCTTAAAGCCCGTCAAACAAAATCTTCTCCTGAAGTCCGACCCTTCTCCGAACTCTATAAATACGATATATTTTATGCATCATACCCTCCTAAATTTAGGATACTACTACTATATAGGATTAATATATTTTTATATATATAAAATAGGAATTAACTATAAAAGATTTGTCACTAAATAATATGTAATTAACAAAAAATCTTGATGATCCATTGCTAAATTTGAATTAGTGACAAATATTACTATTATTTAGCTATAGAATTTATTTGTCGCTAATTCATCTCTCTCTCTTTTTTTAAAATTATTTATTAGCTGTTAAATAATATAGTAATATGATTTCTAAATTTATCCAACCATGACCACCCTAGCTAGGTAGCCTCATGACCTCTCAGTTTGGATAGTACTTTTTTTTTTATCATCCTCTCTGTGTATGCATTGAATTATACACAAGATACAAATGTCACAACTTACACACAACAAACATGTTGGCCTTAAAAAGAGTTTTTCATTTTTTTGGATCTTCGATCGATGTCTGATAATTATATTCGGGTCTAATTTAATTCAGATTCATACACAATAATCTTTTATAAAGGTGACGCTAACCTAAACAATAATAATCTACTTATATATATTGATCAATTTCTATTGCTAAGCAATAAAGGCATTCACTAACTCATTTAACGATGCATTAGCAAAGAATTATCAAATAATTAGCGCATTGATTTATTTAACGATGAAATTCATAGTAATTTCTTTTCCCCACTATTACTTTTCTTATTTTCTCTTTCGACCTTGATTCGATTTTTATCTAGCAAAAAGAAATATTATAATGCACTAATGAAGACATATTTTTTGTTTCTCATTCTATACTTGTCTTATGGTCTAACTAATCTGGATTCACGTAGAAATGTGTTTCATATTAAAGGTAAAACATTCTTAAGCGTGACTTTCATATTAAAATTAAATTTGAAATTTCTAATTAAGAATGAGAGAGTATTTATCTTCGATTAAATTGAGTAAATGGGGAATATATGTCACTTCACGAGTCATAAATTTGTGCATGTTTGGGTAGTAGAAATACCTCCAACTTCCATCTACAAAAATGAAAATCTAAATGGTACTATTTGTTGTAAAGTGTAAATAAGGGTTGGCTCATTAAATATTGGATGTCCATAAAAAGAAAAAAATAAATAAATTGTAAATGAATAAAAAAAATCAAAACAAAAATTGTACAAAATAATGTGGGAAGAATAAATTTCCCTATCACACAGTTAATAATAAATAGAATTCTATGAGCATAATTGTACTTGTTATTGGTGTTGTTATCAAGTGGAATAAGTAAAAAGATATAGGTTATAACACATGAATCAAATTGTATACTGCCTAAAATTTGCTTAAAACAAAATAAAATAATAATTAGGATTATTTTTATTGTTAGTTTTGTTGGAGTGTTGTGCTATGCAATTTTTATTTTTGTTTTCGATTAACCATTCAATACAAAAAGTTACAAGCCTCGTTAATTCAAAATCACATTATATATTTTTAGTAAGGGAGGGTAAATTACTTAATTATAAGTAAAGAAATTCACATCTCTATACGCCCTTTTAATTCGAGTTTCAGGTAGTTCTATCTCTATAGAGCAAACGTGTAAAGCCTGATGAATAGACACAAGATGAACAGATCTTGAAGTCGTATCATCAAGAAGAATATTAAGAAAATCTCAACCATCAAACTTTGAACTTCGTGAGTATTAAAAAAAAATTGATTTGATTCGAAATATGAGAGTCAAATTAATTAATTTTCGATTTAAAATAAATTTGTGATCCTTTTATTGTTGCAAGTGTACACCATTCCTAGTGTAATAACTCACAATTCTGACAGAAATCCACTAAAAGAAAGCAAATTGGTTGTTCAAACTTATAATGGCAATAGCAATAGTACACCAAACAATCATTCACTCTTGTGGACCTTTTATTGACCAAAACAACATTTTTAACATTTTAATTTTTCTTTATCATCATTAGATTCTCTTGAAGAAAAAAAAAATCTAACATTAATCTTGTGTTTGGGTACACGATATAAAGTTATAATTTTCAAATTGTGATTTTAAATATATAATTTGAGATAACAATTTTAAAATAAAATTTGACTTATAATTTTTTATAAAAAATAAATTTCCATGATCAGCATAAAGACAATATTTATATTTTGTAAAAGAATTATACTAAAGAATTATTAGTTCTACTATCATTAATTAGTGAATCATTCGAATCACAAGGTAATTATATATTTGCCGAAAGATTTTACTGAAAAAATATTCGAGAAAATCTTAAAAATGAAAAAAAAAATTGAGGTTGAAACACCCCACTTTGTAAACTTTAGTTTGATTTGAAAAAAAATTAATTTAAAAATTGAATCAATTGATTTCACGCATACTCTTGGAGGCATGAAATCAAATATAATTTTAATAAGATTTCAAAAATTAATGATTCAATTTAAAGTCTAGATTTTATTAATTTGTCAATCAATTCAAAATATCAATCAGACATCATTCCAATAAAACAACTAAAAAATCATACTATTTTTTGAGTTGGACTTTCTTACATTAAATGAGAAAAAAACTATTAGAAAAAAGACAATTCTATGCATAAATCATTCGATATTTATAAATTTTTAAAAAGAGCTGCATCATAAGAAATGTAATATAAATAGTTCATGTTAATATAAAAATTCTTATTACTATTTTCACAACTCAAATTATAACTTATAAATCATTTAGAAATAACTTTCTTAGTTATCAAATTTCCAAAAGGATTATTATGATTGACAATTTGACATAAATATCAAACAATGTCATTTTCAACTAATATATACACACACTTATTATGTCTTAATTATTGCTAAATAAAGTTGGTGATCATGATTCTTCTAAAATCTTCAATTGAATAATCAATTTTCTATTTAAAAATATTTTTTTTAAAAAAACTAATATGCACCATGTGACTTTTTTATTATTTTCAAATGGGTTTTGTCGACACATAAAAGAATTAATATTGTTGAAAAAAAAAGTAATGCCCTTTCCGATTTTTATTTTTGATATTATTGTTTTAATACCGTTCCCTCCTTGGAACGATTCACTTTTTTTTTCTTTCCCTTTTACTCTCTTTTTTATTGCATTCTCGTCCACTCTTCGGTAGTTCACACTTTACCTTTTTCTTGAAAGTTCTTAGATCGCCACTTGTGCCTGCCCTGCACCTGCCCATCTTGTTTAACTTGGGTACCCATTTGCGTCGTTCCATCCTCATCCTCTTTCTATTTACAATTAAATCGTTTAGGGTAGAGCACTGAAGTACAATATTTCTTGAATTATATATATATATATATATTTCATGTATTGAAATATTGAGAATTACTTTTGATGAAATTGTGTTCTATGAGATTATAAGTACACATACACAAAATCATATGAATACTAATGTTTTTTGTGTGAAATTAGTTAAAATATCACAATTATAAAAACAAAAGTATTTTATCGTATGAAATTGTTTACGCAGCACAAATATTATAAATTTAAACTTGACCAATTCCATCATCTAGAAGGTATACTCCATCGTCGTTTCAATTTATTTATCTTATTTTTCTTTTTAATTCATTTTGATAAAAAAAAATACTTTCTTTTTACAATTCTTTAATTTAAATTTTTACCTAACACGTTTAAGATCAGATATTTTTGATAGTAGATCTTTAGTTTAACGTCATAAAATTCAGAATCTTTAATACTTTTAAAATTTCGTGTGAACTAAAAGCCAAACAAACAAATTAAAACAAACGGATCAGTAGATATTAAAATCAATTACCAGCAAAGATTGTGATGCAGTAGTAAGTACTTATTCATTCTTAATCAGTAATCTCAAATTCGAGTGTTCTTAGTTAAAGCGACACTTTTATTATCCGAATTCAGTCAGTCTCTAATATGAATATGAATATTATTCGAATGGAATGAATAATAAATTCATTTTTATGTGGAATGAATAATAAATTCATTTTCCATAAAAATGAATCCAATGTCCCAAAAGATAAGTCATGCATGGACCTAGTGTATAATGGCTATAATATAATGGGGACGTATAGAAAGTAAAGTCCCTTTTGTAGTACAAAGCAAACCCTCTTTTTGGGGTCCATAAAAATGTAAGTTAGGATTAATATTAGGGGATATGTGACTTATCGAGCTGGCAAATATTGAAAAATGTTTTTCTTTTATATGACAATCAGACAAGAAATTGATAGGAATATCCTTCAATTTTTTCACCCTATACATAACTACCTTACAATGACAATTAGGACATAAAAATAATTGGAGATCGTGATGAGATGAATATGATTTCTTCATTCTTTATTAGAGATTTTTTTGACAAGTCGTAAGCAGTTTTGATGCCACTGTGAGTTCTAAAGTAGCGAATAGAAGGTCTTTGTTGTGACCTGCGTTGATAAAGATCACTAAGTAATCTACCTTTATATTTGATATTGTAGTATGAATAAAGAGTATAATGAGAAGCTATTGAGTTCGTCCAAGCCCTCATGTAAAATCGTAGCTCCACCCCTTGTCGTAAGTATGGAAAAAAAAATCCTCATAGAAAGGGACTTATGTGATGTGAATTTCGAAAGAAGAAAATCATCTATTCTTAGTGATATTCACGCTTTTATCCAACAAATTTTTTCATATTTGATCAATCGGTGAAAGGATAGTCAAACTCAATTTAGCTTCTTTTTTTTTTTAGTTGTTATGTCTTTATTTTGAAGAAAGATGAATCTATAAGGATCAAACAAATTAAATTTCGTTAAAATCTCATCCTCTTATTGATCAAGCAAGGTTGCACTGAGACGGATAACATCAACTAAACACTTTCTTACTCCCATAGATTAGATAGCGTGCAATGACGAATACCTACAACCCTTTCGTTTATCGGAGATTTTTTTAATCGAAACTTCAAAACAAATATCAAAACGAATATATAAGAGGAGACAATGGAAAGGTTATTTACTCTTTTGTTTTGAAATAGTTGTTACTTATTAGGGATATTTATTAAAACCAACTTCTGTCATGGGTGATAGAAAATTTATTACAACATAACTTTATAGGGTTAATTACTACACGGAATTATTGAATTAAATGACAATTAGTACAACCTACTCTTCATTATAAAAATTACACTTAATTAAAACCTTTTTTCTATTTTTTTTGTTGTGTTTTGTTAAAAGTATATATTCAATACCTCAATTAACATTAAAAATGATAATCCCATGAAAAATATAGAGTCGTAGTGAAACGAAATAAATCAGGTCAACTATAACTAGAAATTTTGAATAAGTTCCCCGACCCTTTTAGTATATAGGCTTTACTTGTTGTGAATTAATCGAAACCCCAAAAACAATTAGACATCAAGTGATGAAAATATAAATAATATAATTTGATGTAAATATCAACTACGAGTAATCCAAGATTTGTTTGCATAATCATTACCTAAATAATTGATTTAGTTATTTTCCATTTTTCACAAACATTGACATGTTCATATGGGTACAGTCATACAATTTGAATTTATGTTTATCAAATTATATAATATGAAAAAAATATCATATTATATAACACCCCCACCCTTTGATTCCATAATTCATTAAGAATTTCACGTGAAAGCATCAAACACAAATCAGACAGACAGCAAGAAAAGCAACAAAAACATATCCCTTATTATTTTTTCCTCTCTCCAATATATATTTTTTTGGTTGTTTCCTAAAAAAATCATTTAAAACGAAAAACGACAATAATATAATTAATATTTATAACACTAAATTCACAAACAACAAATCCATTTATATTAATTTCCACAAGAAAAAAAAATGTACCCCCAACCCTCCAACAAAAAATTGAAAAAAAAAAGGGTTCACTCTTGGTGAGTCGAGTAGACTCACCACTCAACTCACCAAGTCATTATGGTTTACCACAACCATGCCGAGAGAAACCTATTCTCGATCGATCTCTATCGAATTCAAACATGAACCCTTGTTGCATTAGGTTTCCAATAACAGAAAATCCTGAAGGCGCCGTCAACGGTTGCAATGCGAGACATTTAACGTCCTCTGCGGTATCGATAAAGTAGTTCCCGGATGGCGGGGAGAGGATCGAGTTTCCACTGAGTTTGAAACTCATTTTCGGGAAACTCGGTCGTGACTCCCCCGACACGTTGACGCATAAGTCGAACCCGACAGTCGGCTCATCGGCTTCGGGTAGTGTAACGAGCCGTTTAAACGCTTGGACTATACGTCGATAAGCCGGTTCGGCGAGAAATGTCAATGTTGTCCCTGAATCCATAACAGTCCCTCCATTTCCTAGCTCATCGATTTCCCAAACGGAAGGGCGTATTGGTAATTTCACATCTTCAATGTAAACACTTTCAATCCCAATATAGTAAAACGTTGAAGTAAACGGATTACTTATCATCGGCGTGTAATTCATTTTCTTCGGATCGTTGACCGCCGTTGACCGTCCGATTAATAAATAACTCGTCGGAGTCGGCGATAATGTGTAATCCATTAAACAGTAAGAAAATTTGTTACCGAACCGGCGGCCGAGTTGACTGGCTAACGAAATCGAACCGCGGCCTAAACCCATTACTCCCTGAGCTCCGTTGAAACTCGGACCGGCAATGCTTGGACCGGAAGCTTCAAAACTACAACCAAAAGCCAAATTCCTAAACTTCACCGGTCGACCAGAGCTGGCATTAAGCGTGGTCGTTTCAGTAGAGAAAAACCCTTTAGTTTCCGATCCATCGGAGTAAGAGTATTCGTATCTACAGGGGCTATGGAGGCGCGTGTGGTTACACGCGACGCCTGTAGGATTAGGAACGAGCCTACATTTCTTATCGTAGCAATGGTAAGGTAAATAAGTTGAAGAATGCCGGGCGAGGAATGCGGAGTTTCGAGGGCGGGATGAGCAATTCCGGCAAGCGGAGCAACTGACCCAAACTAAATCACTACCGGTATCGGCGACGAGAAGGAGGCGTTGCGGTGGAGTACCCAATCTGAGATCTACGAAGTACTGCCCACTGCCGGTAGTTGCACCGGAAGTTAATGGGAGTTTAGCGGAACGAGTAATGCTGCGGTGGCCGAGGGAGGAGTAAAGTGTGTTTAAACGGTGGATATCGGAAGAGAGTGATTGTGAAGGAGTTGTGGGAAATGTGTCTTTGTGGAGTAATGGGAGTTTTAAGTATTCGAATTTTGTACGGCGGTTGACGGCGGCGGCGGAGGAGATGAGGAGGAAGAAGAAGATTACTCCGGTGGCCCTTTCTGCCATTGAAGAAGATATGAGAAAAGAAAGAGAAATATGGAGTTATGGGGTTGGTTACATTTATACGTACGTGTTACTCTCTCTATTGATTAGTATAAGATTCCATCACCAAGAAAACATAACATGATCGCTTTTTTTAATCAGATATCTCGAATTCAATTCTTAAACAAGATTCACCTAATATAAATTTGAAATAATTAAATTACTATACGAAAATCAAATATCGAATGAAAATTCAAAAAAATAATATAACCTGCTTATTTTATATAGACTTGTGCTGTTTATGTCACATTTTAAAACTTCAATTAAATTTTAAAAAGTAAATTTTGATCATCATTTTTTTTGGTGGGGGCGGGGTTAGGGTTAGATGTGGTGCGATAAAGCGTCATCCTGTTTTGTTAGTAACCAACTTCGATATTCTCATTAAACTACTAACTTGATGTTTAATTTCTCAAATAATAGAATGAATCTTTCAAAAAATTAGAAGTGTAAATCTATTTTGATTTCATTTACTCACAAAATTCAAAAATAAGTAAAAATGTATGTTCAAAATTTCAATTAGTATTTCAAATTTCAAAAATCGCAATTTAAAAAACTTAAATTTTCAACTTTAAAACGAAAAGAACATATATTTATTTTACATTAAACCATATTACTAACTAATACTCTACTTCATATGTAAAATTATCCCAAATGATCATTTTATTATAAAATGAAACATCATTTTTACCTAAAATATGATTGTTTTAAAGTTGAATAAAATGTATTTTTTTCATAGAGAATGATTATTAAAAACATATTTGATATACTATAATCAATTCATAAATTCAAATTTAAAATTAAATAGAAGTATAAACAAATTACTAAAAACAAGAGATGTCTATAGAAACATTAATTTCGTTAGTCGTTACCCAAAATCCCAAAACAAACGAAAGCTGTCAAGGGAACAAAGCTAGGTCCTAACTATCGTACATATTATACGCAACATCAAAGATTTGAATAATTCTTAATCAAAAATTTCAGATCGAAAAAATTCTAAGAACAAAAATAAAATCTAATAAGCAACACTTTTCGCTATTATAAACTTTAAATAATGTAAATTTAAATTAGTTGAATTTAATATGAATATCAAGCTATTGATATAATCTCTTACAGAAAAATAAGATAAGACTATACAATAAAAATTATATTTTTTTATGTATATAAATATAAAATTTTCATATATTTACTATTTATATTGTAAATTTTCTTAACGAAAATTCTAACTCCGCAATTCTACGCGTGACGAAGATAACATGTGAAACAAATGTCCCTACATTTACCGGCGTCTACTATTTGTCTGCCCTCTTACCCAGCTGTCACTCCCCGCATTTCATGGCAAGGTTTTATAATTTTAAAATATATTAATTTATTTTTACTTCGACACTTTTAATGTACGAAGAAAAGATAAAAATAATTATATTAATTATTATTTTTAACAGATGTATCAAATATAAATATAATAAGTTAAAATAAATGGAAGGAGTGATATTTGAAATCCGTTCAAAATACTCTCTCTAAAGTTTTTCGTTTCATTTTAGTTGTTATTTTAACTCCAAAAAGTATAATAACAACTATTCATTTACTATAATTTTATAAAGTGAAATTTGGAGAGAATATACTATACTCGAACTTTATTTTTATCGAGACAGAGCAACTGTTTTCAATATATGATCCTCGGATTAAGCGGGAAAAAAATATACAAAGCAATTTTTTTTTTAAAAAAATAGAGATACAAAATAATTATTATTTTAGAATTTGAATATTGAAGTTAAGAATTATTCTCAATTATAATCTCATTATTAAAATAATATGCATAATATTTGAGATTATTATTATTTTATTAATGGACGTGAAAAAAATTAAGGTAATGATAAAATGAGATGAAAAAGTGACAAGTAACTTGTAGTTTAATCTAGTGAAGTTTATTTTTGTCAAATTATCATTTGATATGGTGTCATTATCACATCATGTATTAAGTTAATTGACTTTATAGCTCGCTTAATTGATCAAAAGTTATTTATTTAATGAGTTATAATTTGTGTTTGATTAATTAATTTAAAATCAAACGTACCATCATTAGAACATCAATTTGTATTTCAAGCTGTCAAAAAAAAATGTTTGAAAAAATCAATAGCTACAAATTAAAAATGCTTATTCATATCCTAAAAACTATATTAGTTTTGCAAAATAAGTATTTTTTAAAATAAGATTTACACGTAAAATTTCAAATGTTTAATGCATCAAGAATTTAACGTCATTATATATTTGTATGTATCTCCTATAATCTTTTAATAGTTTAAAGTTTTATATACCATCGATGCAAATATTTTATCCGGTGGTCACCTAAAGAATATATTTATAAATTATAATCCTCTTTAAAATCTTAAAACGATTAACTTACTAGCTATAACAAGTAAAGTTATTGATTTATTAGCCAAAATTTAACATATATTAACTTTAACATCTGTATAAGAAATGCTCATAGGACCCCCCCCCCCCAAACCCAACTTGTTGATCCTTTGCGTGTCAAATATGTTTTACTATATTACGTATAATTAATTACTAACCCATGGATTATAATAATAGTACTTACTAATAGATATATACACCCAATTAGGGATATAGTTTTATATGACAAATATAATCTCACTAATTTTTTTAATCTCAGCTCCACACTTTGTCTTCCAATCTAATCTAGGTTTTGGTCCTTTATAGTATTAAAAATATCAATTTGCATATAAATATATATATAATCACCGCAATATTTCTGTCCATACAGCATAATTTCTTAATAAAAAGGCCAGGTGAATTTGATTTGAATATTATACTCTAATTAATAATCTATACACTATTTACTTTCAATGTCTTCTATGTTTCTGTATTTTCTTTTTATATTGTTTTAATATGAGTTGCGTACTTTAGCTAGGAGCACATATTTTAGTTTTAAAATCTTTCATGAATAAACCTTTTTATCTTCTCGAAGCAAGAGTAATGACTATATACATATTATTTTTCTCAGACCTCACAACGTACATTCTAATAAAAGAAAGAAATAATATAATCACCGTTTGTGTAACCCTTCTTAATGAGTCATAATACAAATATATAAACTTGTATTACAAGATTTCAATTTTTTAATTTAGTCTAAACTAATTAAGGGTTGTGTATGAGTGAACATGTCATGAACTTGTATTCACATCTTATCTTATAATTTTTATATATACTTTATTCTAAAGTCACTGATTAATTGGACAATTAATTTATTCACGTTACGTTTCTCTATCTATTTTTTCCTACTTCTTTCCCATATCTTCCTTTATTTTGCATGATCAAGGAAATCAGATAAAGTTAATATACGATCATAATTAAATTTACAATTTAATATTTGTAGATATTTGATGATTTTTTGTAATTATATAAATTCATAAATTACGCTGAAGATCCGTCTCTAACTATTTATGCGCTCATTGAAAGTTACTCTATTTCAAAAGTCAATTGGTTTAGGTATTTTCTTAACTAATTAATATAAATAATCTAAAAATTGTTTTCATAATTTTCTTAGCCATATCTTTCTTGATTTGTATTATCTAGGAGACACATTCTCATGTTCCACTGCACTAATTATGCACTCAATCACAACTACTCAATTTCAAAAGTCAATTGTTTTTGGTATTTAATATAATACTCTAATAAATAATTTAAAGTGGATACTTAGTGCTACATTTTGCCTCATGCATGTTATATATCATTATATCATGACTTGTACTCAATTTTAATTTTGATCATTGCATCAATAATAAAAACGCCGATTAAGTTAGTGCAACAAGTGATATTTTTATATTTATAAAGGAAGTCAGATATCAATTTCTCTTCTTAACGCTTTTTTGGTCGAGGTTGTCGTATCACCCTCTTAGTATAGGTTACATCTTTTACATCTTCTGTAAATTATTGTACATGAACAAATTAATTTGATAAAAGAAAATAAAAAAATATAACCAAGTAAATTTCAACCTCCTTAGATATGTGAAATATGTTATAGTTAAATTATTTTTAAAATTATATTACTCTCATATATGAAGTAATGATGTTGCTTTAACATAATACATAAGTAATTAAAAATGTAATGTATGACTAATTAATTGAATCTGTGATGATTCACATCACATATTTCAATTAAATAATGATTAAATATAATTAGTTAGATATTGCTAAAAGCTCAAATTCTCCCTTATTTCATGGCCAAATCATGTGTGGATGATAAAGAATTTATTTTAAATAATATACAATAAGTTTACATGTGCTCCTTGAATTAATAATTCAATGGGCCTAATAGAAGCATACACATGGATAAACATAAGTATTCAAAGTGAGAGTTGATTTACTACACCCATTATTATTATTATAAAAAAAAATATTATTTTGAAAAATCGAATTGATTTTATCTCTTTTCATTTTCATTTTGTTTGATTTATGAATCAAATATCATTGTAAATATATTATACGTGCATATCGAATATTTCTTATTGTCTTTATTGAGAATGAGTTCACTAATAAAATTTTCCTCATACAAGAATATATATACCTTATGGCTCATTGTATAACCAATACTTATCCATATGAATAAGTACACTTAATTTAATCTGTTCAAATTCAATCTAATTTATTTATTTGATAGTCCTAATACTAAAAATTATCTCATTAGTTTTCCTATCTCTAGATATCTAGAAAGTATGGCATATCAAATATTCATATATGTAATTGTTACATTCAAAAATGGATGCGATGCCATCCGTCTTATAGTATTGTCAAGGGAAAAAAAAGATCTAAACCTAATTTTGGAAATATAAAGTTAATTTTGGACCCACTTAATTGTAAGCAATCACATTGAACAAAAACAAGAGTGATTTTGGGATTTTGGTATACATGAATTAATTTAAGTACACACTAATTGGCATTAATTATAAGTGTTATACCTAAAAAGAAAAAGGACAATAATAGTACTTTATATGTCTATTTTAGCTAACTATTTACATCATCATGTGATTGGGGAGACAAGTTAGCACATGCACGAAGATTTAAGTTATATATACATAGTCAAATTCATTTTATAATGACATTGTTTGTGTAGATTCATACTATGAAAATTAATTTGTGTTATAATAACTGTTGTTTTAAAAGATGAATGTTATAGAAAAGTTTAAATTGTGACAATTTTATTTGTATTATTGTATAATATGTATAATTTGGATTAACATATATAATAACAATCCTATCTATTATTTTGCATCGCGATTCACATATCAATATTTTTTTTAATATTAGCTACCGTAGAACAATGCTTTATGGATCTTGATTTATGTTTTTCTCACACTAATATTATACAAAATAAGTATATCAATATATTCAAGTAATTGATTTAAAAAATTGAATTTATTGTTATAAATTGAATTTTTCGACAAACTAATTAACAATATTGTAGTTACAATGCATGAGAAAATTCACATGGCCAACTGCTGATATTAATCTTTTTTGTCGTGCAAATGATTGGTGAATTGTTGACCTTTTCTGATTTTTTTTAAATTTAAATATTTCAAAATTATAAAATTTAAAATTTTTCTGTGGGCTCAACTTTTCATGATCTCAGTTTGTTGGCCACATAAATTATGGTCATGGAATAATATTTAATCATGAAATTATTGATCTAATTTTATGACATGATCTAACAATCCATTGCATGATCATTCTATATATTTCTCAATGGCCCCATGAAATATATCTAATTATTAGAGAGGAAAATTTATTGATATTTGAACAATCATAATATTAACTCGTAATCGATTTAATAGCAAAAATTAAGAACAATACAAATAAACTAAGATAACTATTTTTAAAAATTATGATATATAATTAAATACAAAAAATATACCAACAAATTAGTTTTTTTTTTGGTCATACAAATATATAAATGCTATTCTTAATAGAGAAAAATTTAAGTAGCATAAAGTAGGTAAATAGATGGAACATTGATTACTTGATCTTTAAATTTTATGGAATTAAATTCATGTCTCCTTATTTATTATTAAAATTCTGATAAGTCTATTCCTATCATTTAATTGTCACAGAGTTTCTTAATAAATTAATAATTAAGAGTATAAGAGAAGCAACATCCCTTTTGTTTAATATGTGAAAGTACATAATCTATTCACTCTTTGAGATGATTTGATTTTGCCAAATTTATGTAATTGAAATCTTAAGTTTCAAATGAAACATGAATTAGGCAACATTTAATGATAAAATTTACACCTAAATAAACACAAGAGGAGGGAATAAAATCATGAATTTCTAATAAATTTAACCTAACTTAAACTTTAACAAAGTATTCTGATAAAATATTCATATTAATCACGTTGTAATTTCACAATTAATTATGTCCCGATAGCTAAGTAGTAGATGGTCTTGAATATTTGTCTTCGTTTACCTCATAGGCAAAGTAGAACTTTAAGTTTAACAAGGCAATCGAAAGTCAAAGGGTAAACCCTTCTCTAGATAATAAGAAGCAAAACGCACCATCACATACCCGTTCTTTTCTCTATCGGAAACTTTCATGAAATAAAAATAGATGACATCGTTGTATACTTCACTTTTGTTTCACCATATATTAATAAATATTTCATAATAACCTCATCGTATATCTTTCTTGATATATCCAGATAATAGATAGGAACATAAACTAAGAAATTCTCAAACTACAAATATAATATTAAATCGTTAGCAGCGCATAAAAGTACTAGGCCTCAAATAAATTTTGGGCCTTAAATAATTTGCAATAGCCTACGTGGGCTTATAATGTACTGGGCCATGATGGGCCTGCTTATCATTTGCAACCCATCTTTGCTATTATGGGCCATCACAAATGACCTTAGTGGATCAAAGTGTCGATTTGTGATATTTTATTGGTTTTTCACTCGATGTTCAATATCCATATTAAAGTTCGACTATTTCAAGTTTACGTCGTGTAGGGCCCGATTCTAGGAAAAGCAATCCCTATCAAGGATTTTTCGTTGATTTGTGATATTACTTGTTAGAGTTTAACTTATACACGTTAGGTATCTAAAATCTACCCTTTTATTTCATAGTACGTTCATTTCTTGTGTCATTTACAACATACACTTTATCACAATAATAATAACAAATCAAGTATAATCTCAAGAGTAGCGTTTAAAAATAACAAAATGCTTTGAACGAATTGAAAAAGCTTCTCTCTAAGTTCCAATTGTTGTTACATTTATGTATTTATTTATATTATATTTATCTATATTGCAATAAATATTTTTTTTCTTTAATTTTTTCAACCATTTTCAACCCAAAATATTTTAAGTATGATGATTTATTTCCGTGGGTATAATTTGAAGAATATGGTTAAAGAAACTTTATGGTCGGTCCAAATTAAAGAGTGTATTATTGCTGCATTGATGAGCAGAGAAAAATATGTAATAATATGTGGTTATAAACAACTTATATTAAAAAAATTTAATAATATTTTCATGTGGTCCCTTCTATCTTTTTTAAAAAATTAATAAGCATCAATGTCTCTTAACTATAAAACATAACATTTTTGTCTCTGCAAAATTAGTTACCTATTAGGGAGATTCTTAGGTCCCATATAATTTATATACTAAATCAAATCACATAATAAGAATTGTTAATCCCACGTTCAAATTTGCTTGGTATATAATTTGAGTTAGCACAAAATTAGGAAGAAAAAAGAACTTCCAATACATAGTCATAAAGTATTCCGTAAATCACGATTCAAAAAAAGAACGAAATATAACATAGATAACTATTATTTATGAAGCATCAACGATCATTATTATTTATGAAGCATCAACGATCATTGATTTCATGCTTTAAAATCACAAACCATAAATCACACAATAGTCATAATTTCACCATTACTACAAAGCAGATAAAAAAGTTATTTGATAATATACTTATTAGGGACATATTAGAAGCTTAATAAGTATCTTGGATTCAATTAAAATGTCCTAGTGATATTGTTACAAGTTAGAGATACCATCCTTGAAATCAGAGTTTAAAATCCACTCCAGCCCTAAACAACAACTCTGATGTTTAATATAAATATACCTCACCCTTGAAGTTTTATTCACGGGGTTACCCACGACAATTAATGGGGTTTTCTCTTTCTCTCTCTAGATCTCGTCATCTCTTTCTCTTGAAAGTTCCTTGTGTTCTTCATTCATCAAGTGTGTGTGCGTGAATTCGATCTAACAACTGGTATCAGAGCTAAGGAGATTCAACACGATCACTGAAAATGGATAGTTCAAAGCTTGGAATCGAGAAGTTTGATGGATCCGATTTCGTTTCTGATAGATGCCAGATGAAGATTATTTTACCAGAAACTCTTCACGAACCTTGACACGGTGAGCCGAAATCCATGACCAGGGAGAATTAGAACCTAAGGATCGTCAGGCTCTAGGGTTGATCCGGTTTACTTTGTCAAGAAACTGGTTTTCAACTCGGGAAGGAGAAGACTACAATCCTGTAATGTGAAGGCCCTGTCAACACATGTATTAAACAAACCATCGGCAATGAACAAGGTATATTTGGGATCGTAATTGTTCATTTACAGATGTCTAAGAATTGATTTGTTTCTGATGCATATAAAAAACGAGTTTCAATATAGTGGAGTCAACTCAATTCTGTGGATATTAATTTTCGAAGATGAAATTAAGGCGTTGATTTTATTTGTCATCTCATATCTCTGCCGAACGTCTTGGGATACTTTGTTTGCGCGATAGCAGTTCCCCGTGGATCTGAGAACACTAAGTTTTGATGAAATCTTTATGTTGTTCTTAAGCGACAGTATTCGCAAACGAGAAGTGAAAGATCATCGGGCATATTGCTCTCAACCTTGATCGAGGGGATAAGTAAAGAAATGAAATGTCAAATAACATGGTCGAATCAAAAATCAAAAAATCGAGAAAATCCTTTGAACAAATCAACGTGCCTGTTGGAACTGTGTAGAAAAAGGCCATTTTAGGAATGAAACTGTCAAAGCCATACAAACAGAACAAATTTGGAGATGACATATTCTGTAAACATTCAGCAGAGAACAGTGGGGATGCTCTAATCCTTAGTGTCAACAACTCTATTGACTCATGGATTTTGAATTCTGGTGTATCTTTCCATTCAGTCTCCAAGCAAGAGTTGTTTCCAAATTTCAAGATCTTTAATTTTTGGAAAGGTGTATCTTGCTGAAAAAGCCCTTGAGATTGAAGGGAAGGGGGATGTTTGCATAAATAACCACCTTTCGTAAAACCCTTTGTTGGACATTTGGTGTGGTGCGGGGGAGGATGTCAGATATATTCCTGGCTTAAGACAAATCTGATTCTCTGTTGGTCAGTTGTGAGCACTGGATTTGCAACAAAGTTTTAGAAAGGTTCGTGGCAGTTGTGAAAGGGTGCTATGGTAGTAGCTCGTGGCCTAATTCCCTTGGACCTTTACAAACCACTACATGGTGTATTATCACATGGCCGCCTGTTTCTGAAGGTGCTTCCCGGTTCCTGTCTGTGGCACAACAGACTGGACCACATGAGTGCTAAAGGGAATGAATGCTGGTTGCAAAACGCTTAGAGGGTCTGAAGTCCTGTTGATACTGGTCTTTGCGATAGCTGTTTATGGGCGAAACAGAAAAGAGTAAGCTTCACAAAGACTCCTAAGATAGACAAGAAAGTGCGGTTGGGAATGGTCCAACAGAGTTTGGAGGACCATCCTCCAGTAATCATCACTGGAGGATCCATATTCTCTGTTACCTTCATTGATGATTTCAGTAGGAAGTATGGGTTACTTCTGAAGCATATCAGATGTGTTTTCAACGTTCAAGAATGAAAGCTGAAGCTGAGAACAGACCGTTTGAAGTCAAATGCCTAAGGTCTGTACAATGGAGGAGAGTATGACAAATCAGAGTTCAAAATTCCTGTGCAGGCTGAGGATCAGATTGATTAGAACAATCCTGTAAGGCAAGGCAGAATGGAATTGCTGACTAGGATTGAACAAAACATTGAATGAGCGTGGCAAGGAGTATGAGATAACACTGTGGTCTGCCCAAACCTTTGGGCGTGTTGTGAGCACAACTGCATACTTGATCAACAGGGGGCCATCATTTCCCTTTAGAATTCAAGATTCCAGAGGATGTGTGGACAGGAAAAGAACTAAATATTCACAACTAGGATTTTTGGTGCACTGCTTATGTCCATGTTGATCCAGAAAGAGAGAACACCTTATGCTAAGGCTGTGAGTGCTACTTCATAAGCTATTGTTCTGATTTGTTGGTTACAGAATTTTGGGATGACCAGAACAGAAGATCCTAAGACATTGTGACGTGACATTTGATGAGTCTGTCCTGTACAAGAACAAGGCAGAAGGTTCTAGACGATTGTATCAAGCAAGTGGGAGTTGAGGTTGAGTTAGATAAGTAACCCCAGAATGTCGAATCATGATACTCCACCACATCTACTGAAAGAATCTGAGTGGAGCAGTTACCCTGAGCAGGTGTTAAGGAGATCATCCAAACCATCATGGCACCAAATAGGTATTCCCACCTTCATTACAATACACCATTTATTGCTTACTGATGGGGGAACCAGATCTTTTGATGGGCCCCTACAGTGGAGGATTCGATAATGGGAGCAACCATGAATTCTGAGATGAGGTTCCCTTGAGAAGAACGACACATGAGTTTGACGTGATTTTACTGCAGAATCAAGACTGAAACAAATGGAAAAGAGATCAAGGCTTGTTTAGTGGTTAAAGGATAAGTCACAAAAGGAAGGTATTGATTATGCTGAATATTTTTCTCTTTTTGTGAATTAACCTCTATTTCAGAATTCTGTTTGATATTGTGTGATAGAAATTTGCATCTTCAGATCAAATGGATGTCAAAAAACTTTCTTACATACATGGAGATCTGGACAAAGCGATCTATATGGTCAAGCAACTGGAAAGGATTTTGTGGTTCCAGGCAATGAGACACATGGTGTGAAAGCTCACAAGAGCTTATATGGACTAAAGCATCACCCAGCATGTACAAGAAATTTGACTCCTTCATGATCAAAGAGTGGATCTGCAAAGATGAAAGGATCCTTGTTGTTACTTCAAGAAATACACTGATTCTATGTCTTTCTACCTGTATGTTGGAATGATATGTGATTGCATGATCTAGTATGAGGGAGATTAACATCTGAAGACAAGGTTGTCTGCGACAGCGTTTGAGAATGAAAGATTTGGTCCATCGAAGAAGATTTGGGATGAAATTCTTCGGGAATAGATCTGCTGGCACTTAAATCTATCCCATTAGTTGTTACATGAGAAGGTGCTGAGCAGATTCAGGTTTAATGAAATGCTATACCCCATGACTCTACTCCATGGCAATTAACTTTAAATTGTAAAGGTGCGTCACCCAAGACTGCCGAGGAGCGTGATCACAGACACTTTGTTCCATAAGCTCCAAACATTGGTAGTTGATGTATGCTATGTTTGCACTAGACCTGCTCTAGCACATGGCAAGTGGGAATTGTTACAGGTACATGGCGAAACCTGGGAAAGAGCATTGGAAAGCTTTGAGTGGCTCTGAGATATCTGAGAGGTACATCCAGTACTTATTCACTTTGTTTTGGCAAAGGCAATGTGACTTTACAGTGTTTTGTGATGCTGATCTTGTGGGATGTTGACTCGAGCACGAGTACATCCTGGTAACATTTACACCACAGGTGAACAATAGTGAGTTGGATCCTGGATTCAGAAGTATGTTTCTCTTTCATCTACTGAGCTGATAATGTGGCAATAGCTGAAATGGGAAGAGATGATATGGCTGGCAGATTATCTTGAGGAATTGGGCAAAAGCGAGTGAGAAGATTCTTTCTTAGTTAGCCAGAGTGCCATACAGTTGGTGAAAAATCAGTCTATCATTTGAAGACAAAGCACATCCGAGGCGCTATCATTCACTCGCCAGGGGCAGTGGAGGATTGGTGATATGTGCTTGGAGAAGATAGAGGGGTGCAAGGAACCACAGACATTTGACGAAATGTGTTGATGTTGGAAAACTGGGGTTATTTAAAACCTCGGTTGGTCTTGATGTAGTTGTTGCTATAAAACAAAACAAAGATGTTGCGTTGCGGAAAAAGAATATTGATATGAAGAGATATTTTTTTTGAAATGTTTCTTTGGATGACTGAGTCCGTCTCCAAGTGGTGAGAATTGTTGGTTGTGGAGCCTGATTAATATATATAACTGTTTACGCGGTTTAACCTATTTATTCCTCTATTTAGGCTTTACTATTTATTCTCCATTTATTCTCTGTACCAACAATACTCTGATTTATTGATATAAATATACCCCACAGTCGGTGAAAGTTTACTCACGGGGTGTTACCACGAAATATTGGATTTTCTCTTTCTCTCTCTAGATTTCTCATCTCTTTCTCTTGAAAGTTCTTGTGTTCTTCATTCATCAAGTGTGTGTGCGTGAATTCGATCTTAACACAGTGCTCGATTCGAATTTAGTCGGAGCTTCAATGTAGACTCTGAATACCAAATGAAAACCAAAAAAAGAGTATCTTGATTCGTATACGTATCTTTCTAGAAATTAATTTTTATTAGTACTTCCTCTCTCTCAAATTATTTATCGTGATTTGTAAAAGTTGTTATCCCTAATTATTTATTATTTTACAAATTTAAATAAAATTAATTATTTTCCCCAATTTCAAATCTTAGTAGATTGTTCTTCAACACTACAATCATAACCTCATTAGAGAAAATGTTGAATGAAGAAAAATATATAATCTTAAGCATAAATTAACATAAAATGGTAAAAAAGATTCTCCAAATTAATATTTTCTTAAAGGGTGCGTATGAAAAAAATATCAGATAATTTGAGACGGATGAAATATAAAAAAGCAAAAAAATTAAATGTTGAAATTAAATTATGTCGACACAAGAATACATTCACTGTACTTACACACAAAACAAGTCAAATGCGTATCATATACTTTCTTGAGAAGTAAATTGATATATACTATTTAGGTCCTACAGCATTAAAAAGTATATAAATTCCATATATTTTGGGGTCCTACACATTAAAAATAATTTAAGTTCAATATTTAATAAAGTTTGACAAGTAGAAAACGAATTCTTATATATGAGGACAAATTCTTCAGTCTAACTGTCACAAACATTATTCATTGTTTCTGAATATATATATAATAAAATAAAATATAATGAGGCAATTCAATAATGACCAATAAATTTTTATGAAACGTGATATTATTTTTTACACTAAAATTAAAACCCCAAATTCATCATCAGTCTAATGTATATAGTAAGGCTAGGTGTAAACAAAATGTTATAATATTAAAAATATTTAAGAAGATAAAAGCAGGATTGTAATTAGAAAAATAAGACACATTTTAAAATATAAAATAGTGTATATAGTTGACTTTGAATGTAATTATTTTGATCAACCAGCTAAATATGTAATCACTTGCCCTTAAAATTAAGATAGCATAAAAAGTATGGTAAATGCTATTAGTATATATATATTGAATTCATTTTAAAATTATTTGCTCATTTGATGTAACATGTAACATGTTGTATTTAGTAATTGAACCTATGGTCTTATCTCTAACCTGACTTAGGATCAAATACTTACTATCATGTTTGACTATGACTCCCATGCATCCGAACTATCTCCCCACTTGAATCTAGCCATAAATTAATAAGTCGTGCATTAAGTTTCTGCTATAATATGTGGAGGACCATAAGGATGCATCATACGTAACATTATACTGCATTTTAATTAGTGATAATTTCCACTGTTCGAAGTTATGACCTCCTAATTACATAACAATAACTTTACCAGATACACTAGTACTCCGACCCCTTGCACACTTGAACCCTAATCAAAGCTAGGATATAATTAGCATTACATATCCAACACTAAATAATCCATTACAACCAAATGTAACAAGTGCTTATATATAAGAGAAGGCATCACAACCTTAACTTGAATTTTTTTTCAAAACTTTCTATATCAAACATAACAAGTTTGAATTTTAGAAAATTGTTTACTTGTTGCATTGTCATTCCTTGTGGTTGTGGATGCAACTTAATTAATGTGCTAGTTACATTACATGGCCATAAGAAACAAATAAAATTGTAATATTTGGGAAAGTGACATATTAATAGACAGCCAGTCAAAGGTGTATGACTTTCAAAGTTGCATATGTGCTATAAAGCAAAACAAGTTTGATGTTGCTTAATATAATTGGTCTTCCTTTTTAGCTATCATAGCTACCAAATAGGTTAGGGCAATATCTAACCTTTTTTTTTTATATATATATATACTCTTCAGATATCATGTTTAAAATTACAAGATCGAATTATATTTTAATATAAGTTGATATACTTTTAGTTTGAGACAATTAAATTTGAAAGCTTTTTTTTTCTTTTCTTAAACTCGATATCAATTCAAAATAAGATAAACAAATTAAAACGATTTTTTTTTTTAAAAAAAAATTAGAGGTCCTCTACCAAAGGCCCACAAAGAAAAAAATATCAATGTTATCTTTCTTGTTACCTTTACTCATCCCCATCACATGACCTATAAACTAGGTCCGGTTACTATCTATCTCTCACCTTCTGCCACGTGGCAGTGTTACATACTCACATTCTAATCCTCTTTTTATATGAGATGTGAAATGTTTTTCTTTTACTATCGCATCATCGAAATGATAATTAATCGCAAATAAATATTTATAAAAGTAAATTATTGAATAAATTCAAGTCTTCTACATTCGTTCAAGTGTATATATATATATATATATAAATATTGATTATGTAAAAATTATTTACACTATCTATATATATAAAGTTAAATTTGAATTTAATTTCTTGACACAATTTTAAAATATAAATAGGGGGTCTACTTTTTAATAATATTTCCCATTCTAGGATTCCACCATCATATACTTTCTTCTTCTCCTCTCCTTCTTCTTCATTCAAATATATTAGTCAAGCCCTAGTCTCTACCCTAGTATACCCACTCCCAAAGTTTCATCTTTTCCTTTATTTATTCCTCTCATCAAAGATATGTTCTTTATGGAATAAAGCAACATAACACCTAAGGTTCTTGATATCTATTAATCTTGAAAGATTAATAACCAAAAACCCTAGCTTGATTAGCTAACTTTTGGAGATTTTGCCTTTTTTATTCTTACAAAACCCTATATATGTTTCCTAAAAGCAACATCATCCATGGCCCTTTTTCCTTCACCTCACAAGAATTGCTTAAACAATCTTATAGTACACATGATCAAAACCCTAATTCACCTTCAAAAGTAGTAGAAGATCCATTTTTCTTGAATAACTTCTTCCCATCTCCATTTCTTGATGACCATGAACTCCCACTAAACCAAATATTTTCTCAAAAGCATCATCAAAAGCAAGAGGTTAGTGATAACCATGACATTAATCAAGCTGATCCAGACAACACAATCAAAGATAATCACAGTGTTGACGATTCAAGATCTACACAACTCAACACGAAAATCATGGGAGATCAGAGTTCAAATCCGGTCATATCATCAAAGAAGAGAAAACTAAGTGCAAAACCGCGAAGGAGGACAGGAAAAAAGGATAGACATAGCAAGATTTGCACAGCTCAGGGTGTGAGAGATAGAAGGATGAGATTATCCCTTCAAATAGCACGTAAGTTCTTCGATCTCCAAGACATGTTAGGGTTTGATAAAGCAAGTAATACCATAGAATGGTTGTTTTCCAAGTCCAAGAATGCCATCAAAGAGCTCTCTAGAAACATCTCACAAGAGAATAATAGTAGTGATCAAAACAATGATGATCATAGAAAATTGAGAAAAATTGGTTCAAGTGACAAGCCAATAAGAGCAAAGACAAGGGAGAAAACCAAAGAGAAAATGATGATCAAATTAGGTCACAACAAAAAGGGAAATCAAGAATTAGATGAAACAAACCCTATAAGTACTATTGATCCTAAATTAGGGTCAAATTCAAAATCTCTTGAACATCAATTTGCTAATGTTGGGATCATGGAAAGGTACTTAGGTGGTGCAAGTTATTCCTCAATAACTTCAATATTTGATTATGACAACAATGGTGTAATCAAAGGAAACATAGACATTTCAGACAATTGCTTCAATATGGGGATTCTTGAAAATTGTTCAATGACAAATGAGGTTCAAATCCCATTTTCAGGTAATAACCCTAGCTCAATTTATTTGGACAATTCAAGGTTTCATCAATTTTAGATTTTAGACCAAGAAAATCATTTCATCTGCTGGCGTTAACGAATAAAAAGGATAGCTCGATGCACTAAGCTTCAGCTATGTGCCAGATTGGGAGAAGGGCCGGACCACAAGGACATTAAGACTTCTATTTTATTATTTTTTTTGGTTGTTGATTTATGAAATATGGCAAAGTTTGGTATTTTTGAACTTTGCTACTTGATTGTAGAATAAATTTTTTATGTTTGTTCTACTTGCCTTTTGTTGATTTGGGATTTCTTTTATTATTGGATTTGGGATATAGTTAAGCAATTACTTGAGCTTTTTAAAAACATTGTGATACTCAAGTAGGATCTTTCTGAAATACAATGTTTTTGAAAGATCCGATATATAATACACATCAATTATGATATTTTTGAAAATTCCGAATAATCTTATACTATAGAGTTGTTTATGCTTCCTTAAAACTACTTTCAGAATCCATATATTAAGTAGTAAGTCAAAGTTTTTATAATATCATTTATGCATTAATTTTATGAAATGACAAATATTAAGTATCATCTATTTTTTATTTTTAATAAGGACGTCGTATAAATAGAAACGAAGGGAATATATTATTTTTTTAACTTTTGAAAGTTATTATTTGTGGAAGTTATTTTTGTTTTTATATTTTTGGATTTTGTCAGAGAAGGATATTGTAACTGAGCTGCAGAAAATTATTGTAGACTTTAAACTAGTTGTGCTCAATCATATGAATATTCCATTTTATATATTTAAGGCAATTTTATTACTTAGAAGATTCATTAAAGATAGACTATCATTATATTAATTGTCAACTTAATGCAACCCTCATCTTCTAGCTAGATTTAGAATCTATGGCATAGCCTCATGTATTATTATAAGGGTAATCTAAGCATATTTTTTATCGAAAAATTATCTAAATATATAATTAAAAAAATTATATCACTTTCCTTCTCGTATCAAAATCAGTATACAAGATATCAATATTCAACGCTAAATTAAGTTAATATTTTTTACTATATGCATGACACATATCTTCTTATTATTTTTATGCATGACTTATATTATTTCAACAAGTCAAATGAATTTTTTTTTCTACCTATAAATTTAAGAGACATTAATTTCCTTGTGGTATATTTATTGTAAGTGTCAGATACCCCACCGTTATTTAACATTGACTTTTTTTTTTGTATACTCAAATTCATAGTCATTTATACAATATAGTCAAAGTAAAAGAAAAGTCACGTTCAAAAATAATAAATATCAGCACATACAATTGAATGGAACATTTAATTTGCAGATAATATTCATTTGTTATTTTACGTTATCAATATAATTAATTGGAAAAAAGGTGTCTGATATACCCCTGAATTTATCATTAAGACCTGAATACCCCGTGTTATGAAAGAATGGAAAAAACTCCCATATATATCCCTTTTGTAAACAAATGCTCATTATACCCTTTTCCATCCTCTAACTGAAATGAAAAAAAAAATAATTTAAATCAAATATTTTTATTTTTTTCTAAAAATATAATCCCATATGAGTAAATTTAATCCTCGTCAAACATATTTTTTTTTGACTTTTTTTGTTTCAAATGACTATTTTATAATATTATTTTGATAATAAATTAATTTAGTTTCACTAATAGTCTTGTAAAACTTATTGTAGATGACCAAAAATTTTCTTCAATACGAAATTACATTACAATACACACCACAAAAATATTTTATTTTTTTCTTTAAACTAAGGAATGAAAGAAAAACAAAATAAGAATAAGAAACTCAATAATTATAATAAAGATTTAAAAAATATTTATGTATGGAAAAATTAACTATACCTTGAATTTTGATAGTAAGAATCATATATACCACTATAAAATAATTTTAAAAAAAAATTAGAAGTAAAAATATAAATTTAAAACTATTTTTTTATTATAACTCCGTTAAGGAAGGGTATAATTGGTACCAATTTTGTAACGGCAGGGGTAATCTGAGCTGTTGTAACTGGTAAGGGCATATATGAGCCACTTTTATAAACGATGGGTGATCAGCTCCAAATTACAAAGTTGAGTGAGGGGTATATCAGACTCTTTTTCCCCTTACTATATGTATAATAATTCTTCGTCATACTAAATGTTGTAGAAAGAAGTTATTATTTGTTATTATAGGTTAAAAATAACCTGTTACATAAAAATATTATATTATATTGTCAATGTCAATGTTAAAATCAATGCATATATGTTAGTTAAAATTTTAAATATCAACCACAAATGATACTTTCCAATTTGTACATCAAATTTTAGCAGTCAAAAGCAATAAATTGCAAATAATTAATGGCGCATTAAATGAGGAAAAAGAATCGAATCCAATTTCTATCTCATTTTATAAATTATTCTCATTTTCTGAACAATATAAACTTTTTTAAAAAATGATGTCGCATCATGGATATTAACTCTTTCAAGAAAATCATAGTTTTTAAAGTGTTTGATGTAAAATTAGGTCTTAGGCACCCCAAAAGCTAGTTTAAAGGGAGGAGGATTGCCCAAGCCTTATAAAAAGTCCACCCATCTCATTAACCACCGATATGGTACTTTTTGTCATTCTTTAACAAATACGTATCTAATAAATATTATTGTAGAGCACTAAAATTAAATAGTTACTCGTGAAAGAAATGAAGTCTTTTCTTTTTTCATCCTGAAAGATTCGTATTGAAACTCAATTAGGTTTGAGTTTGAGTTGGAAAGTTTTATTTTAAAAGTGAAAAATATTTCCAAACAAATACGATTTCATATCAAAATTCAAACCTAAAATCTCTGATACAAATTTGAATTTGTACTAAAATTTCTCCAAAAGTTAATTATATGTTTAAATTCTTTACTATAATATTTTGACACCACTATTTCATGGAGCCAATTACATTTGTTACAAATTATATTTTAACAAAAAATATACTAAAGTAAAGAATAGAGAGAATTAACATACTACAAGTCAATCTTTTTGGGTTGACTATAGTAAATTCATGAGGTAACCGACTCAATAAATTCATTAAAGTATAGTCAAAAGACATATGTCATTTAAGTTATTTCTTCCATGACTGTCACATTAAGTATCACGATACGCATTATTAGCTTTTACTCAATAAATTTCGTAAATTTACTTCTCGAACTATATACATATTATATATTATCGACCTAAACCTAGAAAAGTCTGTTAATTATTCTCTGTAATTCACTTTTATCGATCTGCCCTCTGTCATAAATGTTACAATAAACCAAACCAATATGTCACCTAATTATATCACCTAAATACACCTTTAATCATAATATAGGTGTCATTGGATTTCGTTTTTATCAATATCACATTTACTATGACTAAAATATATACACACATTATTTTAGGTTTAATACATCAATAGTTAACTCCTTAAATTTGTCAGTAGATTTCATTCAAAAAATTCAAACTATGACGTGTTTCAATTGAGCACCTAAATACACTATTAAAATATTTTAATAATTAAATTAACCACATATAATATAATACATTTTTTGTATGGACCACGAAAGAAATATCTCTTTCACCCACTTACTACTACGCTTAATGTCACTTTCATTTTTAAGCCAACTCCTAAAAATTTGTGGCATCTTTTTCTTCATAATTTTTTTTCACTATTCTGACACTTTGGACTCAGATCAGTAGTAGTATATAACAAGAAAAAAGTGATACCAATAATTTATTTTTTGGTATTATTAAAAAAAATATATATCATATGATATATATCACTTATAAAGTAATTATTTGTTAAAATTCTTGATTATAACCATTACTTTATAAATTAGTTATTTTTTATATTTCAATTTATGCGATATGTTTTCATTTTTAATTAGCTCATTTCAAAAAGAAATACACACTTCTATATATCACATGTTCTTAAATTTCGTATTGATTCAAAAGGTATAAATGATAACTAATCAACTACCACATGTTCTCTATATATATTGATGTATATAGAATTATTAAGCATTTATTGCCTTTTTCACCAAATTGGGTTCTGCTAGAAAAAGCACTATTCTATTCTTAAAATTGAATTTTGGAGTAATACAAAAGCAGAATATTTATAGATGCAATATGTTATGTCAAAGGTTGTTACTTCAGTTGGAGAGACAAAAGTCTCAGTATTTTTATGTGTTTTTAATATAGTATACTCCTTAAGTTTCATCTAAAGGTGGTTTGTTCCCAACAATATTGTGTCATATATTGGTTCTATCGCGTTTTTATTTGACTAAATTTAGATTCGTATTAGGTAAGTTTACATGAAAAACAAAAAGCAATTCATACTCTAAGAGAAGTTGAATTTGAGACCTCTGATAAAAAATGAAAAAATACTTACTACTCCATCGCGATTCCCTATGATTGTGTCACATATTGGTTCACCATGTGTTCTTTTCTTGATTTTCCATCTGGTGTCTAGCTTTTGTATTGGACTCTGATTAAATTTAGATTTCCATTAATAAGTCATATCATGAGAGTAAAATACTCCCTAATAAAAAAGCAACTTTGTCAGCTGAGAGATCTCAAATTTAAAATATGGAAAAAATAGTTTTGATCGACCCACAATTTTCATTTGGAGCTGATCTCCCCTCTTTATGAAGTGATCCATATATGTCCTTACCGTTATACAAAGCGAGACTCCACATATACCCCTGCAGTTAAAAATAACGCTCAATATGATACCCTTTATTTAATGGACGTTAAAACCTTAATTTAACTTTCATATTTTTTGTTTTAATTTTTTTTAAAAAAATTAGTTAAAAATCTCATATATTCTTCTATAAAATTTAAGCTCTCCTTTTTAATTTTTCATACGACATTATTTTTAACTTTCTTTTTCTAAGATTTTGATATGTTGTGTCACTTATTGGTTCTAAAGATGTCCTTTTTTTAAAAGGAAAGTAACTTTCTATTTTTATATTTACCCTAGTGAGTCTGTCAGAATTTAGGAAACATTATAATTGATGGGGCCAGATAATTATCTATCCATGCACTTTTTTTAAAAAAATAAATTAAAATATCATTTTGTAGTATTATCGTACACTGCTTTTTCATTATATATTCTTTCTTTTGAAGATGAGTCTCAAGTTTAATAAAGTGATTTTGACAAGCTTTTAAGTGAATTTTCTTTTCCACTCAGACATTTTTATTTTCTGCATTTCAAACACGATTAAACTATTATAACGATATTTTACAAATTTTTACTATGTAAAAAGTAAATTTATTTACATGTCATATTTTAAAATAACTTAATTAGTGATATCGTAAGTTGAAACTGATCTTATAAGTAAGCAGTTACTTTCTTGGTTAAAAGTGGACAAGTATTAACGTTTGCGTGGTGAATTTGAAGTGTCAGAGATGGCTTAGACTTTTTAGGTTAAATTTTGGAATTTAGTATAGACTAGTGAGGACATAATAAGTTAATAAACAATCAACACAAGAGAATTTTTGTAGAGTTGTAGAGATAGGGAGAATTGCGTAGAAACCCAAGTTGTTCAGGGTCGGGGGGTCGGGTTGATACGAGTGTAGATCTAGAGGTCAGATTCAAAGGACACACATTGTGTCCATCGAAGAGTCGAGCTACTTCGGATTGGCTCTTGCCTAAACAAGATATCTTTCAATGAACATATACTTTATACTGCTCTAACTTTGCTGTAATGGATACAAACTCTTTTATTGCAAAGATAATACAAGAACAGTTAAAAACCGGAACATAAATCGCTCAGATAAACATTAAATCTGTACAAGTGAACTCAATTTGCCTACCTGAACGATTAACATGTAGGGAGTCAACAAGTTTCCAACTCAATTTTAGACTGGTAGGCTAACAAATCTATCGGCAGGAATGGATCATGTTAAACTCTCCGTTTCTTAGATGGAACAGTAGCTTCAGACCATGACGAGGGCTTAAATCCTCCAACCAACAGCTTTGATGCAGCAGAAGCGTTTATTTTTCTCCTCTTAGATTCCAGCTCCGAATGCTTAGAAGAACCAGACGATCCAAAGATTGAACCAGAGTAAATCATGGCTCGTTTATCTCTTCTGTTCTTATCGAACTTATGAGCAAATTTAACACTTGCAGCAGCTGCAGCATCCTGTGTGGAAGGTGGTAGTAACCTAATACCAAGTCCTACTTTCTTAGCAGCAGCCTCTTCTTCGGCAACTCTTTTCTTTTGACCCTGTTACATGCCAGAGGATGATGAGGACTCTTTTAAGTGGTGGAAATAGAGGAGAGGTGCACAAAACCAGCAGTAAATAAAAATACATACCCTAAGTGTGGCTCGTAGAGCCTTGTTCATCGCATAATCATCTGAATGTCTAGTATCAGATACTCGCTGAAGACGAACAAGTAAAGGCTCAGCTTTTTTCTTCTTCTTCAAGTCCTCCTCTTGGTGCTCAAGGCGATAAAAAGGATCCACCAACTTACTTTTATCTGATAGAAAAGTAGATCAGTTATTAACAAACTGTATTCCTCCTAATAATTACAGTTCATTACGATAAATACTGTATGGTTATCTGAAGAGAGACTTCTACGCATCTGTAAATGCAATTTCTTCTCCAAGTGTAATAGCAATATGAATTCATCAAGAAATGCACCAAATAATTCTTCAATACAACTATAGTATTTACCTTCATCTACTGGGAGTACCAAGGTTTCAGCATCTTCAGCATCATAGTCTTCAGTCTTCTTTTGAGCTCCACTAATAATAACATAAGCACAGTTTTTTGGATCTGTTTGAATGACAATCTCATGCTTGCAGCATGCAGATTTCATCGAAAAGCTCCATATCTATCACAAGTAAGGAATTACAATTATCAAACAAAAAACAAAGTCTCATTTGAGCTTGGTAAATTTTGGCGTACAAGTGAAAATTTTCCATTTTATTAATTGCATCATGAAAAAAACTTACCTTTGTGGAGTAATAATTCCCTACTTGCTTTTTCTCAGCATTGAACCTCACACCCTTGGCAATCATCGACTCACATCCCCCACACCAGATATTAAATGGCATCTCAAACCTATAACAAAAGGATATCGGGTAGTGAGTAACGATGCTCATAACAACAGAGATAGAAAATACATAATGCATTACTAGGTAAAAATATTTATGCATGAGTAAGACATCTTATTTTACTTCTTTTGCAACTGCACAGATTCCTTCCATCATCATTTCCGAGACACTGAACTCAGTTTACTAACAATGTTGTCAAGCAGGTACTTCCAAAAGTTTTCGGTTTCAAGGATGCATTTCGAATCATCATATGCTTACCAATGTCAATTGAGGAAAGACATAGCCTCAAGCTAAAGTTCCAATGTGTAGGTGATCCCTAATATTTAATCTATCTCGGTTAAAAGATAAATCATGCTGATAAATTCTACTCCAGGTTAAGCAATTATAAGCCCAAGGAAGCAAGTCCGACGAAGCCTCTCTATTTCTTCCTTTCTTTCTATTAAATAACTAATAATTTTCATTACAACGTTTTAAGAGGTACATCAATGCTTCCCTGAGAAACAAGGGAAGTTTTAAGAGATGTTCATTGAAGTTAAAGTTAACAGCATGGTAAATCCCCCCCACCCCACCCCCACCCTTTCTTTTGGGGTGGGGTGGGGTGGGGTAGGTAAAATTGAATAAAGAGAATAAAGGCAACAGATATCAGATGCAATGGTAAACATCACTTAAAATTCTTCAACCCAAAAATGTCTGTTTTGTTTTTCTCCTCATCCAGATTATTGGTTACTGTTCAAAATGTTTCCTCGACATCCCAATGGACAAGTAATAATACAGAATGTCATAGTTCAGTACCTTATAATTAAAATGCCCTGGTCTATCTTTCTTGCTCTCTCTCGGAGAGCATGTTGACCACGGAATTTGTTCAGTGAACCCTGAAATGAAACATGAATAAGTAACTAGAACTCTTTTTTTGAATCCAATATTCCACCAGATACAGAACGGTAGGAATTAAAAAAAAAGTTTATATCTATTTACCTTCTTGGGAGACCATTCTGGAGGATAGTAAAAGTTGTCTGCCCTAGCAGCTGCAAGTGAAGACTGCAAAACACATAAAAATAACAAACAGCAGTTCAGCACCAGCATTTCGATAGTTCAAAGGAAAAAACAAGCGATGGAAACTCAAGCCAAAAGTTTAATAGGTGCTTATGTAAGCATGTGTATAACTTATTTCCACACGTAATTGATTGGATTTTAGTTGCTCGGTTGCGCTGTAAATTGAATTACTGCACCTACCATACAAGTAATTACAGTTCTGTCTTCCAAACACTTATTTAACACACAACAACAGCTCATACAAGAAAATATATAGAGCTCACTGATGAATTATAAAGCATTTCACAATGTTGATGGGTGAAAAAAGAAAAAGATAGCTAAAAAGGTAAGAAGGGCAAGAAAAATAAACGGAGAGATACATGTCATATCTGCTAGGAAGAAATGACTGGAAGGCCACACACATATAAGCTTTCTCAACCTCTCAAAAAAAGGAGCAAAAAATAGAAGATTACAACTTCCACACACACTTTACGATCTTAGAAGAAAAAAGAGGAAACAATAAAATAGTTCTCAAGAGGATAAAATGCAGGCCTTACATGAACCAAATATATAATAGAAGGAAGGGATCACAACTTCAGACAGTCTCATAGAGTTTGATATTGAAACATATGAAATAAATACTACTGCCTATGTTAGTAATCAACTGGAAGATACAAACCATAATCAAATAAATCAAGCAAGAAGTAGCAACTAACCGCACCTCAATCTCAAACTAGTTGAAGGAATCCCATTTATAAACTCCATTAGACCCCTTAACAAACTCAGATGATTCCTTAAAATTACTATTTCTATGCCGACAGTCAATAAACCATAACCCTCATCCTTTAATCTAGACATGAGACCAGCTATGCATTGCGTAACTAACATCGCCAGAGCTAGATACCCTAATCATTTAACAGCTCATTACAATTTTACAATCAATGGTCAAATCACACACCACCGGCGAAGAATTATGTTTAATTAAATCTGTATAGCAACTTTTATGAAGAAAAAAAAATCTTAAACTTTTAATACATAGCATATATATTTTTAACAACCATGCTGTCCAGGCCACCTTGCGCACACCTAAACTAATTTCACGGATACCTCCCACGTCCCACAAGAACCTAGACTCATGGTTCTCAACAGACTTCATAAACCACAATACCACACCCTTGAGTAACTCTTAATATTCATTAACACCCAAACTGGAACCATTAATCATATATCAGCTCAGAAACTCTCTCTAAGGTAAATTCATAACAGTATGATTCAAAATCTTCACACAACAACAGCTTCTATCATATTCAATTATGGACAATTCTCAACATATAACAACTCAAAATTAAAAAAAAAATAACAATCAAACATTGATATAAACCCTAGATGTTACTGAAAAACTCACAAATTAATCATAATTAACCAAACATATCATGATCTACGTACCATTTTTTGATCTTCAAAACTTCGTTTCTCTGATCGATCGTTTTGATCCTTGAAGATTCAGTTTAGGGATTTCGCGTTTTGATTGCAGTTTTGGGATTGTTTGATCATTTATACGTAAACAAACGACACCGTTCTATTAATGGATTCAGGCGGCAAAAGCCCGTAGGCGGCGGTGTTGATTTTTTATTGATGGGCCTGGACCAACAATTGGACAAATTGCACAAATAGCCGATAATAGAGGTTGATTTACGTAAATATCCATTTTTTTAGGTTATTATTTAAATTTGTCTTTTTTAAAAAAAAAAAGTTGTACAAATATAATCTTCGAAAAATAATCATTATGGACAATGTTAGATTCGAGTTAAATATTCTTCTCATGTACTGCTTAATTTTGCAGATAAATATTAGATTGTGGTATAATATTCATGATAAGATATAAATTTTTTAGAGTGTTAGTAATTTTTTCGTAGGTTTTTTTTTAAAAATAAAATCGTTAAATTGTTTTCTAAAAGGTTGTCAGATCGCAGAAAAATGAAATTGGGTCATTTTCTAATAGCGTACAAGATTTTATGGTTTAACTTTTTTCAAGACTCATGTTAAAGGCATAATCATAGTATATAATTTTTTATAAATATAATCAATTTGAAATCAATGGTGTTTCAATATCTAACTTTAAACGATTGGAATATAAGTAAAATTTAATTTTTTTTAAAAATTTGGCTTGATAGTCTCAAAACCTTACACATGCACTTGTATTTTATTTTTTAGCCATCTAAAGTCTTATACTCACATTAAAATCCGATAATTGCTCTTCAGATTGATCTGTTTTTGCCATAGTCATAAAAGAAATGTTTCTTTTTTCTTTTCTTTTCTTCAATATCATAATGAAGATTTGGGTGGTATATAAATGTGAAAACCATTTTAGATAAATCCCACTAAAAGTGCACTTATATTATTGCTTATTATTTGTTTCCCATATATATTATTATACCCCTATGTGACACCATCAATACATTATAACTAGCTTCACTTTTTCCAAATAGTGTGTAGATTGCTTGGTAGAATGATAATATGGAGTACACTTGTTCCCCCATCATAGAGCAAAAGGACTTTGCAATTTAGTAGAAATATATATTTGCATGTTCTCCTTATAGAAAGAGAAAATAAAGAGTTGACTTTTATAAATATTAATCGTTTTTTTTTATAAAAAAAATGACTCTATTTTCTTTTCAGTTTGTTTAAAAAATGTATTGTATATTAATCACGTTAAATTATATGTATAAAAGTCACTTGTTATTATATAAAAGTTGAATTATTATCAGAATTCATAGTCTAGTAAGATCGATGAAAGCACTTTTTGTACATAATAGCGTGAATCTAATTTTCTTTGCCGTTCACCGACTCATTTGTTCCTCTTTCTCCGATCTCCTAACATAGTAAAAACAATTATAAAAGTTAAATTCGTATAAAATAGATGTATCTAACACTTTCGTTATGATCGATTCTCTTATATTTCTTTACTTCGAGCAATAAGTATTGAAAAAATACATATCCAACATATAAAACTGATGGTTATATCGATCTATATATTACACACATGGTAGACCTCATACAATAATACCTCTTAATTTCAAAATCTATATGGTATAATTCAGGGGATTTTATATTTTACATAATGACCACTTTTATTATTCCTTGAAATCTAAGTAACATTTATTGGGGAAAAAAAAGGTCTACCACCCCCCATTTCCTTTAATTTCCACCCAACTACTCACATAATATCTCCACCTTTCCTTATTATACACAACATTAAATTTTTAGCTTATTCACAAGTCTCACATGTAAGCAAAAATCCATTAGATTCAAGCTGTCAATCTTCAAAGTTTCTCAATCTCCAAGAAGTGAAAAAAAAAATTAAAATAAAAATTGATCCTTTATTATTTCAATATTGATGATCAATATTATTATCCATGTTTCCTCTTGTGATCAACATTTTCTTACAACATGGGCTTAAAGGTACCTCATGTAATATGTTTTGTTCTTTGGTTTTCTATACTTGTTCTCTTATTTCAAGAATTCAAATTCTTGAAAAACAACAATAAAGTCATTATATATAATGATCATGATCACCACTCTTTGTTTGGTCAAAGAAAAACACTTCTAGCAAGTAATTTTGACTTCACACCTTTTGTGAAACATGTTCATCACCACCATCATCATCATCATCATCATCGGGACGATGTCTACGAGCAACCGGAGGCTGAGCCAGCCGGAAGTCATGAGATTGATCAACGATATGGTGTCGAAAAACGACTCGTACCGACCGGACCGAACCCTTTGCATCATTAGGGTTTTGGAGGAGAGTTGTATACAAAAAATAATGAAATCAAGCTTCCTATTGTTTTATTCTTGATCAAGAACATGGTGTATGATCTAGTAAGTCTTTTTTTTTTTTTTGTGCTTTGTGTACATGGTACTAATGAAAATGCTTTGATATTATAACATTAGCTTATTTCTTTGGTTGTATTTATTGTTAGCTTGAAAACATATATATGAGAATGCCATGATCATTTTAATATAAATCATATAAAACTATGATGTATTATAAAACTCTTGCTTAGAACAATAAATAAATTACTTGAATATCATATCAAATTTAGGTTTTCTTTTGTCTCCTATCTGGTGTCTAGTACCCGCTTTGAAATATGAAAGTTTCATTTTAGAAATAAACACTTTCTAACAAAGAGGATTCTATTAATATCACAATTTAAATCTGAAATCTCTGATTAAGAAAAGCGCGGCGGAGGGGGCAAAATTAGGTTTGGTGAATGTTGTTGCATGGGTGAGTTGTGAAAGAAAATTGTCAAGGGAGCACATGAGTAGTTGTAACGGCACGGCAAATTAGAGAGGAATATTAGACTACTTATTAGCTATCATAATAAATATTATGAAATTAATTAATGTTGTTGGTTAGTATATAGTTATTGAAGGCTAAATGTGCGATGCACGTGAAAAGTTGGGTAATTAATTAAATATATACTAGCAAAATTAAATCCCCATGACAATACCTAAATGTTTGTCTATTAACAATCGAGGCGAAATTAAGATTTTGAATTTATTATAAATTGAGTATAGCTAAAGTTATATCTCACTAATTCTTATTTTATAAATGTTTTAACACAACAGTTTCATTAATATCATATATCAAACACATAAACGTTTCTTATAAAGACTTACACAAATTAAAATATTTAATAAGAGCTGGTGGTGTTTTTTTCTTCTTCTAATCGATATATGTATTAAGATTTGAGTAAATTTAGATTTACTTTTTACATGATCCGTTTCTGAACGTGACACTCTCGATACTAGGGTGCTTTCATTTCTCTCAAACAAAACTCATGATTATAATATTTCTGTATGAAAAAGAACAGGAAAAAGTTATAACATTATGAAAATTGATTGCTTGAGAATGCATGAACCATCAATTGCAAAAATATATATGCAATTATGCTGAATCTTATAAAAGTTAGAAATGTGACATTGAAGTTTAGACAACAAATTTACTTTTGTGCTTGTAATTTTTTATTATTCATGATAGTGATGTTTGTCCAGAAAAAACTTACTTTCCTGCGTGAAAATATTAAATGATTAGCGGCACGTAATATTGTACTATTTTCTTCGTTCATTTTTTTATTGTGTTACGTTTTTCGAAAGTTAATTTGATTAATTCTCAAAGTAAAATTAGATTACATTAATTTGATATTTTAAACAAAAAAAGTTAGATATTCAATAACTATACGAAAAGTACTATAATTGTAACTTTTTACTATCAATATCATGAAAAAACACATTGTAAAATATTAGTTAAAGTGCGTATCGTTTGACTTTAAAAACCAGGACAGTTGATAGTGGGCGGAAATAGTAGTTGATTTATGTTTTTATTTTATTTTTAAAAAAAGAAAAGATAGTCGCAAAATATATCGTGTTCACGTAGGGTTCATGCCTTCGAGGAAGATTCACATTTTAAAGGTGTGTGACGTAGACAACATGTCTTTTTGATGTATGTAAGAATTAGAAGTGATTGCTTTCACCATTCAAACTCGTGACTATAAAATTTAGTTACTATTCCTTCATCCCAAATTAAACAATTACTTTTAGTATAGTTTTTTGAATAAAACGAGAACAATTATATGATTAAGTCATAAAAGTTATACACATGTAAAAACATACAAATGTATTCATTGCTCGTACCAACATGAATTGAGATGAAATAGTATTATATCAAACACTTCTCGAATTTGAATTTTTGAAATAATCTTTTTTATTCGCTATCGAAAATAGACTACAATATTGCATCTAACCCTTAGATCTTATATAATCATTCAATATACTTAAAGCAAAAGCACCAAACATACTCTTTGCATTTAATTCTTACGTAGCGTTTAATTTATACCTCATTTGGTTTTTCTCTCCCATTTACGAGACAATATAATTGGGTTTTTTTTTTGGGGTAGGGGTGGGGGGTGGGGTGGGGGAATGGAGCTTTGGAAAGGAAATGATATAATGGTAGCGTTAAAATCATTTTATCGCTTTTTAATTAATTTTATGAGATAAGTGTTATCTTCCGTCAACACTCAACACAGATATCAAAGTAAAAAAAGATATTTATAGGTGTCAATTGTTTGCTAAAAAAGTATATGTTATAAAAAGGAACAAAAAGAAGATGATGTCTTTCTGTCCCACCTTTTCCTCCTCATGATGGTTAAGGTAAAAAGTTAATTAATTGATTCTTAATTAACCTTCTCATTGGTGGAACAAATTAATTAAAGGAAATGTCATTTTCTGTGTGTTGTTAATTACCCAACAAATAATCTAAAACTCTCTAGAAGATGCAGATCATTTTTTATTTTATTTTTCTTCGTGATGTCGTATTAAGATTTTATTAAATTAAATTTTATTAAAAAGTTTCATATTTAAAAGTAAAAAGCTTCTTAGCTAACAAAAGGTACCTGTAGTACATGAAGTTTCGGGTTTGAATAGCTTTGAGTACGAATTTATTTTTGTTAAAAAAATGTTTTATTTTTTAATTATGTGTGATTTTTTTAAGCAAATTTAAATATAATTAAGCTTTAATATAAATATTAGATAAGAAGAAAAAACTACACTAATACTACCATAAAATTTGCCAATTTCATATCATGGAAAGCACTTAGAATTACATGAAATCCTTGTATCAATTATAAAAATACATGCATCATGATAGGCAAAACAAAAGTCCACTAAGACTAGAAACAATATATATTATTCTTTTAAGTTCAACCTTTTTATGAAAAGAAATTAAAATATGATTGAGAGTTTGACTTGAGAAATTTTATAATGTTTAATTTTAAATTTAATTTAATTTCAATATAATTGTCGAATATCAAAATAAAATTTAAAATGAAAAACTAACGTATAAGGATTTCTCGATGACATCACAATTATATTCAAATGATCTATTATATATTAAAGGAATTAGAAAGGTATACATACAATGTTTTGTTTTGGTTGAAAACTCAAAAGTCTAAATTTAATTCGAAAAATTTCACATTATGTAACATCATATTCAAGATCTAAATTTAGAACCTCTAAAAATGTGTTTTTTTCTCTACGGATAGATACAAACTTTTATAGTATTTATTTGCAATGCAAAAGTTTTTTATTTTTCTAATTTTAAATTGCTTAACTTCACCCAACTGTTTGGATTACTTAATGTAAAGAAAGAAGCCAGGAAGGAAGGAGGAACCCCCTTAAATCAAGAATAAATTATAATAAGTGTTCATCCTTATTTATTGATCACATTATAAAAATTAATTTAAGTAATATCGTCAATATGAAATAATTTTTTATACTATTGGGTTATATATTTTAGGAAGCTTTTATACAAGTAAAATATCATATATCTTCTAAGAAAGTTACTTCTCAATGTCATTTGAATGATTTGACAATATAAAAAGCTATTTACCTTGATTTGAAAATATAAAAGATTATTAACTTTAACGATACATACAAATTAAACTCAAAAAATTCTAGAATATTTTATAAAAATACGTGACTTTAAAATAATGTATTAGGAATATTGTTCACTTAATAATGAACAAACCTATCGTATAATTAATATTGACCTAATCCAAACTTAAATAACTGATAAACACGTCTTCAATGATTTCAAAAGTGAAAAAAGTGCTTGAATTAGTCAAAATATAAATAATATATTAATGAAGCATGAGTTAGTAAAGACTTGGTAAAAATTCATTAGTTGTTAAACTTTATTAGTAAAAGTCTTCAAAGAAACAAACCATGAAATAATTTCTTAACCAAAATAATGATTTTCCTTTAATCTGTGAATTTTTTTTTTTTAATTGACTTAATTTATTTTAAAATATAAAAACAATATATATAAAACTCATAAGTTTAATGATTGAGTCATTAAAATAATTCCAAAGCAAAATTTAGAGTTGAAATATTTTTCCTACCTTGCAACTACTACAATTATAGTGTTGAAATCACTACACCATCAAAATAAAATATTGTTTAAATTATACACACTATGATATAAAAGTTTAATTATACTCTCGATATATCTTAACTTATTTTAAAAAGATTATTTTCCATTTATTATGATGGTTATTAATTAATGTTTATATTAATAATTTACTTGTAATTATCTTTTAAGTGATCTGTAAATAGAAACCCCACCCCTACCCTCACCCCACCCCACCCTACCCCATCCCACCCTTATTTATATACTCCTTAATTCTTCAAGACTTTAATTGATTTCTTCTTCATCTAATCATCTCCTAGCTTCTTCTCCCAACTTGAAATTTATCAAAATACCTTAATTTTGTTTAAAATGGTTCTTTCAATATTATTACCAAGAATTAATGGTGATAATTTATGTACTTCTACACCATTAGCAATTGGTTTATTTTTTTCAATAATAGCCATAGTAGGACTATGTGCTAAACATGCAAAAAAGTCATCAAAAAAATCCAAAGCTAATATTATTAGTGAATCAAAAATTGTTCCAAGGTTGTCATCACCACAACAATTAAGCCCTAACATGACCAAAAAAGGCGGTGAATTTTCCGATGAATTTTCCGGTGAAGTGGCCGGAGATAAAAAGGGTTTATGGCAAAAGACAATTATTATGGGTGAAAAATGTAAACCACCACAATTTTCAGGTGTGATATATTATGATTGTTCTGGAAATAGGGTTTCTGAACTTCCAAGATCACCAAGAGCAAGTCCATTACTAAAATATGCTTGTTAATTATTTTAGATTTTAATATCTATATAAAATTTTGATTTTTATATAATATGATCATGTTCTCTCTATTTGAATTATTGCAAAATGTATGGTGCACTCATTTTCACGAGATAATGATAAAATCTGCCTATATAATACTTTAGTATATTTCACGAAATAGTAATAAAATCTACTTACATATTATTATTTTTTATACTGAATATGATGGTATATGATGCACCTATATGATTTTTCCTTTTTGAGATTTCATGTGTGGATGTTGAACATTTGTAACATTAGAATAATTGAATTTTACACTATGATAATAGTATTCCAAAACAATAGTTTAATAATTTTATTGCAATGCAAATGGATAAGCGCTATATTATCAAAGAAGTTGTAATAGGAATTGAATCTGCGTACATTATATCTTTGTCAATATTCACTCGTAGAATTACACCTAGTATTTAGTACATGATGCACTTATATGAATTTTTCTTTTTCTCGGTATGTTTTCTTGAGTTTTTTAAGTTAATTTCAAGTATAGTGATTGAACTTTATTCATTATAACGTTTACGCTATAATAATAGTATTTCAAAACTATATTGTTGGGTTAAGGTAACTAACTTTTATCAATTATTAGAGTTATTTAATGTGGTCATGAATAATTTTTTTATTTTATTTTACTGTTATAATAATGGGTAAAACACAATAACCATATGCAATTAACTTGGGATTCTCTCTCTCAAGTTTGTTTGCTTGTTATTTTATTTAGGTTGTAAAAATTAATTAATTAATTTATTTTATTGTTTACTTTTGAAAAGCAAAGAGGAGTTTAGAGCATGTTTGGCTCAACTTAAAAGCTGGTCAAACTGACTTAAAAGCTGATGTTTGACTTATTTAGCTGTTTGACAATACTGAAAATAACTTATTTTAAGTTAAAAGTTAAAAGCTGGGTAGATATGCTTTTTTTTAGCTTATAAGTTGTTTTAAGTTACCATATTTTTATCTTTTTGCCCTTAATATTTTTATACTATCTCCAAATTACAACATAACCCTAACATCTTTTTTTTCTATTTTTTCCTTTTCACGTTTGGCATAACAACTTCAACACTTTTATCCAAACACATATTAAGCCCATTCAAACGGGCCTATAACTTTTCGTCTATATAATAAAAAGAAATTAGACTTGATCCCTTTTCTTTTAGTATAATATAATAAAATAAAAAGGATGACACCTTTTTGGGAATTGATTAGGGGCATTATAACTTTTTTGATCACAAATTCCAACAATTATAAAAATATATAAAGCTAAATGTCTTTTCATTCAATCACGTTTGGAACAAAAAAATATGAAGTAATACATAAATATAAGCACCAACAATAATTTTGAATTAAAAAAAGAGTGTTATATTATATATTGATGATTTTGATGAATTTAGCTTCAATATTTTCAAAGAATCAGTTTGATAATTATATTATTGATGTATGTAATATTGATAACGGATTCTCCAATTTACATGAATTTGTTGAGCTTTTTAAAAAAGTCTAGTTGAACAAGAATATATTTTTAATTTTTCTCTTGGTATTTTAATTTGTGAAAAACGTTGGAGACAAGGTATATTAAAAAATAATTTGCTAAGTTGATAAAATATTCAATAGTTATATAGTGTCTTATTGTAGAAAAAAATATTTCATATTAATTCGAATAAGTTTGTGAGACCAAATAATCCATGTGACTTGTGAGTAATATTATTGAAATTCTAAAGCTCATTATATTATAATTTCTATGATGAATGTGTAATTATATAAGGATAAATAAGATTAGAAATGACTGTTCTTAATAATGTTTGTAGACAAATATAATACATTCATGCACTAATCATATCATATGTAAGAAAAGTAATTATTAAAAATATTTATATATATTTAGAGAGCTTCTAATTCTAAATAATCTTTAATTTACCTTAAAAAACATAGTAAAACATAGTAATTGTTAAATGATAAAGTGAAATAAGTCCAACAAAAGCATCCATAAAATCCTTAAATATATCACTTAACTCCAACTAGTCAATTGAGGCAAGTTATTTAATTAATTACTAGTAACTAATAATTTTTTTTAAACTAATCAAATTCAAATTCTACTTTACATCTTTCTTGTTGACATTTATTTGAAAGGAAAAAAATAAAGTGAGGTAATGTTAACTTTTACTTCAAGGAGCAAAGTAAATAATTTGACTTTTTTACTCTATCGACATTTAGAATCAGTCAAATTTACTTAAATTTTTGTTTACTGAAATCTCGAATTTAATTTCTAAAATTAAGTAAAAGATATTTTTTTCTTTGATAAATTTTATATAATATGTATACAAATAAATCAGTGTTTCAAAAATCAAAATATAGTTTATGTAAATGAAAAACAAGAATATATAAATAACTACAATATAAAGTCACTGGAAATTTATTATGTTAGTATAAGGATAAATCTATGAAATTTGGAGAGAAAAAATTGATTAAACACCTTGTATTTTATTTAAATAAATATAAAAATAATAAAAACATTTGGCCTCCTCAGTTTTTTGCCAAAAAATGTTTAATATATTATTTATTTATTTCGCACCTAATTTTGTTATTATTTTTGTCTCGTTTTACACGACACATTTTTATTATAATTCTTTAAAAAGAAAAATATTTTCTATATTTAAAAACAATTTATTTTTATGAGATTATTCACAATCTCGTAAATATTTATTTATTTCAAGTTTTTTCTTAAATTTTCTATCTAGTCAAATATAACGCATAATCAGTTGACACAAAATGACTAGTAGAATAAAAATAATCATATGGTCTAATAGATAAAACTAGTAATCTCTTCATCGTGATTTCGAATCTTGAATATGAAAAAAATCCAAAAATTATATACTCTCGATTCTATCTTTACGAATTCAGATTAATCGAAATCCGGGTTAGAACAGAAGAGGAAAAGAGCCTAATCACTCATCTCCCTCACTTTTCCAAACTCTCAGTTCAATTGCCATCTGCAACTCTCTGATTAAACATCTTTCACCCATAGAAAAAAATGTGGAGTTCCAGTATGCAAATCTTAACAGCATCTTCATTATTCTCCACAACAAAGAACCCATATTCTGAATTTTTCAACCAGTCAGTGAAAAAGATAGAATCTCCAGCTAAAACTAGAAGAAGAAGGGGAGCAAGAATGGAGATTTTGGCCATGGCTAGTGATACTTCAGCTAAAAATGAAAAACCCACTAAGCTAATTACGTTTTTGGGTAAAGGGGGTTCTGGGAAAACCACTTCTGCCATTTTTGCTGCTCAGGTTTGTCAATTAAGTGTACATTTTTCTATAAAGATTCTAACTTTATGTTCTGTTTAATCTTTTATAAGCTGTTGATGGATGCTTTTGTTGTTTTAGTTAGAAACTTGGGATTGTGTTATTTGGGGGTGTATTGATGCTTCTTTAGTTATTTTTGGGTTTCCCACCTGATTTACTGAACCAGCATTGGAGCCAATTAAATTTGGATTGAAGGAAAGTCCCACATTGGGGGTATAGCGCTCCCTAACAAAGGTGATTCCTTAACCACGGGGACTCGAACACGAGACTCTAGTTAAAGGAGTACTTATAGACTATAGTCCAAGACAGCCTTTGTTAGTGCTTCTTTTATCATTTGGGGCTGAATTGAGTTGACAATTTTTTTTGTCCCTGGTTTCTGTGAGAGGATAAGAACTGTTTGTTTGTTGAATTTGTAAAAAAAAAAAGGATTGTATTCATTTGCTCTATGGAGAACTTGTATATTAGTATTGAATTTTGCTTGTAGAAGGCATATGGGTTAGTATTGGCGTAGAAAAGTAGTTGAGTGAACTGTGAAATTCAAGTTTTTGTTGAACTTTAAGGTCAAGATTCATACAGTTAAATGCTATATAGTCTCACTGTTGAAAGAACATTTAGCTTTGGAGTTGAATAATTTTGTCCATTTATTGTTTTATATAGCGAGACAATTGAATTTTAACCAAAACAAAGTTAAGATTGTGTTTTCTGTTGACTGGAGTATTTCTTTTAAATGAGTCAAGCTATGATTTATGAGGTTTATGACAAGATACACTACTTTCAACCCAGCTCAGAATAGAAGAATGTTATGATATTTCATTGCAGTTACTTTCATGAATCATGATTTAGTTCATTTGTCTTCAACTGTTTTTTCTTTAGAAGCTGTTGACTTTAAAGAGGTATATTAGCTTTTAGTTACATATTCAAAATCAAAAGAGCACAGTTTCCAACTATAGGCATAACCACGTTTTCTCTTGTCACGAGCTCATTCTTTTGTTTGTCAGAAGGAAAACTCGTTACACTATGTCTTCCCTTTTCTTTTCCTTCAACACTGTGGGTAGTGGAATAAAGAATTGGAAAAACATCCGGGAGTGCAAGGGAGGGGGTAGGAAATGAACAAACCTCATGAATTGTTTAGAAGTTTGTTTCCGAGGGATTACCATAAGGTTGTTGTCTTAGGTGACCTTTTTTCTATAAAATATCTTGACAAAAACTGTGTCTGTATGTGATGATGAGACATAAATTTAGTGCTCACACAAAATATTAGCACTATTCATTGATCACTGCATCTTTGGCTCTCCCCTATAAATTTTAACAGCATGTTCTTCTATTTTATGGCTTATTATCTTGAGCACTGCCACTGCATTTCTGTTTTTTTTTCCCTTCCATTTTTCAGTGCAACTCTCAGATATTATCTAGTTCTTGCACATTAGAATAAAAAGACATTCCACATTGACCTGAATCTGCTTGTCTTTTCCCCTTTAAACCTTAACTAATGCTGTATCATATCAGGAATTTTGAGTCCCTCCTGCATATGATAATGTTACGTAGACTAACCAGCAAATTTCTTTTCTTACCAGCATTATGCAATGGCAGGGCTCAAAACCTGTTTGGTGATACATTCTCAAGATCCCACAGCTGAATATCTTCTGAATTGTAAGATTGGGACGTCGCCAATAACATGCAACGACAACCTCTCAGCTGTCAGATTGGAAACTACAAAAGTCTGTTCTTGTTTAATTACTTCATCTGTCTACCTGCAAATTGAGATTATACATTTGGTTGCGAATCATTTGGGCTGAACAATCATCAGTAATTGCAGATGCTCCTTGATCCTCTCAATAAACTGAAGCAAGCAGATGCTCGTCTTAATATGACTCAAGGAGTTCTTGAAGGGGTGGGTATGTAACTTAGTGGTGTGTTATCTGGCATTCTTTTGCCAGGAAATGGATGAGTCGCTCTTTGAGTAACTTTTTTCGAAATGTAGTAGGTGGTCGGAGAAGAGCTTGGAGTACTTCCTGGAATGGACTCCATATTTTCATCCCTAGCACTCGAGCAGCTTGTAGGATTTTTTGAAAATGTGGTTCAACAGAACAGCAAAAAAGAGAAATTTGACATTATTATATATGATGGCATGAGTACTGAAGAAACAATCAGAATGATTGGTGCAACCAGCAAAGCAAGGTTAGATCTTCTCCAAGACTTGTCAAATGTCTTATGTCTCTATGCCAAAAGTGATGTGGAGTATCATATCATTATTTCCACGTGCAGATTATACTTAAAATATCTCCGCAATTTTGCTGAAAAAACTGATTTAGGAAGGCTGGCAAGTCCCTCACTTTTGAGACTTGCCGAAGAAGCCATGACACTAAGCGGTAGAAATCCTAATCTGAATGGGAAAATGAGTTCAGAAATTTGGGACCTTCTAGAAAAAGTATTGGAGGTATGCCAGCTACTAATCTGTTTTCAAGATGCCATTCTATTTGAACTAAAGGTTCTAATGATTTTGCATGCTGCAGAGAGGGTCTTCAATATTTGCAGAACCAAAAAGGTTTGGTTGCTATATTGTGGTGGATAGAAACAGCCCTGTGTCTACGGCATCTGCTTTACGTTACTGGGGTTGCATAATCCAGGCTGGTGCACAGGTTTCTGGTGCATTTGCTCTTGCAAGACCAAATTCGAGTGGAGAAGTAGGGGCAACGATTGAGGACTTTTCACCTTTGCCTTCTGCTTTTGTTCCACATATCTCAGACGGAGCCCATTTAGATTGGGACAAAATTATGCAGGATAGTCATAGTGAGAGTGCACGGAATCTTCTGACTGTAACAGCTCATGAGGCCAGCATTCCTGCGGTTATCTTTGATCCAACCAACAAAATCGTCACTCTTCTCATGCCCGGTTTTGACAAATCAGAAATCAAGCTATATCAAGTAAGTAGTATGGTTTGTTTCACCTTTCTACATTATGTGTATGCTATGATTACAAAAATTGATCCTTTTGTGAACTTCAATGCAACAAAATTCTTCACTAGATAACAGATATTATTTTGGTAATAGACTGAATAAGCATTTACTAATCGATAATTTCTTAAGCATTTGCCATAGAAATTATCAAAAAGTGGTTGGCTTCTTCAGGGTGTAAGGCTCTCTTAACTGCAATGAACACTAACTATAAAACATTAAACAGATGCTTAGATTTACATGAAGCACTATAATATGTAGTTGAGTGATAGAGAACATTCTTAGCTTGCTGTTCTAGGTTGTCACAAGATTTTTGCTGTTAATATAGCACATGAAAAGTTCTACTGACATCTAACTTGCTTTGGTTATCCAAGTTGAGGGCGTTTTGACCTCTAAAAATGACCAAAGGCTCGTTGTTGTTATTTTTCTCACCATGTTCTTACAATTCATGCTACTGAAAACCAAATTATATGGTGAACTAAAATATGAATTTCTGGCTATTTGCAGTTTAGAGGAGGGTCTGAGTTGTTGGTGGAGGCCGGTGATCAGAGACGTGTGATTCGTCTACCATCTCAACTTCAAGGGAAGGTTGGAGGTGCTAAATTTGCAGATAGAAGTCTTGTCATCACAATGAGATAGCAGATGAAATCAAGAAACCTCACCTAGCCACAAGCATGCAGCTAGAGTCACTTCACATCAAATGTTGTAAACACCATTTATTTTATGAATTCTTACATGGCCAAGCATTAAATAAATCATTCTCCTATTTATATACAATGGAGGTTGTCCATGTTAAATGGAGAAAAGGGTACTGATGATTGAGTCCCCACAGATTATATTCTCAAGTTTCTTGTAGACACATTCTTCAAGTTTGAAGTTAATTCTAATAGTTCTCCAATTGCTTTAATAGTCATTTCTTTCTCATGAATATGCAGGTCCATATTTCACTCACTGTTCAGTGAAGTTTTTAAAGTGTTTAACCCTACACTGTTTATCCCTGTAACTTCTTTTTAACTAATCTGTGTTATCTGACATTCTCCTTGAGTTGAACCTTTTGAATTGTACAAATGTCCAAGATAGAATATGTTTTGCTATACTTGGAGAAAATGATGAAATATACAGTGACCAAAACCAAAATACAAATATTCTCATGGTTCTTGTGTATTCTCTCCTCCTGTTTGTGACTGAACACGACTCCTTAGTTCTTCAAACGCCTTCATGCTTTCAGCATCAAATCCTCCAGCAAACTGAAAAGGAAAAAAAAAAAAGGATTTTCAAAGAAAAGCTTGTGAATTTTTCAATCTGTATCTTTACTAAAACAAGTGAACTAAATGCAGGTGTAGTGTATATACCTGATGAACTCTGAAGGCAAAACGAACTCCTTGTAGAATCAAAAATTCTCTGTTTGGTTCCTTCTCGGGTCCATCCATGGCATCAAGCTCGGATGCTACACGTTTCATGTACTTCCTCGCCAATTGTACTGATGAAAGCTTTATCTGCAGAAGAGAAAAAACATAATGGATCATTTCTCTGCATACTTTGTTTTTGTTTCTTTTGGACGTACTATGAAGTGAAATCGTATTGTACGTTAGTTACTGAGGTTCTTGATATTTGTGAAAAATATGTTCAAGTGGAAACTTCACATTCTAAGGTTTTCCTTGCAGCATGGTTCTTGGTGGAAAAGTTTGTGCTTTTATGTTAAATAGGCTTGAGAAAGGACACCAGAGTGACGTTTCTAGATGAGAACATACCTTGCCAACAACACCTGAATCTTGCAACCAATCAGTAGGAATACCAAATTCTCTGTATCGTGATGCAGCCATATCGCGAGTACGCAGTAGTGCATAAACACTCTGTTCAACCCTGGCATCCAGAATAAAAACTGAGTTAGCTATAGATAAAAATAAAATGAAAAAACAAAAAAGAACTACACATGAAAGGATACTACTTCCAATTAAGTTGAAGTTTCAATACGGCCTGGAATAACTTGATTAAAATCTCAACTATTTTCACATCCTACTGGTGGCAGAGCTAGGTTTTTCACTAAGGAGGTTCAAAATATGAAGTCATAGGAGGTTCAACATCTACTATATATACATAAAAATAATTTTAAGCATTAATAATCAGTGTAATTTCCGCCTAAGGCAGATCAAATGAACTCCTTGTCCCTCCCTGGATCTGATGCCCCTGCATCCTACCAAACCTAAATTCTCTAGTTTAAAGATGAGAGACATAGATATCAGTGGAGACTTACTTTTCAAGCAACCTGTACATCTTTTTCAAAGCCACATCACATTGAAGATTTGGGTCATCCACAAAGGTAGTTACTTGCTTTTCTAGTTTCATTAGATCTTGATATTCGAAAGCAGCCTCTCTCAATGCATCCGCTTTTCCCTCAGGCCAGTCAAAGTGCTTGAGGACAGCTCGTTCGTCAACCTTGAAAAGAATCAGCAAGATACACTGTTAACAGATGCTGCAGGTACATAATGCAGAAAGTGCTTGGTCCTTGTCGCTTGAGAGAGATTAATTAACCAATAATTTTCATATCCACCATACAAAAGTATGATTAATAAGTCTTATTTAAGGAATAGGGGATTTGAAGGTATAGTGTAAAGAGGAACTACCAAAAAGGAGAGTTCTTCATCTAGCCAGTTCACAAATGCCACTAGATCCTCAATATTGGTAAAAGAAGCAGCACGAACTTCAGTTGCCAATGACTCGACAAATTCTCCTTGACTTTCCACATCAGCTTTCACCTGGTTTTGCACAATTATTGCTCGAGTCAGAATAGGGAATAGGAAAATGCGTTTCATTCAAAAAAGTAAGAGAAGTTCTACATACAGCTAAGAGGAATGTGGATCTGTTCTCTATCTCCCCGATCATGTTGCTTCTTGCATCTGATGTGTTTGAAGTAGCGGTTATCAAAGCTGATGATGTGTCCTTCTTTGACTCACGTTTCATCAAAGTTTGGTAGAATTCAACTAATTCAGGAGCACGATGGACCTTGTCACCTCCAGCTCCTCCTTTCATTAAAGATCCAGGAGGAGGTGGTGGTCTAGGCGGTCCTCCGCCAGGTGGAGGTGGCGGTGGTGGAGCACCAGGCGGAGGAGGTGGTGGGGGTGGACCTCCAGGTGCTCCACCTGTAACATTATTACCAGCTGGAGTTGGACCACCTCCTGATCGTTTAGGCGGTGGACGAGGAGTCCTAGTAGGTCTTTTCTCAATATTAACAAGTTTCATTTTGCTCACGGCTTGAGAGTCGGTTTTGCTATCACCAGACTGCTCTGCTGACTCACCAGAGGCGGAGACCACCGGCAAAACTGGTACTGACCCTGGCAGTGATACAGGCTTCTCTTTCAATTGAGCAAGTTTTGGAGGCAAGGTCTTCTCAAACCTTGCTGCTCTTGCCTGCTCAGCTTTAGCCTTAATTGTCTTCTCTCGTTCTACTGCCAGCTTATGCCTATCTTTGAATGCCGGGTACTTCTCATCTAGAACTCCTTCCACCGATTTTGACATTAGAGTAAACGATGATGCAACTGAATTCAGTGTCTCAGCAGAAGATTCTTGTGTCCTAATCGGTGGAAGCTTTGGTGTTTCCGGGGAATCGTATTCCTCAGCTGTTCCAAAACTAGTGATGGCTACACCGTCACCCGCGTTCCTAAGCATTAGAGATTCCAGAGGACCCCTTGGTCTTACACTCATACTCATCCTACCAGGAGATGCTCCTCCAAGAGATCTTGCTGGTGAAGACATAATACTAGAATCGTCTTTACCACCTCTGCTGCCCCATTTCTTCAGCTTCTGGATTAAGTTGGGCTTTTTACTGAAAGTACTAAATCTGCTAGTGGAACTGTCTATAGAAGCATTATCAAAGTCTTCACTACCGGGAGAAGATGGCTGAGAAAAATTGCTTTCGAGATCTGTATCCCCTTGGCCTCGTTCGGAACCTGCATATTCTAACATCAACTGTTTGGCCTTGTGCTGAGATTTTGGGCTCAGGCTTTTGCTGAGATCACGAGCGGATACTTTTCCTTGAGGTGTTTGGTAGTTCCGAAGTTCAAATCTTAAGCATGCATTGACCCAACGAAGATAGACTAGCTCTTCAACTTCACTGAATCTGTTCATTTGAAGTCCTTCTACTTGTTTTAGAAGATCATCATTTGTATGCTTCAAATTAGTTACTTCTTCCCTCACCTGGGCAACCATTTCATTCTGCAGAAGCATGCCAAAAACAAGTCAGGAATCGTCAAAAACATCACACAATCTTTCTCATTAGAAGCTGAAAATCTCCCATTATTCAGTGGTGGGAGCGAAACACAATTGTCAAAATTAGGGGCAGAGCTACAAGCTCGTCTACAGGTTCAGCAGAACCTAACTTTGGTTCAAGACATTGTATTTGTGCTTCACAGTTTATTTAGTATATACAAATAATTTATCCAGAAGCTAATCTTTTCTAGAAATCAGAACCCGTAAAATCAAAATCTTAGTTCCGTCTCTGGCCGAAACAGAAGAAACTAAAGAGCATGAGAAACAACAAAGAATTTTGATAATTACAGGAAATCAGAATATGATTATAGTTCCAAAATATTTTTACAAACTTGAGAATAGAAAGTAAATGCATAAAGAAAGAAGAGCTATAAGTTACAACACGCAGAGATTGTCCTATACTTGATCAGAGACATGAAAATACTGGTATCAGGAATTAAAATTTACCTCCGTCATATTAGACAACTTTGCTATTTTAGATTCAGCAGCATCCAATTTAATAACCAACTCTCTCTTTTCGTGTTGAAGTTCTTTGTTCTTCCTCTTAAGTTCCATAACCTCCACTTCCAACTCCTTCACAAGTTTAAGCTTCTTGTCAACCTCGGAATCTCTCTTGAAAGCTTCCTCTTCCTTTTCTTGAAGTCCAGTAACATGTTGTTTTAGCAACAACAACTGAGCTTTCGTTTGGTTAGCTTCGAGTTGCATCTGCCTTTGCAGCTCCTTAATCTTGCTTCTAGCAGCTTCTAGATCTTTCCTAGCAGTAGTTCCATGAAAAACCTCCTCTTGAAGCTTTTGTTTCTCAGCCTGTAACGTATTTATCGTGATGTTGAGCATGTCAATCTCAACAGCCTTAATCTTGAGCTGCTTTTGTAATTCGAGGACATCGGATTCTTGTTCCTTCAAACCATAATACTCAAGCAACTCCCCTTCAAGCTTCACCTCCCTTTCCTCAAGTTCCTTAACAAGGTTTCGCAATCTTTCAAGTTCATTCGCGTTGTAGGCCATCTCAGTTTGGTAAACCCTCTCTCTCTCTTCTCTTCCTGTATCATACTTGTCACTTGGTAACGGAAATTCAATCTCCCCGGATAAAAGATCTTCAAATTCAGGGAAAAGATCATCATCAAGATCAATTTGATTACCCTGTGCTGGATTTATAATTCCATTGATTAATTTAACTTCTTCTTTCTCTTCTTCCTCATCCTACAGATCGCCAAACGAAAAAACAAAAGACAAATTTCCAAACACAATCAGACCTCTTTATAACAACATTTCGCTATAACAATAACATTTTCTGTTGAACCAATCCTACATGTTATATATATTATAAGTTCTCTATAACACCGTTTCACTATAAGATCCAAAAAAGGTTCGAAAACAAACATTTTTAACTCAGTATCAAATTGTTCTTACAGAAGATATCAACACTATCAAGCAACAAAAGAGTACACAAATTTCACTATACTTACAACCACTTCTTTGAGGCCATCCGTCGAATACAAGAGCTGCTCCTTTTCATCCCCTTCGTCCCCTCGTTGTTCAAGCAATGGTTCACCATTTTCTATTCACCAAGTTCATAAAACAACAACATAAACACAAATTAGCCTCAAAAAACAAACTCTAATAACCCATTTTAGATGAATTTTCCCATTAAAAATTGAATCTTTACAACAACTGTTCCATCAATACCTAAAACCAAATAGTACTTATTTGCAGCTAATCAAGAAAATTACCTAATGATGTCTTTGAGGGTTTTACATTTATCTGCTTAACTGCATAAGCAGCTATAGAAGCAGCAACCAAGAAACCTACCCTAACTATCATGTAAGTATTTTCAATGGAAAGAATTGAAGCTTCAACTCATTTAACAATAAAAAATAACCCCCACCCATTTTTTATGAAACCCCATAGCTCAAGAATCAATCCATAGCCTCATCAAAAATGAGAAAAAAATGAGAACCCCACAATTGATAATTAGTGTAATGGTGCAGTTCTTGAAGGGGAAGTGTTATAATCTTATCAAGAAAGAAAAAAGATTGGCTTTTTAATGCACAACTGTCAAAAACAAAACACAGAGAACTACAGGGAACCACCAATTTCTTGAGTGGCCAATGTTTGGCCAAAGAAGATTGACATTTTTTTGGATATAGGACAGGGGTTTCCCCAAAAACTTGTTGATATGTAGAGGAATATTCAAGAAGAAAGGGACTTGAGTACAGTAAAAATATGATGTTGGGAACAGGTGACACCCTAGATTTCTGCATTCTCACTCTAAGTGGTGAAATAATTTGTTTTATCCTTAATTAGACGTCTCAGATTTCGTTTGTGTTACAAGTAATAAAAATTTGTGTTTATTAGAGAGTTTATCCTTAGGTAAATATCTTAGATTTGAATCTAAATATAAAATTGTCAATTAAAACCTAAACATGAAAATGTGTTTGTTAAAAAATATTTTTACCATCATGAATATGAATAGAAACTAAATGATCCGTGATGTTTCAAATTAATTTGATATTTAAGTATAGACGAATATAAGGACTCATTATTATCAAGTCTCGGATTTGAATATCGATATGAACACGTTTCTATTAGAGGTTTAGATCGAATATAGTCGCATTTGCTAGAGAGTTTATTCATAATATGAACATGGATATAAACTCGTATTTATAGAGGTTAGAACCTGAATATGAAATCATAAACTTGTTTTTGTTAAAGGTTAAAATCGAATAAAGTCACATTTGCTAGAGAGTTTATTCTTAATTTGAATATTGATATAAAATTGTATTTGTTAGAGATTAAAATCTGACTATAAACTCATATTGTTAAAAATCATTTTATCATTACAAATATAAACCTAAACCAAATGATGTGTGATTTTATTTTTACATAAATTCAATATTTAATTAAGTACATAGAGTATAAATAATCATTATTCATCAAGTATTAAATTATATACCACTAGACAAACGCTCTATAATTTCTCGATTATAGAAAAAAAAATTAAATTTATTTTTTAAAAGCTCTTAAGGTAAAGAATTGGAGTAAAAATTTGTCTTTTAATGCTTAAATGTTAGTCCAATTATTTTTGTCATTGTGCAGCTAATAAGATGTGACTTTTTGTTCATTTATGGATTCCTAATTATGCAGACTACAACCACAAGAGTCAATTTTTAACTATCTTCTTTTTTAACTAACCACGCGTCCGAATTTATATTGAAAAGTTTTTAAAATAACACGTTTTTTTATTAAAAATAATTTTTTATTAGAGACTCGATCACATCCGTTAGTTAAAATAAATGAGTATTTTTCACTCCACCATAACATCATAAAATAACCATTTTTTAACTATTAAAATGAAGGAACTTAATATATTAGTACCTATTTCATCTAATCCCTAATTAAAATCATTTTTAGAGTTAACTTAATTATATGTAACTAAAGTTTTTTTACTTATTTATCAATGTTCTATATGGCACGAGTGAATTAAAAAAAAGTATTTGGTCAAGGGCGCAAATACTCAATTAAGATCGATTATATGAACTTTCATTATTCATATCACTTTCATCTAAAATCTGTTTATAGCTAATATTATTATTACTCAAATGTACCAACTAGAATTTTGATTAGGTCAATTAGATATACCTGATTAGTATATTTTACTTGATATGTCCAATAATTAGTTCATTGTAGCCAACTAATCAAGATACTAATCTTACTAGAGATTATTCTCAGAATAAAAATATTAGTTTGAATAGATGAAGATCAAGAAAATATTGTGATATTAAATGTGGGGGCCAGATGTAGCTTTTGGCATAAGAATAAAGAAGCAAAAAAGAGCAAAATTGACATTTAATTTGTGCCTTAGCTTGTATGGATTTTTATGTATGGACTATATTAGTCTACACATAAAGCATATTAGTGATAACTTTACACAATTTTGACAAATATTTACCAAAACATAAGTCCCTTTTTGGCATAATTTGTGTAATCTAAGATTTTTTTGGTCGATAACAATAATATATTCAATGTAATTTAATAACTATAATCTGAGAAGGGTTATAGAAATTTTATCTCAAAGACGGAGATCGTTTCCGATGATACATCGACTCAAGAGAAAAGATCCAAAGCTATCTAGAAAAATAATAATAATGAAAGTACGAAAAAAGATCATACCAGGATGCGCTGCATATCAAAATTAGTCAAGACTCCAATACAGATAACAAACAAACACCGAATAGAAAACCGAAAAAGTAAGTTTGGATGTAAAGCTATTAGGTCCCTGCAAATAGATTGGAACTCAAGAGATTCACTTTGTTAATAAAGCAATTCATTCTTCAAAATACAACAAAAAAAGTTACTCTTCAATTTCTTTCTGCTAACGACAGAGATCAACAGCTCTTATATAGTTTACAAGATGCTACCAAGAAAATATTTAAGAAGAGAACTGATCATGACAATGACAAAATGTACATCAAAACAGATGGATTATTTAACTTATAGGAAAACTTTTTTCCTATTGCTCCTCCCATCTCCACCTTCGTTCAACCTCCTCGAGAACTTTAGCACGAGCTTGACTTCTTCTTGCTTCATCCTCTACCCATGATCTGTTTCAACAAAACATGCATTGTCAACTACCTAAACATGTCGAAATTTCTACTGTTTCAGGATGCTTAAGCTCTTTCTACTAATATAAGTGTAAATTGAAACAGAAAATGCAACCATCAGATCAATAGAATATTAGAAGTAGTTACCATAACCTGGAGTTAACAATTTCAAGCTTAAGAAAAGAGCTGTAACCGAGAAATCAATGGAAGTTCCATGTGAAGACATGGAAACCAGTGTAAACTACGTATGCAGTATGCATCAGTCCTCACCAGAATGTATAACGGTTTGAATCTTAGTTACATTCTTGCCATTATCCACATCTCAAGATTATTCCGCTACAGAATTATTAAAAGTATACATAGCTAAGATTAGCATATTCGTGGTTCAGACTATAGCACTCCATCTTCAAGTTCATAATCCTCCTTAGAATGTTTAATAATCGTTTTTTGGGATTGGCAATTTGACCGAATTCGGTGAAGTGTCCTTCTGTTCTGTAATTAATCTTTGCATCCAAGGGATATGTTTGTCTAGCAAGGGGAACATTATGATCCCCTATCATGAGATGCATATTATATCATTCTTTCCCATTTTTTGCTTCTTTTTTCCAGTGCCATCCCAACCTTAATGCTCCACCATTTCCCTCCCAGGCAACCTCACCAAAAGAAAAACTATATTTTCGGTTTTTATTGCACAATTTCATGCCAATTACAGACTATGAATGTTAATGAACTATCAACCTCTCTGGTAATACCATCCTTGGTAAGGATATCACGTTTGTTTGATTGTTATCGAGATTAGTCAAATTTCCTAAAGCTATTTAACATTCACTAAACTTCTACGTGTTGAAACTCCATAAAGCTATTAGAGGATACAACAAGACAAATTAAACAACAGTCGCCATTCAGAAAAAGACATAGAAGTAAACAAAAGCTACAATTAAGTGATTAACACATATTTGTACCTCAGTTTTCGCAAAGCTTCAATCTCAGCTTCCAACATAGATTTTTTGTCAAGCAAAGCTTCATGCTTAACCTGCAAATCATGAATCATACCACTTAAGTCACACTGCTCATCCACATGCTTAAACTTCTCGCGTGCAAGCTTTTCGGACATCTCATCAACCTCTTCCTTGAGACTAGAAAGTAGCTGCTTCTGACAGTCTAGAGCTGCCTTCTGCCTCAGAAGCTCAGCTCGAGCATTCTCATGTACAATTTTTTCCTGTTCTAAATCTCCAATAGAAGCCAGATAAGCACTTTCTACCTCTAAACCACGACTTCTTTCTACTTCCATATTACTCTCCCAAATCCTTTGTATTTCTCCTCTATCAAGTAGGTCAGACTTTATTTCTTCCACTGTCATAAGTCTCGATAAATTTTCTGCTTCAAGTTTTGCCAGCTCACTTTGTATATATTCTTCCATTCTCCCACTTGTCAGCGAAACAGCTGCCTGAGCCTTCGTGGATGGTTTATCAGGCTGAAATCGTTTCGCCTGTCCTGTAAATGATACATAGGCGATCAACAAACTTCCCAATCCAAAGTTTCGGTGTACTTAACTGTCTTGCATACACTAAATTCCTCCTATATCTTTTTATCCCAAATGATTTGGGTGAATTAATTAATTTACTAGGATGTTTGTACATGTCAAAGAATGCATGGGTGACATGCAAGTATTTTTTGCATAGAAGTGGTGATATTTTTGCCAAGGGGATCTCATAAATCTAATTTCGTGCATTAGTGCAAAACAGAGAAAGAAAGAGACCAAAAACTCTCCGAAGAATGCTCTGTTCACCAGCCCGTAAATCCACAAAAAGTTCCACCAAAGCTTCAGAATTGATGTCCCTTACATCCAGAAAGGCTATGTTCTTCCTTGATATCTGAACTGTACACACAGTCAGATATTCAGGCAGATAAAGGGCATCAAAATTTCATTGAAGTTGGAGCATGGTTTTTCCCCTACCTCTTTGTCTATCACTGGCATGATTTCATACTCTATTTTGGCTTTCCAACTAATCAGATCTTGGCGAGACAAAAATCTGAAAAAGCAAAACAGACATAACTCAAGAAGAAGCATAGACGAAGGTAACAAAGGGAGAAACGGATGAAGTGGCAAAAACAACAAAAGGGAAGGGAGAGGAGGGAGAGATAAACATCATAGTACCTATCGGGGGAAAAACAGACGCCCTGATCTTCTGAAACATTTGGAGTGGAAGCGAACTTCTTATCTAACAGCTTGCTAGGAATAATACCAGCTTCAGCTAGGGCTGGATAACATTTTTTAAGCAAGAACTGAAAATATTAGCTCCTTCAAAGATGACATATATTATGCTTGGGTAACAACATGTCAAGCTTACATTGAATGGTCGCAAAATCAGGGTCTTCAACACCCACATCATCAAAGGCAGCAATTGTAGAGCCAGAAAGCACAACTGATGGAACTATCCGATGCTTTCTACTCCTAGAAGTCAAAAAACAAAATGGTTAGAGAAACTTGTCAGTGGTACTAATATTTTGTCTTCTTCCAACAAAAGAACTGGCCAAACAAATGATGTTGACCAAAAGTACCTTTCTAGTTGTGTATTTGCTTTAACTAACCATCTTGCATATTCCCTCCTTGAACATAGTTCATCTGCTTTAACATCATCTTCAATGATCTGTATACTTTAGATTATAATGGTGAAACTATGCTTGGAACCGAATCTAAACAATAGAGTGAAGTCAGAGAGAGAAGCACAGAAAGTGCTACAAGCATGTCACAATAGTTGATAGTAGAACTACAATATGGCTGTCTAATTTCCAATTATACCTTACAGCATAATGTCAAAGCCATGCTTAGAACCATACCTAAGTAATCGAGTGAAGGGTGAAAGACAGAGGGGCAAATAACATTATCAAGTAAAATCAAAATAAACAATAAAGATTACAAAATGTAACAGGCTAGTTTTCACAGGAAAAAACACATTATCCGTAGTCATATACTAAAAAGGAAAGATAAGGAAGGAACCACAGTCCAGTTTGAATGTGCAACCTACTAGCTTAATTACATTTCGTTGTTCTAACAACAGTATCTAGGCAACATCAAATTCTCCTGGTTACCTTCCCAAGGATGTTACTGTACTTCCTAAAGCCTCCCATCTCACACTCATCATAAGGAAACATGAAATACCCATGATTCCACACACACAGCAAAAGGTTCCCTCTGAAGCTGGCCATTAAAGTTTTGACCAAAAATAACTTTAAAACATCAGAGCCATCCGATAATTATGTTACACCACATATCTTGGAAAATATGCCGCTTTTGGTTTGACTTACTAGTGCAATACAAAGTTCTCTAGCTATCATGCTGTTCAAACTAAGTCAAGCACTATAGCTAAGTCTAATATAACATAGGTCGGAACAGAAAAGTGTACAAGTAGAGCAGGAAAGCTTATTTCTCAATAAAGGTCAGGCAACTATACCTTGAGTTTCTTCAACATAAAAAGAGCTTCTTCTTGAGTAGAATCTACAGCAAAGGGAATTGTAATTCGTCCCAGTACTCCTCTAGTTACTCCTTTAGTTGAAACATTGTGTGTCTCTTCAAAATGACAATGAACCAGAAGTTTTGGCCAGGGAGGAATAAAATTAAAATCAGAACTAATGAACAGAACGCTATCATTCTATGTAATTCCAAAGAAAGAGAAAATGGTACAAACTACAAACTACTACAGCACGTAAATTAAAAAAAAAAACTACTACTATTAGCACCAAATCAAGCTCAAAATAAAATGAGATAACATGGGTGAATGCTGACAAGCGTTGAATGAGGATTTTCTTTTCAATTATCTTTACATATCAGTTCTGTTTTAACTTTCAGATGAGAATAAAATGAAAACTGACATTTGTGAACTTAAACTTGCATGTTAGAACTAGCCATACAAGTTTCTTTTACTGACATGAAGAGAAGAACAGAAGAAATGTGAATATTGTTGGTGTACACTTTCCAGGAGAATTAGGAGTTTTTACTGTCTTGTCTATCTGTTCTCAATTGTTTCAGGGGTTCTTTTATTTTTATTAGTTTCCTGGAAAATGCACCAAGCCAAAAAAAGCAGGAGCATACGGAAAAAATAAAAAGAGAAGAATGAAATCAGAGAACAAGCTTCTGAACAGGAAATTACAAGTTCGATCCAAAAAAGGAAAAGGCTAAACAGTTTCTTCTTCGATTTTTGGGATGACGGTGATGTTGCAGCTCGATTATTTCATCAAATGCCAGCACATAAACGGGTAATTTTACCAACCAATGCTAGAGAAAATAGGACTCTAGTGATTTTGCCTTCCCCTGAAATTTGAACCTGAGATCTCGGGATTCTCCACTCATTTAATTGACAACTAGGTCACATCCTTGGGTGCTGAACAACTTAAATTAGCACATTGGTAAACAATCGTACATCAAATGATGGAAAGGGAACAGGAAACCATATTTTCCCAAAAAAGAAAGAGACTATAAAGAGGTACTATTACATAATAAACAAACTACTCCCAACCCAAAAGAGTTCTAGTACATTACATGATTCAGATATTTTTCGAAAATATTAGCATTTCTCATGCGACTACCAAAGGAAGAAAGAAACAAGAGAACTCCCTTTACAAGCATTTTATCTAGACTACTGTATGCACAACTTATTTTAACAAACAAAGAACATAACAAAGTTTAGTTAAGCTCTAAAAACTTACCCAAGACAACAATTTTATCATCGAAATCAGAACCTCCCTCCACCGTTTCAGAAATCTGATCACTTTCCATTGACAAATCAACCGTTTCGCCATCTTCTCCCTTATTAGAAGCCTCATTGGATACTAAACTATCATGTGACTCATGGAGCGGCCCACTAAATTGAAATTTGAATCCTATAAAAGCACAAAGTACACCAAAAATTAAATTACATTTCTACAAAGCACAGTAGCAACACTATAAACTAACAAAAGCAATCCCAAAAATCTCACCTTTCTGGTATAGTGAAAAGTAGGAAGCAACACCAAGCCCAGCAGCAAGAGACACTGACATGCCAATAACCAAAAATTTCGATAAACCTGCAAAAGAACCCATCATTTAATTCCCTAATCACAAAATATCTCAAAAGTATTTTTATTCACACCACCGCCACCAACATACCCAGTGAAATCCCACAATATCTGAAAGACTCTCAGCTCATAGAGGGCAGTGTTACACAAACCTTGCCATTACTTCATGGAGCTAAAGGGACCATTTCCGAAAGACTCTCAGCTCAAGGGAAGCAAAACATAGCAACTAATAGGAAAGCAGTGCAAAGCATACATGCAAGCAACAGTAACAATCAACAACAACAGATGCTAACATATAACAAAAGCAATAAACTACATCCTCAAAAAGTCAATCAATCAGCTTAAAACTTGATCCCAAATTAGTTGAGGTGGACAATAAAAAATACCCTTTTTCTTCTTCTTTTCAACTGGAGGTTCAACAAAGTCCCAACCATTATACTCATCAAATGCATTTGGATCAGAAACACCCCAAGAAACTTCTGCAACTTTTTCTGAAACTGAAGCAGAAAGGGAAAACTTAGGAATTCTAGTCCTTAGGAGAAATGGGTATGAGGTAAAAACCAAATCTTGACTATAGATGAAAGGGGATTTAGGTGTAAAGATAAGAGAAGATGGGATTATAGAAGAACACATTTCTTGATTATTATTTTTTTTAGGGTTTTAGGGTTGTAATAGTAATGTGTTATAGGGTTTTAGATTCAAAGGGGTGATGGAAAAAGGAAATTTTTGGAGTTGAAGTTCATCTTCATCCTTTGAGCATCAATGGAAAACCTAACTTTTGATGCTCTTATTGTCAATGGACTCTCAAAAGAGTACTTTCATTAATTTGGGTATATTTATTTTTTTTGGTACAACTTTAAAAATGGTTTTTATGCAAATTTAAATTAGTGATTTTTAATAGTTTTGGTGTTCAAGTTAGTTTACACTATTTAGTTAATTTTATGAAGATAAGAAAATTATTTATATTTACGTTAAATTATATAAATTTATTGTTATTAATTAACTATAGTCTATATCATAGATGATATATTGTATATGTAAAAGATTATGAGTTTGAGTTGTGAAAATATTTTTTTAACGTTACAAGGGATAATATTGCAAATAATAAATCTTTGTGATTTGATTTTTCCTTTAATCGTGGACATAGAGGAAGTTTGATGCACTTAGCTATCCTTTTTGGTTATTACTAATAAAATTATATTTCAAGATATGTATAGCACGAATATAAAATATTAGAATAAGTATTTTACCTTTTGGAAATTGTTGTCTTTCATCAACACATGCAATTTTCTCACCGATAATTGTATCCTTAAAAAAACTTACATAGATCAAAGAAATCAACAACAAAGTATATTTACTTCAGAAAAATTTGAACTTAAAATTTTATGATTGGATTATTGTATTTTGATATTATTGAGAGAGAAAAAAAGAGCTTTGAAATTAAAATTTGTTGACAGGGTTTAAATTGTCTAGTCAATGCAAATTAATTGGCCAATAATTTAAATGGTGTATACTAGTGTATATTGTAGTTCACAACACAACTTCTCCATTGTGAATCTATCACACAGGGAAAGGTATCAGGTATCTCATGAAATTAGTTAAGATACGTGAAAGCTAACTCCGACACATATATAACGCAAATTGACTCACACATCACAGGTATCAAGAAGTGTGCCAAGAACACTGAAGAAGAACCAGCAAGACTGGCATACCAAATTGCAAGAAAGATTGGGGAAAAAAAGGAACCTGTTGGACCTTCTTCATTTTATAAACAACACAAATAAATAGTGTATTTACATGAGAATTTATCGCGGTGTATGAAAAACTAAGAATGTAGCTTATTAGTAGAGTAAACACTCTTCGAATGTGGTGTTTGATGTTTTGGTAACACAGCAGCAAATATCACCATGCCGCTGAGGAGAGCTAAACTGAGTCCCATGCCATTTACGATCATGGATTCTGTGCAACGTTTCTGTACAGCTACGTGTTTGTTGCAAGAGCAAGGTTAACTCTCGAGGGGGGGGGGGGGGGGGGAAGTCCTGTTCTGATTGTTGACACTTGCCAAGCAATGTGTTAAAGACCGAGGAATACATGCCATGGGAGAATACGTATTCTTGTCATTCGCACTTCTCCTCTGTGCCAAAAGCTTAAGAAGCCCATCAACCACTGCAGTAACATGAAACATCATTACAAGCAAGTAAAACTTGTTGTCCGGTTACAAAAGGTGCCTTACAAATGAATCTAAATACTCAAGTTGATATGCAAACAGAAACATTGTGCTCGACTTTTTCACTAGTTCTTGAATGATTTGATGGACAGTGGGGACGAGTTGGAGTGTTTAGTTGCCGGTTGAGGTGTCTTTATGTTTACTTGTCAGCTGAGGCCAAGTTTCAGTGTCTGTTTTCGACTATATTTTGTGTGGTACTTTAGTGCAAAGCCGAACTTCTACTTTACCTCATGGTGGACATTTTTACTTGATAATCTCCTTGAGCAAAAAATGTAGCTTGTCGGAGTTGGATTTTGGCTAGGTGAAGGAGCAGCACGAACAAGTATAATAGCAATTATAACCAATTGATGTGTCAAGAATTTAAGAGTGCAATGCCTAATGAAAGATGACACTATTAACCCCTTTCCACTCTCACAATGCAGGTATATATAGTCTGCAATTATTTCCCCGCACATAGTGTAACGTGTATGATTCCGCAATACATATACGTGAACCATTCTTTTGATGTACCTCATGAGTTCACTCTCCGTGATCTATTATTGCACTCTTTTTCAACTCTAGAGCGGAAGAAGGGTTGTGAATCCAGTAAGGTAGTGCTAAATTTGTTGTTGTCTTGGCTAGTTAAAAAGGTTCTCAGTACTCCTAACTGGAAGCACGTCCTTATGACCTATGTTGCTCGACCTCCAAAAACACTACCACCATCATGTCGGATCCTTCAAAATTGCATTACTTTCGGAGGATCTGACCCACCTGGCTACATTCTCGAAGGATCCGAGCATCAAATATATTTACTGGCACTACCAAGTTATAGAAGAGACACATCCCAAAAGCAAAAAACTGTTGGGCTAGAAAAATATCGACTGATCCAATTATTTCAAGACCCCATTTGTAGGACCATTTCTACATCCCCTTATACATCTCCTTGCTCAAATAAACACGTAGTACATCTATCAAATCTCTAGGCCACGTTGAAGCTTCTCGATTCACATATTACAATTATTGCACTAATAAAAGTGATTTTATCCTAATTTCAAAGATGTGACATGCCTGATGCCACCAAACAACTCCCTCCCTCCGTTTCAATACTTTAGTCTTACTTTCTTGTTTAGTCCGTTAAAAAGAGAACATGTTTTTCCTTTTATTTCCTGCTTTCCACATCTTAGCACATTCTACGTATCTTCAATTAAAGACCAGAAGATACAAAAGTCTTATCTACTTTCGTAAACGTCGTGTGAAGGCAAAACCAGTTATACAATTGAAACGGAGGGATTACTATAATATATAGGAAGTAAACATAGAATACATGATAAGATACTTTATACTTCAAAAGGAATAAACAGTACTAATGGATGATAAATTTACATTCTAAAAAGATAAGACAACTTTCAGAATCAACTTCAATGTCATACTTGGAACTTTATGCAGACTCAAATTTAATGTCATTTTTTCTTTTAACTTAAAGAAAATTTTGACCAAAAAGAGATGAGGGAACAAAATGTGCAGAAGAAATACCTGAGCTCCAAATAGGGAAACACAAATGATGCCCATCCAAGAATGCAAACTATAGAAATTAGTCACAATACCATCTCTGCTATGAAATTTTGTCCATATCCCAAAAACCCCACAAGCCAAAGCCAGTCCTTGCAGACACAAATGCACTGATTTCTTCAAATTTCTTGAACCTGGCAACCATCTATGCACTAAAATGGCTACAATACCCCAAAAAAAAACAAAAAAAAAAAGATTAGAACTTTAACAAGATATAGAAAGAAAGAAAGAACCCCACTTTCCATAATCACTTCCAACATAAGAAAAAAACAGATTTTTAACAAGATATACCAAGAAACAAAGCTCTCACTTACCATAATCACTTCCAAGATAAGCAAAAAGACTAGATTTTTAACAAGATATAGCAAGAAAGGAAAAACCCCACTTACCATAATCACTTCCAAGATGAGCAAAAAGATTGGATTTTTAACTAGACATGGCAAAAAAGAAACACCCCACTTTCCAAATTCAGTGATAAACTAACAAGAAAACAAAAAAAAAATGATTTTTAACAACATCTAGCAAGAAAGAAAAACCCCAGTTCCCAAAATCAGTGATCACTTCAAAGATAAGCAAAAAAGAGTGGATTTTTAACAAGATATAGCAAGAAAGAAAAACCCCACTTCCCAAAATCAGTGATCACTTCCAAGAAAACAAAAAAGAATGAATTTTTAACAAAATTAAGAAAAAAAGAAAGAACCCCACTTTCCAAAATTACTTCCAAGAAAAGAAAAAGAAAGGATTTTTAATAAAATCAAGAAGAAGAAAAAAACCCCACTTTCCAAAATCACTCTAAGATAAAAATACAAGTTGAGCTTACCTTCTCCACTTATAAGAATGAAACCAATCACCATCAATAATGGATGAAGCACCTACAAAACCAGAAAAACAAAGACTTCAACTCAAAACCCCCAAATTTTTTTAGCTGAAATGAAGTACATTGAAGCTTAAAGAATGTAACTTTACAGCATAAATAAGGTCTTCTTCTTGAGGTGAAGAAGAATGAGGGTAAAAGCTAGTTTTAAAGTAAAGAGCCCAAGTTAGAACAAGAAAAGCAACAATGGAAGCTGAAAGTCTTGCTAAGACAAGTAGAGAAAATGAGTGTGCAGCAGCCATGGCTAGTGAGTACAGTGAATCAGTGGTAGTGTTCAAAGTATTATTTGAAACTGTGAAACCGACACCTACAAATTGATCATCAAAAAGAACTTTTTTATATATCTAACTATTCATTATTCATTTTGTTATAGTATATCCGTATATAGTCAATATTAAGTTGATCAATATTTATATTTTATAGACTAGTTTAATATTGAGTTGTGTTTTAATTTAAAAGAAGTGATAATTAATGTATGAAACTCGCTAAAAAATAATACTCGTTTAAATATGTGTTGAGTGTCCTACATTAGCTAAGGAATTGAATATTTGAATAATAATCTCCTTGTACGCAAACTTTTGAATATGAATTAAGTTTATTTTATTTACATAATATCAATATCAAATTTATTATATGGTCTTCCAACGAATTCGAACAATCGTCCATTAGAAAAAGGTCAAAGATATGATTAAATTAAAGGCATGCCATTTTCTTTTTACTTTTTTCATGAATATTATTATAATGTAATGTGGTCACCTATACTTTTTTGATGATTGTTTCTTAGTATATTGCTAGAAAGAAGTTGATCTTATTTTGATTTTGATTCAAGCTAAAATAATTTGTGATATTTTTTAAGTATATAATTTATGTAAAAAAAAATATAAAAGTTAGAACTAATTTAAATACATTTTTTAAAAGGGAAGAAATCCATAATATATATAGGCATAATATATAAATGTGTCATTTCACTTGATTTCAAATTACATTTATGCCCTTCAATTTTGCATATGCACAAATAAACACTTAAACTTGTATAAAGTTGAACAAATATACACACATGTTCTACATGTCATTTTTTGTCTTACGTGGTGTCCTACGTGTATTGTTCCATGTAGGACTTATGTGTTTATTTATTTAAAAGTTGGAATAAGTAGTAAAAGGGTGTTGTGGATGTATATGAAGTAGAGATCAAAGTTAAAATGTTTAAAACCAAATTTATTATCCAAGATAGGTATTATGTATATTAAGATGATATATATATATATATATATATATAGAGTATATATATATATCATATATTATTATATATATATATATATATATAAATAATGTCACTTCTTAGTTACGTTTTTCTGTGCCATGAAACCAATTGAATTCTTATAATATTTTGTTGAATTGAATTCAAAAAGTACCTTAGGCGGGTGCTCTATGTGATAATTAACTACTTCTTTCCTTTCTTATTCTTAGTGACTCACTATCTTTTTGAAAATCATAAATAAAAATTGTTATTTTACTAATTTACCTATTACATAACTTTTTTTGGAATTCTACAAATTATTTTACACAATTAATTATATAATTAAATATAATTTGTAAATTAACACAATTATTTTTAATATTATGAATTACTAATATAGGAAGAAGGAACTTTTTTTTATGTGTTTCTCATTAAATTGAGAAGATGAATAGTATAGTCATGGTGGAGCTATAACTTTGTCATCATTTCTCAAGAATTTGGTAGTTTTGGTTTTAATTTTAATTTTATATTTTAAAATTTAATATGTATAAATATTTTATCAAGATTGTTTCTAAATTTAATTACAAATTAAAATTTCTAACTAGCTCAACTCGTATATAAATTATAAGTGAATGAAAGTCTGGGTTTGTTGATGTCTCCAATTTTACAACATATGTTACCCCACCCGGTCTAATATATAGCATGTTATAAGTATATATATACATAATATATATATATATATATATATATATAGATTTATATATTATATATTATGAACACTTGTTTTTAATCATAGAGATAAATGAAACATTAAAATCAAAAAATTTATTGATAAACAATAAAAAAAAAAGTGTGTCAATTCTTGTTCGAAATGGAATGAAAATGTTAATAGTATACAAATCCCACGGTATAATTCTCTTAATACATCACACTTATTATTATTCATCATCAGAATTTTCTAGTAGGTCCCTTATTAATCAACATATAATATTAGGATTAAGTAAGAGCACTTAATTCCATAAGTTAGTTAATTAATTAATTAATCACATATATTTCCTTGTTGCAGTTTGATGCCAACAATGTTACTGAATTTTCAGGTAAAAATTAAAGGTAAGTACAAGGACAAGATATGAAGCCAAATTGGAACTCAGTTTCTTATATATTATATTCTACTAAATTATCCCTTTCTTTTAACATAATACATCATTTTTTGTTATAGAGCTCGTAAAGATATTATAAATATTGTTATATAAACATTATATTATAAATATTTCTAACATATTACTGTACATCAAATGGATTGTTGCACAGTCTAAAATATTTTTATCAGTCCTCAATAATATTATTTAGAACTAAGTGATATATACATGAATTCAGAATATATCGAAACTAGTAAAATTCTTAGTATTAATGTACTCCAATTAATATTATAGGTTGGAAAATTGTTTAAGGGAAAGGATATATGGAGTATAAAGAATATATAATTAGCAAGATTACCTTTTTTTTATTTCCCCCCCCCCCCCCCCTTTTTGTCATTAATTAATCTTGTAGTTGTTTACCAAGCATAACAAGAAAACTTAGTTATATTAATAAAAACAAAAAATACACCAAACCATAATTTAAAATAACTAATCATACAAATTAAAGACAAATGAAGAACCCATTGTCCATCACTATTTCGATTCCTTTTTTTCTTCTATAAATACCATAAAACCCTTCAATTCCAATTCAACAATCCATAGCCAAAAAAAAATCAAAAACTTTTTTTTAAAATCAATTTACAAAAAGAAAAAAAAATGGAATACACTTGCAAGGATTTTAAAGTGGGAAAATGTGAAGGAGAAAAAATTGTTGATGGTGAAACTATGCCATTAGTTCTAAATCCAATTGAACCAAATAATAAGAATGACATAAATTCATTACTTGAATATTTGGAAGATAATAAGGATTGGTTTGATGATATGATTACAAAAAATAGTGCTGTTCTTTTAAGAGGATTTGATGTAAAAAATGCACAAAATTTTAATGATATTGTTGAAGTATTTGGTTGGGAAGATATTAGATATGTTGGACCAGCACCAAGAACACATATTTACAAGAGAGTTTGGACTGCTAATGAAGGACCTCTTTCTGAATTTATATATTATCATCATGAAATGGTCCTTGTAAGTGTTTTAATTTTTCTACTCGATTATTATCCGTCTTTTAAGATTTCTGTACATTCATTATTGAAAAAATCACAATTTGAAATTTTTCAATAAAAAATATTCTGTAATTATTTTTACAAATATTTTGATTTACTTAGCGAGGCAATATAATCAATAGTATTTTCTAAGTTTTTCAATATTTTAATGAGAATGTCACTTAGCTAGGGCATGGTCTTCAATTTTATTTTAATTTTATATGAAGACAGCCTAAAAGGGAATTATATTATATTAAACTTGATTAATGATTGGAGGAGTACTAAATGAATAATTGTCAGCTTTCATATGACACTTAATTATTTAGGTTGATCAAACAGGATTAAATCATAAAATTTGACAAACTTTTCTGCAAATAAACACTTTTAACTCGTTTTCACTATGTATCGCGGTCATTTGATGTCGTTGTGACACATGAATTCTGAAAGTGTTTAAATGATTATTTTGTAATTAGTTGAAATGTTCAATTGACAAAATAAGTACGAATTGATGTGCCTAGATGATCATTTTGTAAGTTAGAGTGTTCAATTGACACAGTAAAGTAAAAACGAGTTGATGTATCTAGATGATTATATTTTTTCTATGACATACATACTTATTTGTTATATATGTAGATAAAGGAATTTCCAAAGAAAGTGATATTGTATTGTGAAATACCACCACCAGAAGGAGGGGAAACACCATTTGTTCCAAGTTTTAGAGTAACAGAAAGAATGATAGAGGAATTCCCAGAAGCTGTTGAAGAAATAGAGAAAAAAGGACTTAAATACACATTTAGTGCTCCAAGTAAGAATGACCAAGGTTCAATGAGAGGTAGAGGATGGGAGGATGCTTTTGGTACTTCTGATCCTATTGAAGCTGAAAAAAGGTAATTTAATCATTTATTATTACAAACTTTTTTTTTATTTTCATACGGTGTTCGATATCAATTTTGAAGCTCAATAGTTTGACTTTATGTCTAGAAGTTCCACTCTTGAAGGAGAAAGGGGCTAAGCGCTAGCTCCTTATCAAAAAGATACTAAAGGCTCGAACTTGAAATTGTTGCTCATGATAAGTTATTTTACCCAATATTGGTAATTACATTCGATAAAAAGTTTGTGAAATTGCCTAGGGTTTGGGAATGAGTTGCTTGATATTTGTGTTAGTGGAAGGCAATCGATATGTTTGGGATAGTAAACACTACTATTATCCAAGAAAAAGACTTTTAACCTTTTGGTTATTTTGTATTTTCTGGCCGATTCACATATAAGTTAGTTGGTCTCTAATGTTACGACAAGTAGTTCTATGACTTTACTTTATAGTGAGTAAAACACAGTAATCATACGTGGAATTACTTATCCTTCGAAATAACTATCCAATTCAAAAAAATGAAATCTTGATTATTATAGGGCAAAAGCACTTGGAATGGAAATGGAATGGCTACCAAATGGTGGTGTAAAGACAATCTTAGGACCAAGATGTTTAACAAAAGTGTTTGATGGAAGAAAAGGAAGAAGAATGTGGTTCAACACATTGGTTGGAATGTATGGGAAAGACATAAGCTCAGCCATGATGTTTGATGGAACAGAAATACCACAAAACATAGTAAAAAGATGTGAAGAAATAATTGAAGAAGAAAGCATACAATTCAAATGGCAAAAGGGTGATGTTCTTTTCCTTGATAATTGGGCTACACTTCATGGTAGAAGGCCTTCTCTTCCACCTAGGAAGGTCCTTGTTGCTACTTGCAAGTAAATTGAATTTTCCGAGCTGAGCTGAGCTGAGAATTTTCACGTGTTCAATTCATGAAAAATAATAAAATCATTTGAGAAGGCATGATAAAAAATAAATTGATCAATTTAAGTTGATATTATTAGAATATCAAAATAAGGGAAGTAAAGACTTTAGAGATGTATCATTTTCTTCAAAGAGTTTATGTATTACAAAGCTTTTGTTTGTGAATTTGAAATAAAATGTATTACTAGATTTTATATTAAATGAACTATACTTTGAAGATGTATCATTTTGTTACCTCAACCAATATGTGCACACCTACTTTTAATTAACTAGTATAAGATCCATTTAAATTAATGACTTGTACAAGGATTATATGCATCTTTTTGTAATCTATTATCAACGTACGTAGTTAACCAATTAATTTGTACAAGTGATAAAGGTGATAGAAGTTTTGAATTTGAATTTTGAAAATAAAAAAAGTTCTTGTAGAAAGGATTTACCATTTATTGCTTCATAAACATCACGTCATTATAGTTCAAACGCTATATTATATAGCAATAATACAGAAAGTGATATATAATCACAACTCAAATAAAGATTTAGAGACAAACAAAAAAAAATAACAAAGAGATGTATTTTATAAATATCTAAATTTGAATTAATCAAACAAGTGAATTTGAATACGAGATGATTAAAAAAAAAGTATAAGAAATTAACATATGAACAATTAACTTGAAGATTTAGAGATTACCTAAAACAAAAGAAAGAAAAAACATTTATTTAATTAAAAAAAAAATTGTACTCTATAAATATCCAAACGCAGCCTTATTATTTTGGCGCTTTAAATCTTTCAATTCAGTTAATACAGTTTTTTCAACAGAGAAATGCAAAACGAACTTTCAATTTCTGTTGATTCCCACTTAGCCATGCTCCGCCTCAGCTCCGCCGCTGACGCCACCACCGGAAAATTCTCCGGCGACCAATCTCCTCATCAGCAATGCCATTCTTGCCGTTCCGTCAAGAAAATCCCACAATTCTCACCTGAAATTTCCACCACCACCATCGCCGCTGCCGGAGCTGCCGTCATTACAGCAGAAACACCTGCCACGTCATGTAAGAAAACTACCCTTTACGGCGGCGCCACCACCACTACTAAGGGAAAGAGACACTCAAACTGTCGTTTCTCTTCTTCTCTGGAAGAGCCATTTCCTAAAAGAACTGCCACCGTTATACCACCCATTTCCACCACCGCAGACGGTGGCGCCGATGGTTCCAGCGATACCTACAACATCAATAACAGTAACCATTTCCAAGGTTTCATCAAAATCCCACTTCAATATAACCAAGAATCTCCGGTGACTCCATCGCCTTCACCATCTCCGGCGAAACCACCATTAGCGCCGCAACTTCCTCGAACCCTTTATCGGACTACTTCAGATCCCACTGGTAAATCCCCTAAACCCCCTTCTTACCGTACCCTCACAAGAACATCTAGCTGGTCACCAAATGAGCTCAATTTCAACAATGGAGAATCTTCTACCACAATGGTTTGTTTGAATTTGTTTCTAAATCTTGATTTTTTTTTCGATTTCGTTAAGTTTTCTTTAATAACTTCTGTATCTTCATTTTGATTTTCCAGAAATCCCCAACTCACTCTGCTGTTGCAAGAACAGCTAGCTGGTCACCAAATGTTCAAGAATTAGGTGGTTTAGTTAACAATGGAGAATCTCCTGCTGCAATGGTTTTTCTCCTAAATCTTGGCTTTTCAGTTTTTTCCATCTTCATTTTTTTTTTTTTTTTTTTGCCTTGGGATATTTCGGAAACAGTCTTTAGTGGTAAGGTATGTGTACATTGTACCCTCCCGAGACCGAGTTTGTTGTTGTTGCTGCTTTTCATGGAGATTTTACTTTTTGTGTGTTGTAATATGCAGAGGTTAAAGAGAATGAAAGATGGAATGAGAGAAATGAGACAATGGTGTGACCTTATGATTCAAGAAGAAGAAGTAACTCTCCATGAAGAAAATAAGATTGTAAAGGTATATTGAAATTTTCATTTTCTATGTTTACTGGTGTTCTTGATCATTCATTCACCTTTTAATCACTTAGAATTAGTTGTGTTTTGGTTAATGTTCAATATAGAGTAGAAAAGATTTACCTTTTAAGTATTTAAAACTAGTTTTGTTTACTATGATGGGGTTCTGCACCAGAGTCGAGGGTCTTTCAGAAAACATGTGGAGGGGGTTCTTGCTTTTGTTGTTTACTGATGGAATTCGATTTCTTGGTTTCGAGTAGGATGATGAGACAGATAGTGGTGGAGGAGAAGCATTGTGTGAGGAGGCTGTATGGGTAGAAAGAATGGGGAACTGTCTGATTCTTCATTTCAAGTGTCCTTGTGGTAAAGGATATCAGATTCTGCTATTTGGAAATAACTGCTACTATAAACTCACCAATTTCTGAATTTGATCATACAACTCTACTTTTGTTTGTTTTTACTCAATGTGTAAACTTTGTTTCATTCCTTGAATAGCGTTATAAACCTTCGGCTCACAAAGAATAAACGTACTTGCATGAAGAAATCATATGATAAAATACTATTGCTTTGAAACCACAAGAATAACAAAAAACTTTCTTCGAAGCTGGAGTTGTACAAGAAAATTACTGAAGGAAAAACGGAACATGTCAAATTTTCACATAACAATCGACAAGCAAATTACATCCAATGACTACTACAGCCATTGTGATTGGAAATTTGCAGCTAGAAAAATGAGCTCTATAGCTCAAGGAAAGAAAACTGAACATACGTTTACAGCCTGAATTTATTCTTCGAAAACGCAGACAAGATGCACAAAAGTTACACGATTAGATGGGTACTAACAATATCCTTGCCTAAAAGAGGCAGATATTTGCTTCTAGCTCAACCTTAATAATACACCTATGCTTTTATAAAGTACGGGATGGCACACCACGGCCTCTGCCCCTACCACCACCATAACCATAACCAGTTCCATTTCCATTTCCATTTCCGTTTCCATATCCATATCCATATCCATATCCACCTCCTCTTCCATAATATGAACCTCGAGAACGTCCACCACGTCCAGGACCACGACCACCACGACCGCCCCTGTATCTTGAGAAATCTCCGAATGTCTGCACCCATCAAACAGATTAATTAGTTCATTGAAGAAGAACCATACTCTGGAAATTAGAGCATAAGAATCAGATATACCTCAACATCTATCTTCCTTTGCTCGGAGAACCTGGTCCTTCCATGATTTGAGTCATGGTCAAGTGCATTACTAGACAAAGAGTCAAAAAAGTCGTCCTTGTTGTAAACAGGCTGCAGGAAAGAAAAGGTAGATTAAACATAACACACAAAACTAGTACCAAAATTCATCGTCAAGGGTATGCATTAGAATTGAGGTCGAAGAGAATTTAAGTAAACACCTGGACATCAATCTTAGGAAGGTCGTCCTCATATTCATTGTAAGAGATATCCTCATCACTGTCATTTCCATCTCCTTCTCTGTTACTTTTGCCAAGATGACCCCATACTTCATCTTTCTTGAACTTCTCATTCATGGCCATAAAATCAAAATCCTCATCGAACTTTGTTATTGGTCTAGAAACCTGGTAAGGAAGATAATCAACCTATCTCATTAACTACACCAAGCAAAGGCCAAATCCACTACAAATCACAAGCCCGACCAGAGCAATTCAAAAGTCAATTAACTAAAGCACTGCTCTAATACATTAAGATTAACCTAAGTAAATCCATTAAAGCAACGAGTCAAATGACGGAATGTACAAATTATGGACTAAAGATTCATTCTTCAATGTAAGAGTACCATGAAAAATATTGCACGGCAGAGTCAAAATACTGATCGCAAATTCTAGAAAAAAGAGAACATATAAATATATATATCGCTAGATGTCATGTCCATATAGCAGAAACCCTTTCAAACATATACTAGTTTAGACAGATAGCAAATTCTAGAAAAAAGAGAATATATAAATATATATCGCTAGATGTCATGCCCATATAGCAGAAACCCTTTCAAACATATACTAGTTTAGCCAGTATAACAGCTATCACAACTGCAAAATAGGGTAAACAACAATGGAACTCGAGCGATCAGACAAAAGCGGGGATCACATACCAGTCTTCTACTTGTAATCAAACCTACCCACATAACTTGTATAGGCATGCACACTCAAATGCTTGGGTGATGCCACCAGATCTAACAACAAATACTAGCAAATCAGTGTTCTAAGAAATACTCCACCTACAGAGTTCCCTACAATGCATGCAACTATTGAATATTTGTATTAGTGTTTGAATTGACTCAGCTAGTTTAAATTGAATGCAAGAATCTTGGACTAATCCCCCTTTGGCCATTCATGAAAGAAAATGTTTTCTCATTGGAAGGGGCAGATTTGGAATTTGTGACCTCCATTAAAAGACTTGTAACTCCAGACTGAAACTACTTACAAAGAGCAAAATAGATTAAAATACAAGACATCAGATGCAGTTATGACTACAGTGCCATAAAAATGTATGGGCTGATAATAGCTTAAGCTTAAAAATATTGTACATAATCCATTACCCCCATTCCTCTTCCACCACGCCCTCTGAAGTTGACGTAACGCGGCTGATATGGAGCTCCATTTGTCTAGAAGGAAAGAAAATGAGAGAAGATTATTAGCTTCCCAAACAATATCATATAATTTTGCCACCACATCATTGTGAAGAACATCACCAGTCTTTCCCTTTTTATCCTGGAGTCATAGGTCTAATTTTCTTGCAATGATCCATGATGAAGAAATGGAAGCAATACAGGGGAAGGAATGGAGGCATTCAGAGCAGTGCAATGTTAAGAATGATTAGAAAACTGGTCACTAAGTATTTTTCATAGCCAAGTAGCTCCTAAATATTCAACACTCCTGCATAAGTGTGAGCATTAAATACAGTCAAGGTAGACAAGAATTATTACTATGTCAGTCAAGAAAATCCTCACCAGAATTCTTTCTCCTAATGAACTTCCTTCATTAGTCTAATTTTATTCTTTAAAATAGACTCTTGATAACAGATAGCAGCAATAAAACCGAAGTAGAAGTAGATGTACCAAGAGGACTACAAGTAAAGATTGACAGGAAACTGGACACCTTAAAGTATTTTCATAACCAAGATGGCTTGGAATATTATCAAGTCATAACATAAGCATCAAATAATAATAAAGGTAGTAGATAGTGTGACTTAATTAAATTGACACCAAACATCCTTTTCACAAAAACTTTTCATCATCCCTTTCACTGTTAATAGCCATCAGTATCAAAGTATGGAACACAGGACACCATATTAAATAAATAACCATGGTAAACATCTAGAGCAGACTGCATAACAACCCTACAGAGGCATCTAGCCTAATTCACCCGATGTTTGATAGAATTATCTCCTTCTCTCACTAGGATAAACAAACAAACTACCAAATCAAAAGACTTCATTAATAATTGCCAGAAAAGACAGTTAAAAACTATGCTACCAAGTACTAAATCAAGTATTCCAACTTAATAACAAATAGCCCCCTTAAGTCGCAAGCATCCATTATTGATTTTTTTCAAATTGTAAGCTAAAAAAAGATAGCAATACCTTGGGAAAAGGGAATTGATTAGTCCAATATTGTTCACACAGGGAGATCAATAATGTATTAACATAAATGAATTAAGTAGATAAAATTTTCAAACACTCAGTAATAGAATGAATAATCAAAAACTGCACCTTCTGCACACGTGTCTGGGATGGTAATGGTAATATTGGTGGCTGAGCTTCTGTTTTAGCAGGGGCTGGAGGTTCTGAAGGTGGTGCAGGCACTACTTGATCCACTTCTACATCTCTTTGAGATGTCTGCATAGATTGAGTTGATGGAACATCAATTGGTCCAGATTGCAGCAGCTGCCCTGGAGTTATCAGCGACGGTGTGGGTGTCTCCACAATAGTAGATACCGATTGAGACAAAGCTGGGCTAGGTACTGGATTAGGTTTATTAGATACTGGCAGAACAACGGGATTTACATCAGGACTTGTTGACAAAGGAGGCAAAGTTGGTAAACTAGCACTTAATGTCGAATTGGGTATAGCAGAAACAGAAGCCTTCTTTGAAATTGCGCTGGATATTGTTTCAGTCACAGGTACCACAGGTTGCAGTGATGGCACAGTTGAAGGCAAAGTAGCAGCAGGTAAAGAACTAGAGGTTAAACTAGTAGTTGTTGGCATCAATGAAGAAGGGTATTCTGGGAAGTTTGGCGCCTGTAGGCTTGATCCTCCAGTTGGCAAAGACGAATTGAAACCAGAAAACTGCATCTGCGGCATGGAAGGAGGCATGGAAGGAGGCATGGCAAGTCCAGGAGGAGGACGAAGCAAAGATTGTTGCTGCATTTGTGGTAATCCATTGGGTGCACCATAAAAACCTTGCCAATACATTGGCATAGCAAGTCCACCAGCTCCGGCATTTGGAGGAGGAGGAGATGGACCCCAAGATCCCATATTACCTCCAGGTTGATACAAAGGCGGGCCACTTTGGAATGTTGAGCCAGGATGTCCCGGCTGTGCAGAATGGGAACCTAGATCAGTCAAAGATCCACCAACAGCAGCAGGTAAACTTGCCGATGTAGTAGGTGGTCGAGGATAGTGAGACTGAAAGGTTGGTTAAGAGGAATTAGAAGTCAACCAAAACATAAATAATAAGCATTAAGGAAATTTCTTTTACTTACCTGTATAATAGCTGGGTCATTGTTTATAGGTTGTGTAGGTTGAAGAGGTGGCGAAGACTTAACTTGCAAATCCTGCAACAAGCAAATCATTTTATTGAAAAGCCGGGCCAATGCAACTCATCTATGAAATACTAATTGTGCAAATATCACGGCCTGACATATGTCAAGTTTAGGAAGATATAAAGTCTGCATTTAAGGATACTGACCCGACATGCAAATATATCCAATATGATGCACAGTATGATTAATAATTTTCCTCTTAGCCTCTCACCCTTTTTGATAAAACTAAAACTTTTTCTCACCCTTTCCTCGAGTACTCTTACGTCATCCACGAAAATCCTCTGCCTAGCTCACATATTTCTCAATTATTAGATACTACCTTAAGTAGGGAGACTGAGTTTATACTTTAAATTCTTAGGATACTGAACAAGTATATCTAGCTCTACATTTCGACCAACAAGATTCCTCAACTAATGCCAACTCAAATGCTACAGAGGAAATGACTTATAATGAATATCAGTGCATATGGCCTCTTCTTCACCTTCTCCTCCGAATTGCTAACCGATGATCACATAACAAGGATATCGGAACTATCATTTTACCTAAGGACCATGCTTAAAAACAAAGACTCAGACTTACAGGTCATTTAACCAAATGTAGCGGCTACATAATGTTATGAACTTCTGTCTTGACCACTAAGATCAAAAGAAAGGTAAGAGCTAAGCATAAAAACAAGTCTTGGCTTCTATTTAATGCCTTTTGTCTTTCCAAAATCAGCCCCGAAGTTAACAAAGACGCAGACTTAAGGGTCATTTAACCAAATGTAACAGCAACATAGGTTAATGAACTTGTGTCTTGAACACAAAGATCAAAAGAAAGGTAAGAGCTAAGCAGAAAAACAAGTCCAGGCTTTCATCTAATGCTTTTTGTCTTTCCAACATCAACCCCGAAGTTAAAATTATTCATATAATGGAGAAAATTGCGTATCTCAAAGTACCGCAAAACTAAAGAGAAGCTTACTCCAACTTCCGAAATTAGCTTATGAACAATTAGAACACTAGAAACTCTTTGAAGATATAAATGGACTTAAAACATCTACAGAACTATTAACTAATAAATAAAAGGAGAGATCTCACAGAACCAAAAACAATGCCAGGAACTACGTGAAGGCATTTCAGTATAACAAGCAACCAAAAAACATAAAATCCCATAGCAGACTAAGGTCAGAGCATATTACCTTGATATCACTTCCACGAAAAAGTATGTATTCATAAGTCTTGTCACTTGGAGGTACTTGAGGCCCATCCTTTTTTCTTCCCTCTGTTCCAAATGATCTTACTGCAATGACAAATAATAACCAATTGTCAATCCTGTAAGTCACTTCATAGTTTCATTGAACACATTGTTAATAAAAAAAGTTCAACCTAACACTATCATGGTATAAGTATAATAAAACTCAAATTTGCTAAATATTCCAATTTTTCTCCTCCTTAAGTTGGAATGTTGGACAAAGCTTAACCTTTTTGCTTGACTTCCAAAATAGTTTTACCCCATCGTCATATCAAATTCATAATATTCACAAGTAGGGCTACTATACATGATTCAAATATAGCATCGCTTTCCATTAATGCCCGGCTTTTGAATTTGTGAAACATCAATACCACATAAAAAATTCAAACTTAGTTTCCATGTTTTCTCGCAATACTTATCTTTAACTCACCATCACAAGTTCATTTTGTTACAAAGAAACAACCGCCTCCCTGATACCACTTTGCCGCAATATTCCATCATGTTAATTCTTACTAAGGTCCCAATTTTATATGCTATCAATTCTACATGCATGAGCACATCCTTGCAAGAACACACTCAAAAAGTACAAGATACAAATCCTCAACAACTCATCAAAACACCCAATTTTAGATATTTTTGCACTGAGAAGAATAAAAATCTCAGCTTCCTATGATCTTTAAGTGATTCATATAATCACTAATGGATTCTTTAAAAATATCAAAATCACCACAACATATAAAATTAAGAGATAAACCAACTCATGTACTAATATAGTACAAAAACCCAACAAAACACATCATAGAGCATAATTCAATTCAAGCTTCCTACTAAACAGAAAAAAACTAAAAAGGAAACATCTCAATTTTCAATAAGCTTTGAACAAAGCACATAATTGAACTCAATTTTTCTTCTAAAACAGGAGTGGAAAAAAAACTAAAAAATCTTAATTTTCAACCACCTTCGCCCTAAACAAGTAACATCACCTAAAAACATAAAATCAGCTTAGATAACTCATCCTCATGCAAATCAACAATGATCTCGGCTTCAAAAATTGTAACATCACCAAAATTATAGAAAATCCTTTTTTTGCAATCAGCCTGTGAACAACGCCCTAATCCCTCAATTCCTCTGTTTAGAGCTAAAAATTCTCAATTTTCAACCAGCTTTGCCCTTAGCAAGCAACATCACCTAACAACACAAAAAATAGCTAGATAAATCAATCATCATTCAAATCAACAACCATCTAACTACATAAAAATCACCAAAATTACACTAAAATCAACAGATAATTCAAAAAAAATCCGGATAACAAATAACCAAATGAAATACCATTGCGTAGACCGATACTGGACTCATCAGTGTTGATGTTATAGAGAATGCCTTCATACCGGATCTCACTCTTCGAAGTCAAGCTAATCAAACTACCGATATACGAATCCGCCGACGATCCACTAGATCTGGCCGATGAACTCTCTGCCGCCATAACTTTTACTAAATTTTCACTGAAAAACTCATATACCTGGAAAAAATCTAGAGAGAGAAAGAGAACGGAGGATGAGAGAGAAAGAGTTGACTAGTTGAAGATGATTATTGTGTGTAGGGTTTTTTCGTATTTCTAATTTTCTACGGCTTTTTGTATTTCTTTTTTTTTTCATGTAATTATCGATTTTCCTAAAAGAGCTATCAAGTCTTGTACATTGTGTAAGGTGGATTGTACCTTCTACTGCTTTTAAAATTAGATTTTTCTTTTTTTGGGAGTAAAAATTCGAGATGATACATCGGTGAATGAAGAATCGATACGTGGAAGAAAGAATAGATTGACAATGACTCAATCATGATAAATGGTTGAATCATGAATCGATACGTGGCAGAAAGAATAAATCGTAAAGACTCAATCAGGATACAGGAATCACGAATCGATACGTGGCAAAAAGAATAAATTAAAAAACTCAATCATGATATGTGAGTGAATCACGAATCGATACGTGGCAGAAAGGATTAAATTTGAAAAAAAAAAACTCATGATATATGAATGAATCACGAACCGATACGTGGCAGAAAGAATAAATTAAAAAAAGCTCAACCACGATATATGAATGAATCACGAACTGTTACATGTTAGAAAGAATAATAAAAAAGCTCAACATAGAAGATCTCAAGTGTAATTATCAAAACGTGATCGAAAAGGGTAGATAATGTCATCTCAAGAATAGGTATCTAGCTTCGAAAGTGTAGTGATCGAACATTAGATTGTGATTGATTAAAATAAAATTAGAATTTTTTAACTAAATATTACACCCAAGTGAATAGAACCGATATGTAGCATAAAGAAAAATTAAAAGTGAAATGATAAAGATCATATCAAATGTTATTTTCAAAACGTGATTCAAAAGGGTAATTATATTCATGAAAGATCTGAAGTTGAGACAACATTAATCATGATTAACGTTATTTCAATATAACTCATATGACTCTGAAAGAACATAATAAAATATCAAATTGTGATCAATCAAAATAAAGTAAAAAATAATAATATAGTCATTAGTATGAGATCTTAGCCGCTAGCATTAATATATCTGAAGTAAACGTGCAAATTATTGAGTTTATAAGAGCACAATTTATATATGATACTGCTTCGAAATTCTGACTACTTTATTTCTTTAGTTATTATTTAAATTTTAACATAAACTATATTTACAAAACAAGGTAATTTAACTCAATCTAATTGTTTGATCATTTCAATTCATTGTCTCTATATATACAAATTAAATTGTATTACTTGCACATAAGAAAATTAATATTGTTTTATGTTTATATAAAAGCTACAGGAATTTCAAATGTACTATCACTTTATTGTTAACTATTCTAAAAGGTTATAACTATTGCAAACAAAAAAAAAAATCACATTCAAATATTATCGATTTTTATTCAAATTATCTCATTCAAAACAAAACAATTACTACTTACCATCCTCTCTTTTAATCTTATGAATGGTAATACATCATATACCTATTTAAGAGTATTTTGTTGATAATTATATGAAAAAATATGAATTTAAGTATGGCTTAATTGGGAAATTTGTGTTGCTACTCAACTTTTGCACGTAACAAACTCTTAAACAATAATTTAAGAAGGCAGCTATTGGTGATTGAAAGACATGGTGGGCCAATGAATCATTTAATCATTCAGACCTTATCACAACATAGTCATTCTATTTACTTCATCTAGTTTAGTATTCCTTGAAGTAATCATTTTAGTTAATGTCAGCTTTCCCCGATGTGAAAGAGATAAAGAAAGTATATCTTTTGGTCGTAAAAAAATTATTTAGTACACGTTATTGGTGAAAATGCACGAGAGTCTTTGAAGCTAGTTTGAGATACAAATACACGTCCAATCATGATTATCAAACAAGTGCTGAAAAATTACATAAATTAATACATTTGTAAAAATAATTACTGATTTTGCGTACTTTTTGTTTATTACCATTTGTATAGGCAATGCGTTTGTTAAATCTGAATCTGTATTAAAAGTGAATTAATGTATGCAATTTATGAAAATTGATAAGTGTTATTTTTGAAAGATTCAGGTTGTTTGTGTAAAATTGTCACATTGGATTATAATTGTATTAAATGTAATGAGAATGTTTATTCTCATAATTTGTCTTATATGTGAATAGATAATTGTTCATTGTAATCTTGTATTCTAACGTTAATTAAAGTGATCAAGTGCGGTAAAAATATTATTGCTATAAAATTGACATTTAAATATTTTTTTTATTATAAGTATATTTAGGTACTTTTCCCACAAATAACTTGTGATTTTTTCATATTTTAATTGATAAAAGACATATTTTACTAGTATAGGTGTTATTTCGTGTACGATTTTTGCAATTTATATTGAGATTTTCCCTTAAAATACATATTATTTTGCGCGCAAGCAATATCTAATCCCAATTGAAATAGCACGATATAATATTTAATTTTAACGATATGTGTATGTATATATTTTCAAATCAATAGTTGAATGTATACGTATGTATATCAAACATCAATTGTATGTGTGGTAAATGGATACATTCTGGGCCACATAAATATTTCTTAATGGGCCACAATATCAGGCCCTTGCATATATACATGAACCCAATGAGTGATTATTCCCTAATTTGAAAACAAAAGCCCAAGAATGGTAACAAAAGCACCTTTCTGTTCAAAAGAAGGTGTTATAGGATAAAATTCATAAAATAATCATGATATCTCGTTCTCGATAAGAAGATTCAAGTCTATTGCATAAAAGCTTCACTAGTCAAGCAATAATATTTGTGAGTTATTCTCTCCAAAATACAGAGCTACTACATTATGTCGAACCCACAAACTACCATTGTGACTCCGCCAGAAAACAAAGCTACTACATTATGTCAAACCTACAATTACCCACCACTGGCTTAGCCCTGATGTCAATGCTTAGATTTCTATATGGTAATAATAAATCTATCACCCATGCACTCATGTTGATATGAATCACCCAGTTTCTTACCATGGGTTAAAACAAAATGATAATATGTATCAACTAACCATAATTAAAGTAATTGAATTTTATGTACAAACACATATCATAACATCAATTGATTTAATATAAACATAGACACCGTGCAGAGAAGTTTAACCCTAGGGAGGTATTTGAGGGTGTCTTTTAATTGATTTTCTTTCTTAAAAGAAATTCTTACTTGATGTTCAATATCCATATTACATTATGTTTGTATCGTTGTTATCTATTTACATGTATTATAATCGTTGCCTAGACCCTCCACATGTTTGTTTTTGATTGTTACTTAAGTTAAAATCTATTATATTTATTGTTCTCGTTGTTACTTAATAATGGAAACCCCCTATTTTATGGACAACCATTTGATGTGTTTTTCATTGTTATTTAATTTCTTTTCCAATTTATCTTTACATAATAATTTAAAATATTCAGTTTACCATTTACCAATTTTCGACTATTCAACACCCTACCTATATAATTAAGGATATTTTCGTAAATTTATAAATTACAATACAGTACGATACAATTAAACCAAACAATTAAAATGTTATTAAACAACAATAAATAATATAGCCAAACATATATTGTATCTACCATATAATACAGTACAACAATGTACAATACAATATGAAACAATGGATAACAATGATCAAAACAAACTGTTAGAGTCCAATTAAATTTGTATTCACATCAGAAAGTCCCATATTGAAGGTAAAACTCTTTCTACCAAAGACAATTCTGTACTAAAGGGGACTCGAATGTGACACCTCTCGTTAATATAAAAAAAAATATTTACCATTTTACCACAACTAACAACGTACATGTCCAAAGCATGATGTCTACTATGTGAGGCCAAAAATGGTGAAAAATGAGAGGGGGAAAGAGAGAAAATGACTTCTCAACTAAATAGGCCTGAGTTGCAAAAATTAGTGTGGGCTACTCCCCTTTGTATAGCCATTAGCCTGTCCCTCTTCACAATATTTGTGGTCCTAACCATACAAGTTCCTTTCATACATTAATATATATCACCATAATAACCCCTAAAAAATAATTAAAAATAAAAATTCAAGTTTGTAATATCTAATTAATAGTAGTAAATATTTTTTTCCTCTCTAGATAATGATTTTTCTAAAATATTTGTGATTATTGTCATTATAGTTTCACTAGATGATGTATGGTTCGTAGATGAGAATTGAAATTTTAGCTACATATTATTACACTTGCTTTAGTTGCTTCCCAATAGTTACCTATCATTCTAGTTCCTGTTCGATCTTCTGAAGGAACGATAGGAATTAAGAGATTGTCTCACTTGTTTATGATTTTCTGAGTATGAATTTTTTTTTTATTCTTCTAAATTAAAATTTGATCAATCAATTGTGTTTTTTGGTGAAGTAATTATTTAATTTTAACGAAAAATATAATACATTTTAATTGTTTTTTTTTCAAATTACAAGTAAAAGAAAGATCTGTGTTAAAGAAAATATTTGGGTTTCTAGGTCTTTAATCACTATAATTAGTGTCCTTTGTAGACTCCATGTTCAAAGTAGCAAGTGTAAATCACTTTTGAAAAGATTAAGGGGGAAAAATGAAAACAAGAAAATTATTGGGGACTATACTATAAATAGTACTGAGGCCATGTGAGCAAAATTATATGGACTCTATGTTCATACTACTTCCCTACTACATAATGCTAGTAATATAATTAATTGAATTTAAACTCATTAATTCATATACTATTTATCATTTTTCTTTTTTTGGTATGATGATAAGTATGTGTATTGAGATTTCGACTAAATTCATGTTCATTCATTATAAAAGTTAATTTTGAGACGGATACTTTTAATAAGATTTTTTTTTTAAAAAAAGAAAATTTAAATTTGAAATCATTAATCAAGAATAAGGACTTTCTAGCCGCACCCAACCAGTGGCGAAGCCACTCTTCTTAGTGGGTTCATCCGACCCCATGCGAAAAGTAATGATTTATATATAGTTAAAATAATTTTTTAGGTATATATAATAGATGTCAAACCTCCTTCAGCTATATCGTGTATATTTTTTCAAATTTTAAGCCTCGTTATAAAAAAATTTAGTTCCGCCATTGCACCGACTATCACGAGCCATGTTGGTTCATCTATTTTCTTAAATAATTGATCATTATTTATCTTCTTGCCCTACCTTCATTTAAGGAAGGAAAATGAATACTCATAGGTCATAAAAGGACTTTATTGCAATCATTACAACAAACAACTTTAAATAAATACAAAGTTTTATACACGAAAAAAAAAAGTGGAAATGTAAAAATCATTAGTATTTGTAAAAATAATTCTATTATATGGTCATAAATATTGGTTTGACTATAGTTATCTCATTAAGGGTAAATAAAAACTTCAAAATTAGTTAGAGTATATCATTTTATTTTTTTAATACAAAATATTAAAAATAATCACTTTTAAATTTAACGCAAATTATTAGTTTCATTTCCGAAGTATTGATTATCATAAAATATCAATTACTTGACTAACTGAACTTAAATACACTATCGATTTTCCAACATGATGAAATGCACCTTAAATTCTCATCTAGTTTAGTGTTTTCAACACTTTTTTCGACGTATAAAAGTTTGAGAACATTTGCTATTATCGTGGCAGATTGGTGTTGATGTAAGTTTAGTTAATCAAATAGAAGAATTTTTTAAAGCTATCAATAGTTAAGAGACGAAACTAATAATTTAAAATATTTTTGATACTTCTATCATTAAGGGAGTAACAAAAAAAAAGATACTCAAATTTAATAAATCAAGTTTGTAACTTTATTTTTAAGTTAAAGTTTTTAGACTTGGGAAAGTAATGTAATATATTAAATTAGTTTTATATTTTGGAATATATTTTTAGTAAATCTAAAGCTATGTCAACGCAAGATCAAGTTCCAAAAAAAGTAATGAAGCACTTTCTAAAGTTTATTGAATTATGTATTGTCTTTTCAAAATCTGTTAAAAATGTAAATCCAATAACACAGAGGCATTCACCCAAAGACAAAAACTACCTTTGGTCTTTATATGTGCATTTACATGCACCTCCATAGACCTCAATTGTCCCCTAACCTACCCCCCACCCCACCTGCCAAAATCAAGAAAGGTGAAAAAAAGAGTGAAATACTAACTACTTACTAGGTTAGGTAAATTCGGAGACGGATTTATTATTTAAATTTTATGTGTTTAGGCTTCAAGCTTGATAAGAGAAAAGGGTTGCCGAGACTCGAGAGTCAATCAATAACGAAAAGATTGTGTATGTTTATATTGAATTACATGTTGAATTCTTTATTAAAGTATATGATCATCTCATCAAAATGTCTAAACTGTTAGAGAGAGAGTACATTTTTTAATTAATTATAATCTTAACACACCCTCTTTTTCATGGGACAAATACGGTAAAAGTTTTTTTTGATATGCATGGTGATGAGATTATTCGATTCCAAAAACTTTACGAATTCTGATATCATGTTGAAGTGTATGACCATCTCATCTAAAAATTTATGTCAAAAGCACATTTTTATTAGTTTATTATATTCTCTATATTCTTTTAATGTTTTCAACATTTACTCCTTTATATTTTAACCATTACATTCTTCACTAGTATAGTTGTATTACTAGTTACTAATGCCATATGATACACTTGAAATTGATACAAAATTTTCATTAAAACACCTTAATTAAGCCTTATTTGATGTGAAAATCACAAAAATTGCTAAGTCAGTAAAAGGAAATAATTTAACGAAATCTTTTAATTTTTTATTTTGCTATGTTCAACTCTATGTATTTCATTATAGTTTTTTATATTTGTAGTAACAACTACTCTAATTATGGCCCGTTTGGGATGGGCTTAAATAAAAGCAATTTAAAAAAAAATTACTTTTGAAAGTGTTGAAACTTATTCTAAATAAGCATTTAGGTGTTTTGATAAAAGTGCTGAAGTTTGCTATTCCAAACGTGAAAAGAGACAAATGTAAGAAAGAATGTTTGGTTTATGTTGTAATTTGGAGATGGTATCAATATTAAGGGCAAAAATATCAAATGTGTCAACTTAAAACAAAGCTTATAAGCTAAAAAAAAACACCTCTCCCAGTTTTTACCTTTTGGCTTAAAATAAGTTTTTTTTTAACTTAAAATTAAAAAGCTATTTTGAGTATTGTCAAACAGCTAAATAAGTCAATAATCATCTTTTAAAGTCAGTTTGACCAGCTTTTAGAGCTGAGCCATAACAGGCTCTAACCAGAGGAATGTTCTATATGGGGCGGCTACAAAACGCACTTAAATAGACTTGCTAATTAAAGTGTCTAAGTGAAAAATCATATCGGAATCATAAATTTTTGTTTTATGAAAACTTAAAAAAATCACAACTGTTTAGTTGAGATTACCTTAATTGCTTTTAATGTGAAGCATTGAGAAGAGTGCAATAATAGGCTTTCTTTTAGGTGTAAAGACATCCTAGACTTGTGTGTTATGTCCTCTGTGTTTCCCTTCTGGCTTTCTGCCACTCTACTCTTCTCTTTTTCTACCTTAGCTTTCTATAAACATTTTTAACAAGCACCTTACTTCTTTGTTCCCTCCATTTCCCTGTTTGATTGGATTCTTTTAGCATTTTACCCAAAAAAACAAAAAAAAGTACACATTTTTCTTTTATATTAATGAAATGAAAGCTTTTCGATACACCTCGTGGATTGCTTAAACACTTTTCTCTCGCCTTGTAGACAAGTTTGTACCTTCAAGAGTTGTCTACTCAAAACGTGTCAAAGTTTTTTTTTTGGGGTTTGAAAGAGTGATATGGGGGTCTTCAAGAATTTGTTTGTGTGACATAGTTGTTTTCTTTGAACACTTTGTGAACTCATTTTCAAGATTTTAGTTTGTCTATGTGATAAAAGTTTTGATCTTTGTTCACTTTGTGTACTCATTTTCAAGAAAATTTTAGCTTCGAAGAGTGATGAGGGTCTTCAAGAATTTGTTTGTGTGACAAAGTTGTTTTCTTTTAACATTTTATGAACTCATTGTATGATAAAAAGTTGTTATCTTTGAACACTTTGTGTACTCATTTTCAAGAAATTTAGCTTCAAAAAAATGATGGGGTTCTTCAAGAATTCTAACTAGTTTGTTTATGTGACAAAGTTTTAAACTTTCTAGATTTTGTCAAACTCATTTTCAAGAATCTAAAAAAAGTGATGAGGGGTTTCAAGAATTCATCAAGATTGTGTGTGTTAGTTATCATTTTTATCCTCCATTTTGGTGTTTGGTGCAATGGTGATACTGAAAACATGAGTGCTCAAATGGAGAAAAATGAGATAAATGCACTTTACTCAACCATTCAAGGCTTTGTTGGTAAATGGTGGAATGGTTCAGATCTTTATCCAGATCCTTGTGGTTGGACTCCTATACAGGTAACACAATTTCTTTTTCATAAATTCACCTTTTTAGTTACTTTTCTGCCTTATGGATTCTGAGGTAAAAGAAAAAAAAGAACCAACTTTTTTGTGCATATGGTTCTAATTGTCCTTTTTTATTATTTTGTTGTATACATGACAAGATATGACTTCTCATTGTAAAGTAGAAATTTTATACCATGACATATAATCAAAGAAATTGATTGTATATTTGGAATGATAGCTAATTAGCCATAGAAGTTTGATGAACCAAACTTCAATAATGAATATCAGTACATTCTTGGCTTGTTTTGTTTAGCAGTTTTGACAGACCAACAGAGACAGAATATGTTTTAAAACACAATGATAATACAGGACAGGACAGAGCTTATATGAAATACATCCGTTCGTTTCAATTTGTTTGTTTGGTCTTAGATTTGACACTTAGTTAAAGAACATACCATAGTTTTCTTTAAACTTGTGGTTTTAGACATGTTAATGTAGAAAGTATGAAAAATGCATTCTTTTTGAAACAGACTAAAACCGGAAGTAAGACTAACAAATTGAAACGGACGGAGAGAGTGAGAGTTATATGGTTGATGCATTATACTATTTCTGATTTGTTTTGTTTCTATTTCCTCTATACAGGGTGTATCTTGTGACCTGTTTGATGGTTTTTGGTATGTTACTGACTTAAACATTGGACCTATACATGATAATTCCCTAAGTTGTGCACCAAATGTGGAATTCAGCTCCAATCTATTCACATTAAAGCACCTTAGATCTCTCTCATTTTTCAGTTGTTTCGTGTCGCCTCGTCATCATCCAACTTCAATCCCAACAGAGAGGTGGGAGTTTCTTGCTAGTAGTTTGGAGTCGCTCGAGTTTCGATCAAATCCCGGTCTCATTGGCCAAATCCCAAATACATTTGGTAGACTCATAAAGCTCCAATCTTTAGTACTAGTAGAAAATGGACTCTCTGGTGAAATACCACAAAATCTTGGAGATTTAGTGAACTTGAAAAGACTAGTTCTTGCTGGAAACAAACTCACTGGCAAAATCCCAGATACTTTTGGAAGGTTCGATCAACTTTTGATTTGTGATTTAAGCAGAAACAAACTCTCTGGTGTCTTGCCTAAACCATTATTTGGAGGTTTGATCTCACTTTTGAAACTTGATTTGAGTTACAACAACTTACAAGGCGAAATCCCACAAGAGATCTCACAATTGAAGAATTTAACACTTTTAGACCTTAGTAACAACAAGTTGTCAAGTGGATTACCTAAGTCAATTCAAGAAATGACATGTTTGGAGGAGTTAGTCTTGTCAAACAACCCAATGGGTGGATTCTTGGATGTTCTTGATTGGTATAACATGATAAAGTTAACAACTTTGGATTTGTCAAACATGAATTTGACAGGTGAGATACCTAAGTCTATAGTAGAGTTAAAAAAGTTAAGATTTTTGGGACTTAATGACAATAAACTCAATGGTAAAATCCCAAAGAATCTTGAAGATTTGCCTAATGTAAGTGCTATTTACCTATATGGTAACAATCTAACAGGTGAACTTCAATTCTCTCAATGGTTTTATAGGAAAATGGGAAGGAGATTTGGGGCATGGGGGAATCAAAATTTATGTTACTCTTATGGTTTGGTGTCAACAATCGATGTTCCGTTTGGGGTAAAACAATGTGAACAAGAACTCAAGTTTGTTATTGATGTTGAGATGAACTCAAGTTTTGTGGATTTTCAATCTTCAATGGGATATTTGAATGATTGTTGGATTTGGAGATGTTTTGTAGTTGAACTATTTATGGTTATTCTACTATTGTTGACATGGAAAGGATTTGCCCAAGGTGATATTTACACTTTTTCTTGACATTTTGAGTTGGTACTTTAATGTACACACATTTTATTTTATTTTTTTGTCTTTTAACATATGAATGAATGATTGAATGTACATATTTTACCCTTGTTGGACTTAGAAGAAAGTTCATTGAATTGTGAAAGATTTTTCAATAAGTGAAGAATAATAGATGAATATTCCGCGTGTCTCAAATTATATGTCAGTGTAAGGGTGTTTACGGGTTTGTTGTAGGTCAAAATCAAATCAAAACAGTTTAATCGATTGTTAAATTATTAAAACCAAACTAAATCATGTATAATAGACATTTATCAATTTGGTTGTTCTCGATTTTGATTGATTCGATTGTTTGATTATTAATAATACACAAAAATTAAAAAATGCATGTTATATAATGAGGTTGTTGTAATTAAATGTTATATAGATATGTTATATGGTTTTGCTTATAAAAGATGTGAAAAATTATATATTTTCAATTGCTTCTTAATATTTAGTCTTTCTTTATTTCTTACTTATCTCTAAATTTATACTCTCTTCGTCTCACATTATATATCGACGTTTTATTAGTACGATAATTAAAATATAACAAACAAAGGTAACTAGTAATTGTTCAATTTTCTTGCTTTAGGAACGATATATAATTTTTTAGTTACCAAAGCAGATCAATATCATAAAGCTCCAAAAAGATAATTATGTACACTTTTCTGCCCCAATAAATGAATAAGTCAAAAAAATTAACTTCAGTTTTTGGCATCTTTTTTTTTACACCCACCCTATCGAAACGATTAATAATATTTTCACTTATTTTCTTAGTATTTAAGTTTGATGATAAATTTTTTAAAATTTCTAATTTTTGAAGGATAAAGTTGTGTTTATCTTTGTGTTATAAACTTCTTGATTTATAACACCTCACACAATTTGAAAAAACTTATACCAACGAACTATCAATCTTTATTTCTGTCGATATTTTCAAGTTTTTCCAAGAACATCTACACAATTTTGACACTCGAAATTCAAAACTCACTACTTCCACTTATAACAACATAATTTTTATTCAACTATACGATATGAATCTGAATTAATCAGGTTAATAGATTTTCGAACGTTAAAAGCCAATAGCTAAAAGATGCTATATAAGTTAAATTTGGCAGTACATTTTGTGATGTTTAGCAAATACAAATCATTCTTGTTTATATTATGTAGATTTTCAACAGTCTGCACACACACTAACTATATAATATAATGCATGCTTTATATATGGTACAAATTTTTTTCAGTTGTGGTCCTAACTAAATGATGATGATGAAAGTAAAGGACTATATATTATGTAAATAATGTACACTTTTTTCAAGATTAGATTGAATTTAAAGATGTGTCAGCTTAGCTACCACACTGTTTTATATCCAGGCTTATCTTGTTCTACTTTATTTAGTGTTTGGTTGTATTTATTTTGAATTTCGATTGATTTGTTTCATATTAATTTATGTGTTAAGACTTTTGAATTTGGTGTTTCTAGCTAAAGATAAAGCAATTTAATTATCTATTCAATCACGATTTGTGATGATTGTTACTTTCTCTAATTCAATTTATATGCATAGTTTTATTATTATTAGTGTGTTTTTAAGAAAATATACTATAATCATATTTTCTTATTTTTAGAAATAATGTAATTTAGAATTCTATATTTTATCTATAATGAGATGACATGTGGTCATATTATTATTATTAGTGTGCTTTTAAAGAAATATACATAATCATATTTTTTTCTTATTTTAGACAATAATGTAATTTAAATTCTATATTTTTACCTATAATAGATTGACATGGGGGGTTGTCTATTATATCGCTGTTTTGTGTAAAATTGCAGTAATAATTTTCTTTTCTTCTATCTCGTTGACACATTCTGTTAAGTTAAATATTCATATCGAGTAGAAATATGTCCTAGTTTAGTACATATATGTCAAATGACTAAAGCTATAACTTGAATTTTGAAATTGAATTAGTAAATAGATGGGGTCGTTAATCTGTTCAAAAGTTATTTGAGCTAAATTAAATTTAAAACTTGTTAGATCATAACTCAACACGTTTAATTTTTATTAAATTTTAAATTCTCTGTTTTCTTATAATTTGTTTGGATGCCCGATAACACTTATTTTCTTTTATTAAACTATATATAATATATCAAATAAAAATTAGAATTTTAAAAAACGTATAGATAAAATATCTTATAGGTCATTCTAGGCATGCATATCAACCTTTTTATATATATATAAAAAATAAATTAAATTAAGTGAATCGAAATGAACTGAGCTAATAAAATAAGTAGGTCCTTAACTAATTCAAACTTAATAAATTGGACCAACCATCATATTATATGTTGACTTTTCCACCCCTAATTTTAGGCTACATTTCACACCCTACTTTGATTGTTTTAATTGTGTTTGATTCAAGCATTAAATATTATAGAACATTTAATGCTTAATATGTGTGTTTTATTGTGTAAGATATCATTTTATTAAAAGGAAATAATCTAAAACTAAAACGGATAAAATGGAGTATCAAACACATTTCAAAACTTAATATAAATTATTAATTTTATTCTTCAATATTATTGACAGTTTTTAAAAATATTCATTTATTTGACTAACTAAATTTAAATATAACCTCTATTTATTTTATGACATAGCCAGTAATCACAAACTCTAGTTAGGGGAGAATGAGACTCTTAATAAAATTAACGATAGAAGTGTTGAAAACACCCATAAATTTGACGAGAATTCAGAGGTGTATTTCATTGATATTGCAAGACCGAGAATGTATTTAAGTCTAGTTAACAAGTAAAATAATATTTTTAAGATTGGTAATAATTCGAAAATGAAATTAATAATTCGCACCAAATATAAAATTATTTTCGATAATTACACTAAGCACGACGTGCCAATATATTTTGAGGCTGTCTAGTTTGAATTGACCATAAATATATACTATGGTAGGACTAATATTATGATTACCATTGAATTGCTCCGTTGATACATTCAAATTTTGGTTTGGGGGTAGAATTCCTACGACCAAAAAAATATATTGCATTTATATTAAGACTAGGTAAAAAAACGATAATATAATTCCAACGATTTCTTTATTTTTAACGCCTTCTAATCTACTTTGCAATTTTTATATTTTCGAGGTTAAAATTAGTGGAGCTACCTAGATCGGAGGGTACAAGGTCAATAAAATAAACTTGAAATCAATTGTGAAATCACATAGTTCGATCACAAATATAAAATCAGTTTAACATCGTCTTTCATTATATATATATATATCCTACGTGACACCACACCATAATTGACTACAATTGATGTGCATGGTATGATAAGGCATAGGAGAATAATATCCAACGTGATACACATAAATTGACTAAGTAGCCTTAATTTTTTGATTAATAATATTTTCTAATGAAAACTTTGACAAACAAACCAAAGGTGTTAATTAATTAGTAGTTTAGAAGTCTAACTCATTTTTATTCTTAATTAATTATAAAAAATATTTAGTGGAGTAGTTAATTAAGTAATTGACTTATGATCATTATATTGAACAATTGTCCAAAATTAGGAAGCAAAGATATGGTTGGTCTTAAGGGACCACCATCAACCTCTTTGAATTCTTCTAATTAATCTTTTTCAATTTTTACCTTCTTTTTTTGTTTTATAAAGTCCAAGTCTAAGTCCATGTTAATGGATTTTTCTCTTTTATTGGTCATTGAATAATGATATCAGATTAAATTTAGATGGATTAAAACGAATTGAGTTATTAAATATGCAACGTATTTATCAAAAATAAACTGACTAAATTCTAGTAGCTAGCTGATGATCAGAAGTTGAGGCACCTTAAGAAAAATAACTTCATGACTTGATATAATTTCAACAATTTTTTAAAAACTAAATTGACATATGAGAATTTTAAAACGTAATAGTAAGTATAAAATGAAGAAAAAAAAGTATACATAATATACACGCATTTTTTTCATCATATATGGATGAAATAATTGACCAAGTGTTTTTTTTTTTTTTCAAAAAAAAGATACTTGGGTTGGTAGATCTTAATGAACTTTTGTATGACCAAGAGAAATAATTAAGCTTTTAAATAAAATTGCCAAGCAATATTTTCATTCAATTAATGAATATTTTTTTTTCTTTTGAGTTTAACCATCTGATATCCGACTCTACAAATTCTAAGTTCATCCCACTCAGGTTACTAAATAACATCAAATAACTTTTTATGTATTCGATTTAATCTATTCATAACATTATCATTTGTTTAATTATTCTTTGACTGTCATAGCAAAATATTGTTATAAACAACATATTATATAGCATAACATAAAAACCAATTACGAAAACAACTTATCCTTTATAAAGAAACATTATTATAGAAAGGATTATTTTTATAAGAATGTCTGATCATATGAAATAGATGTTAGTTTTTTTAATGAAAATCATATCTTCGTTTTCTTTTTACCAAAAATTGAACCCAAAATATCTAATTAATCGTGAAAAAAATCTCGATCAAACACCACATCGTCAAGTACTATTGGATATGAAATCTTCTCATAAATCATAATCAATAAAGACCAAAAATTGGTTTTTATTATAGTCCAAAGTTTACTATTTTATTAAACATCACTATCCAATTAACGGTCCAGATTTTACACAAAATCGTTGACTTTTGACTTCTTAACACCTATCATGGCCCCACAAACCTACTTGTAAAATTCATGACGTGGCACATTTTAAATTATTTTTTCTCCTTCCCAAATTTCAACTTTTCTACTAAAAAAAGGTTTTTTTTTTCTATAGAGATCACAATTTTTTTTTTTAACTTAATAAAGACCGTTTTGATTAATTAATAAATTATTTTGTTATCATAGAGTTTTGTATTGATACTCTATTGAAGACTTTGGCCTATTTTTATTTTTCGATATCGTATTGCATCAACTGAATTGAGATAGTTGAACATATCTTATTAATTAAAAAATATTGGTGAATAATACTAAGATTATGTTCTAAATACAAATGTCAATCATTGACGTAATGTTTGAAAAAGTAATTAAAGATTAATGGAACACTAATTAGTTTTCTTAGGGTAGTTTCCCACGCAAAAGATACACCAATTGCAATATTAGCTTTAAGTAGAAAAAATTATTGGTGATGTGTATAATGAAACAATTAATTATCTTGATTAGGCCATTAATTATTGATCACATTAGGTATTAACAATAAAGTGTTGATAATAACAAGCATATATTTTAGGTTGAAGTACTTTTCATTTTTAACGAGAGGTTTCACGTTTGATTTCGATATATGAGTTATTTTTAAAAGAAAGTGCTTTACCTTGTGCATAAGTTGAGATTTTTTTGACGAAAATTTAAATAAATCAGACTATGAAGCAAGTATTGCACGTCTAAGGTGAGGCTGTTATTTTTTTACTTATTTAGTGTCTGAAAGTATTAGGGTTCGACTAAATTGTTGTTATTATGATTTTTCTTTTGATGTTTGATATGATCTGTATTGAAGCTCGATTAAATCCGTATACGCGTATTGCAAAATCCTGGGAAAAATGCTACCAACAAAAGATTTTTTCTATTTTCAGAAGCTCGAATATGAGACGTCTAATTAAAATTTAATGATACCAACCATCCCACCATATTACTCTTTTAATTAATCTAAATATTTTTTTTATTTTTCTGTTACTGACTTGGAATTTGTTAACAAACTAATATCCAAATTGTAATATTAAATTTTTGCAGACCCCAACAACATCAATTTCACCTAACACAATTAAACATAGTATTCTCCATGTTAGTTCAAAATTATTTTTTTTTCTTTTTACTTATTGGACAAGAATTCAAAGTGAAATTTTCTAATATTTGACAAATTCTAAGTACACCATGTGGCATCATATATATTAATTATAACTACTAATTAATGCTTGCAAATTCTAAATTCCTCCATTTTTTCAAACCAAACCACACACAGACAAATTTCTAACGTAAGGGAAACTCATGAGAAAATCCCTTTCATTGACTTGAAAAAGAAGTGAAAAAAACAATATTCAAACAAGAGATATAACTAATCTACCTACATTCACTCGATGTTTACATCAATTTATATCAGTTTATCACGATTAATGAATTCAAAATATAAATTTTATTGATTCCTATAACGCGATCTCAAGTTAATGAATTCAGAATCGATACCCTACGCTAACCAAATCCGTAATCAATACCTAAAGCATTTAGATCTCTGCCCCTTTGGGTGACAATATATATTAGTTAACTACGATTAAGCGATAAATAAAGTTTATACCAAAACATATGTATATCATGCATATATTATTAATATAAATATCGAATGTAAATAATTATTGTGTCATATTATTAAAAACATAAAAGAAAGAAAAAAAATTGCCGGCTCTTTCAATTTGTTTTTTTTTTAAATTTTTATCAGTTGACATTTTATTTAAAAAATAATTTAATTTTAGTCAATTGCCGTGTATATCACTTAATACCCCACCCCTACTCCCTCTTTCTCAACATTTTACAAAATCCCCATTTGTCAAACTTATCTCATTTCCCCATGCATATATAAATAAACCTACTAACATATACTAAAAATTATAAAAATCAATTTCAAGAATCCCTTTAGAAAATTCAAGAAAATATAATCCTTTCATCAATGGCTTTCTCTTTTTCTTCTTCAAAAACCCTTTATTTATCAAGCAAATTAACTTGTTTGATACTTGTTATTTCTCTACTTTTTAATTATGGTCATATTGTTGAAGCATCAAGATTTGGGAGGATTATGATGGTAGAGGAAAATCAAGAAAATTCAAGAATATTTTCATCACAACATATGAAGGTATACAAAAAAGAAAATGCATACAAAGTTGATAATTTATTATTTACTATGTTACCAAAAGGGATTCCAATTCCTCCTTCTGCTCCATCAAAGAGACATAATGCTATTGAAGACTCTACACCTCAAAATTGAAAGAAATTTATATATTGATATACTTTTTTTTTTAATTTTCACAAAAAGAGTTTTGCAAAATATAGTTTTTTTTTCGTTTACATTAGTATAGGTTGTTTGGTTTGTGATTTTTTGGTTTGAAATGTATATAAACATTGATTTATTGATATATATATATATATTAATATATGTTACTATAAAGAATGGTGATTCATGGAGCATGGTGTAGAAGTATTTTTTTCTTTTGTATTTGGTTGTGGGGTTTGATTATTTATGTTCAATCATAGCTAGACCTTTGATTGAACCATCTTTCCCAATAGGCAAATGAAGATCGATCTACGTAGTAATGGTTCATGTGAATTCAATAACTTTTATTCAGTATATTTTTTAAGAAATTTACAATGTATTATATCTGATTGCGAACTCAATTATTAGTACATATAAACTTAAGATGACTAGCTATAGAAATCCATATTATATTTCAAATTCTGAATTCGTCTCGTCGATCATGAGAGATATTAATCGTTCTTGATTTAGAGTATTGTGTGCGTGTTGACTTTTTCATTTCATTGTTGAGTGTAAAAGGTCCTATATAATATGGTTCATCATTTTTCTTTTTGATGAAAGAGACATGAAAAAAAGCAACCAAAAAACGTACTCCTTTCATCTCAATTTATATAATAATAATTTAATTTATCATGTTTCAAATGTCTTTTTAATTAACATTTATATCAAATTAAATTATATCACGTAAATTGAAATAAAACAATTACTAAATTAATAACAAATCATAAAAACTGCCTTATTTTGTGGTCATGCTTGGCTTGAGATAAAGGCAATTTAGGCATTGACTCTGACTACTAAAAATCATTTTTTTGGTTGTCTCTTCTTTACTTGCAAGATTTTTCTACTTTCCAAATTCCTAACTTTTTTTTAGAACTATTTTAATTTTATTGGCCAAATTCAAAGACGATAGCGTCTTAAAACAAAATGATTGAAAAATCGAAAAAATAATTCATTCGCTTTTTTAAGGGAAGAAGATCTTTGATTGATTATCGTTTTTCTCTTTTCTTCGTAGATTATTAATTATTCTCAAAATTAATATCAAAAGCTTAATGTGTAATTCACACAAAATTATTCATTTTTCAGCTTTTTAAATTTATCTTTAAATATCTGTCTGACAATTGAATTTAATCAGATTTAAGTATTTTCAAAGTTCACCATGGATTATTAAAATTATCACATTGTCATATATAGTATGTGAAATTGTAAAGAAGTCAAATAATGTGCAATTCAAGTGCATTACTTAACCTGCTAACTATGCTGCTGGTCAAACTCTACATTTTGTGTGTGGCAGCCCACAGGAACAGACACACTACTACAAATAAAAGATTTTTAAATTAACGAAAAAATTGTGTTATAAAATATAATTTTTTCATCGAATCAGTTTACTAGAAAAGCGAATAGTGAAAACAATTTGTCATTGAATTATCCGGAAGCCTCCTAATTTCTATGTGTGCGAACTAGTTCTATTTTTTCTTTATTCACTCATTCAATCAAAATATACATGTAACGATTAAATATATTATAATAATTTTTTTAGTAGTGCCATATGTGAAAAATAATAAAATTATCGGTCTCTTATGTTTGAGAATTTGTTCAAAATGATGCTTTAAATTAAATATATTTCATTGAAGCTTATGATACTATGGTCCGAATTATGACAAATTACATCAACAATATTATCCTATTAATCAAGAATTGCCCACAATTACATAGTGCTATGTTTCTCGTAAAGAAAATTAAAAGAATTAATAACACCAAACTATTTGAAAGTATAATAGACTTCTTGCTAATTAAGTGGTTCAAGAAAATGGAAAAAGAAAAGGTACCTATAATACAATGTTACTAAAATAATATGGAATATCAATATTAAGTAAGATTAATTAGCTTACTTAGTTTAGTCCTAACTTTCTCAAGGTGACTCAATACATGAATGTCGTTGTACCATAAATTTAGACGCATGCACGCATCGTAGGATATATCTGTCTATCTATTTAACTTTATAATTATTTAAGTGTATACTTATATATATACAAAGTTTGATGGAAAGATGTTAATCATATAGTCTTTGCATGTTTTTCCTCGACAAAGCATACACGAATAAATCATATCCTAAAAGCTAACAATTGAAATAACTGAACAAGGGTCCACAAAATATCCTTAAAGTATTGAAAATGTTATAATTACCCCCCCCCATCCACCTATTGGCTTAAAAACCCTCCTCACCACCCCCTATTTGGGTCTAATAACCCTATTTTGTCATCTACCATTGGTTCAGAATTGAACCACTTATTTACCGATATTATATTTAAACTATTAAATATTTTTAAAATATGTGATTCTCAACTATTTGTTTATAATTTAGCTTATTAAAGTATAAGTTATAATTACGCTCACCTACTTTTAATTGGGGCTTCGATTCGGAACTCGATAATTTTGGATGTCATTTTCAGGAATCTGTAATTCATCTTGTTTAGTAAATGTTTTGTTCACGATGTTGCTTATAATTAGATTATTATATTGGGTATGCGGATTCATTAGTATCATGCGTGCCTAGTGGGTTATTTCTCAATTCTCTGCACTAAATTCAACTTCATACTCACTAGTTGACGCGCCACCTATTTGTACCCTATTTCATCGAGTTTAATTTTTAAAAAAATAAAAAGTATCAATTTTGAACCAAGGTGGATGAAAGGGTATTGTGGAGCCAATAGGTGGATGAAAGGGCATTTTGGAGGCCTAGGCTTGATGAAGGTAATTTTGTACCATTTTTAATACTTCAAGGATATTTTAGGCCTTTTCCGTTGAAATAAAAGAGCTTAAGACAATAAAAACAAACCAAAGTACATTAGCTCCTTATTAATCCTCCAAATGTGAAAACCTACCACATGCTTTTGCAGGATTTGTTTTTTTTTTTCATGTTTTCCACATAATTTGGTCAAATATTCCTTGAATTTACAGATATTTGCTTGAAATATAGTTTATGATATTTTATTTTTAATTTCTTGTTAAGAATTTAAATAAAATTATTGAATCACGAGTGTCGGCAAATATTTAAAGAGCATGTACATGGAAAATGTCAACCTTAAATCTAGGAATTTGTCTATAAATTATGTGCTCACTTCAACCTGAAAAAAAGATAAACATCCATTTAAATTTTCGTTGAGACAACATTCAAATTGTTAAACAAATTACGTGTCTATTTTGAGAAAGTCCACTGTGTCCGGAAAAACACTTATGGACATTACGAATTTAATTTCTATTTCCAAACATACCAATAAAATCATTTATTATGCACGGTATATCAGATACTTGTTACATAGGAGAATGAAAAGCAAGATCGAAGATAATTGAGCGAAATTATCTTGATATGCCTGAAATTCCTTAGGGGGTGTTTGGTAGATGTATTAAAGCATAATCCCTTCGTAGATGGGGTATAATTTAATACATGTTTGGTTAGGAATGTGAGCTTATGTATACTATCATGGCTTAGTTAATACATCCTACATGTATTATGGGATGTATTGCTATACCTTCCATTTGGAGGTATTAGCTCTAAATACCATGGAACTATTCTAGGTAAAGACAAAAAATAAACCCCTCAAATCTTTTTATATTTAAATTTAATTTTTTTGATTTTATATTTTATCATTTTATGTTTATACTAATAACGTTATTTAAATAAATTAAGCTGACAACTTTTATTTATTTAGATATAATTTTTTGTGTCTAAATATGAATTAACTTAATCTATTTGTTATTAATATAAAATATTATAATCCGACTAATATGTTATCTGATGGTAATGAATTTAAAGACACTTCATACGTAAAATATTGTCTCAATGAAAGTTCATAAACTTTACCCAGTAGTCCTAAAAACAAGAGTGTGTGTATATATATTACACCCACATTTCGAGTATAAAAATATTATAATTTATTTTTTATATATTATTTTATATTTTTATTTTATTTTAATGATCAGAGTTTTTTAAAATTTATTGATAACAAACCAAATTCCATAAATTTTCTCTATAATCCATTATAGTTGTGTGACCTTTTGAGTTATTAACTCTAATTTATTCCGATGACAATTTTCCTCTCAAATAATTTAAGTGAGAAAATAGTGAACATGACACTAAAAATTTTATTCTCCTACTAGTTAAAATGTTATAAAAATCATATTCTATTCTCCGTTAATTATGACTTTGACTCATTACCTGAAATACAAAATCTCATAAAACTTTTGAGGTATAATTGGAAAGTTTTTTTTAACAAACATTTAAACACACAACCAAATTAATAAAAACATGAACCAACTTGATAAAAATAATCCCTGCATTACTAATCCCTGCATTGCTAAATCCGCATTGTTTAATCCCTGCATACTAATCCTTCTTATTCATTTTTGTACCAACCGACCCCTTAGAGTGGGATCATGCTTTAAATATACTTCAAAACTTTAACTAACTAATGAAACAGTTTGAACTTAGAAGTATGTATTAGCTTGCTCAAATGTTAACTCCTACACAAATTAATTAAAGATACATTAATGTTGAACTTCAATATCCCTCCTCAAGTTGGTGGTGATGATTTCACAGCCAAGTTGGCCAAAACAACTGAATGCTTCACACGAGTGAGCGTTTCGTCAGTATGTCAGCAAGTTGATCGTTGGTGAAACACAGTACAAAAAATGAGCCCCTCTTAAAGTTTATTTCTCTCAAAGTGGCTGTTAACTTCAATATGCTTGGTTCTCTCATGAAATATAAGATTGCGAGCTATGTGTATAGCAGATTGACTATCACAGTAAACAACAATGGGACATAAATTGTGTATGGTCAGTTCATCAAGCAGTCTTTGTAGCCAAGTTAGTTCTCCCACTACCTTTCTAAGTGATCAATATGTTAGGATCGAATCCACAATCATACACTTGATGAATAAAGAACACAAGAACTTTCTTGAGATATGAGAGATCTAGAGAGAGAAAGAGAGAAACCAATATTTCATGGTAACACCCCGTGAGTAAACTTCCAACTGATAGGACTATTTCCAAGTAGGACCAAATATCCACTGAGCGATCTTCTTGAGTCTCAACAAGAAGCCCAATCTGAATCACAAAAGCTTTGGACTGCGCAGTCAGGATCATTAGATAGATGTACTCCTAGAGTGAGATCATGCTTCAAATATACTTCAAAATTTTTAAGTATGGATTTTCTGTTATTTTGTATTCATTTTAATCTAGGAAAATGTTATGTCAAAAGACTTGCTATTATATAAAATTAGATAAGAAAATAGTGAGTGATCATAAAATAATCTTCAGTTTATTTTTTACTGAAAAAGTTTTCTCACTATACAACTTTTATAATATACTATATACATTAATTAGGCAACAACAATATGATATGTATGCAGCAGAAAAAAGGAGAAGACTACAATTCCCCAAAGATAAGTTAGAAGCTCAAAGAAATGAAATATTTTTCACTATAGGTGATGTTGTTCATATATTAACATTATATAATGCTACTGAATATATGTATACAGCGCAGATATTTTGATGTTATATTTATCTCTATAACATTCTACTTATAACAGTGTAGACATTCACTATAGACGTGCACTTAGTAGTAAAATTACCTCTCTATGATAGTCTTACTCAAATATTAATTAAGTAAAAATATTTTCTAACAATATATATTACGTATAAAGATAAAATATTAAAATACTTGTGCTAATAGTTATTCGTGTCATGCATATACTAAATTTCAAGCATAAATATTGAAGAGAAAAATTATACTTAAATGATGTCCATCATTTATAGTCATAACCTTAAAACGAAAAAGCTATTGTTGACAATTTGTATACTGATTTTTTTTTCTATTTTGCTGGTTAAATTTGTTCACAAAGTTGAGCGAAGGAAAAATACTACTATAAAAATGTCACTTTCTCCCGATATTTAAACTTTGAATGTATTTTGAAATGTTTCCACGATATATACCTAGTCATTTTGATCTCAAGAAGCAAATAATTCTATGACAATTTGTATTAATCATTAAAAAGTAGTTTCTCTATGTTCTTTCAATTATATTTATTTTTTTTAAAAAAAGTTTAATTTAGTAATACTTATTCCATTTTACAACATCGTATACTATATGATATGATACATATGTGTGACGTACGTGCCGCGAAACTAGTACATAAAAGTTTTCAAAGTATGAACGCCACGATAAATACATCTTTAGAATTTCGCTAATGCTCAACTAATGACGCTCCCTACTAAAATTTGATGAATTTGAGACCAAGGAGATCAGATGAGCACTTGCAAGAGAGCGAGCTGCAAATTAAACAGTGATATAAGCTTTATTGTAAAGTCATATACTAAACACGATAATCATTTTCTGAAATGACTCATAGATTTCAGTGATAGTTCAATTTGGTATTAGCTTAGCCCATAATACTACAAAGAGACGTCCTCATAAGGGAGTTAACAAATTCATAGCCACATGAAAATCAGAATTACTGCTTCAATATTTCTTTAGCTTAATTGATCAATAACAAATGACACCTCAAGGATTTTTTACAAAAAAAACAATAAGCCAATTGGGCCTGATGACTTTCAAAATGGATTTAGTACATGATTTACTATTTTCATTTTCAATACTACTAATTTTGTGGAAAAAGGTTACTGTGAACAAAAATGTATTTAATTAGTAACAAAAGCACATACATTTGAGTACTAAGGACTCATATATAGTCACTCAAAAAAAAAAATCATGTGCTCTTTTGATATATGTTGTTTGTGATAGAATGTATGCCTTTACTTAACAAGTAATGGACCAGGTCCCTTACTACTTTTCAGAAAATTACCAGAAAGTTAAATGCACTAAAATCAACACAATGATTTTACGTGGAAACCTCCGTGCTTAAGGGAGTAAGACCACGACCTATCTCACAGGATTTTCAAGCAATCGTTTGTCATTCACTTCTACAAAAGCAAAAGTAAACACGATTACAACAACCAAACGTAAAAAGAGTTATCAATCTTACAGAGGAAGTAATTAGCCCTCTTTACTTAACAAGCCTAAGTAGAAAACAATCTACCCCACTAAGTTATCTAACCGGGACCAACCTATACTTTTAACACAACACAGCCAAATCCTTTCTAGACTCAGGAAGGTTTACAGTTTAAAGACAAGAGAATGTATTCCAAACAACTTAAACAAAAAGCTCCAGCTATTGTTATTGTTTCTTGGAATAATTCTGCTTTGCTTGTGTTAGCTTTTGCAAGAGTTCTTGAAAAGTTTTTTTATCAAGTTGGCAAACACCATAGTCACAAATGTTTAGGAAAGTGTCCTTTATATATGGGCAAGTCACTTTCCTAACTTCTTATGCCATTGGCTGAAAGATCACCCTTTTTCCTGATGCCTCGGGAAGTGTGGCACCTACTTCTCTTGTACCGCTCTAGCTGGCAGTCGACTGGCCTCATCATCATTCGAGCCTGGAATACCTCTACTAGTTCCCCTTGAGTTTTTTCATCTGTCAATCTTCAGCCCAGACCCCTGCAATACTCAAGTAGAACACCCGGTACCTTTAATGAGGTCCCCTAAGTTTGTCAAATCATCAAAACTTCAAATAAACATTTTACCCCTTTTTGATGATGACACCAATGATATGACTGAGATCTTCACCAGAATTGTGTCCCCCTGACAGTGTAATTCCCCCCTTACGTATATTCCTCCTCCCTCCCCCTGTTAGTACTAACAGATTACTTCCCACCTTATTTTTTAAGCCTTTTTACTAACATTTACTTTTACTTCCCCCTTTGTTGGCATCATAAAAAAAGATATGCAGTAAACCATTGAGTCACATAATACTGAGCAAGATCAGATCTAATAAGCAATCAACAGTAGAGGCCGATCATTCACAAATAACATAGGAGAACACAAAGGAATCAAGGTCACCACATGCCATTAATAAACATAAATACATTACAAACAAACTAAAAATCCATCAACACGATGAATCCCCACACCAAAAAATGACACAGGGAAGGATTGATTTACAGTATTTAGTTAAGAGGGGTGGATTTTTAGATAGGGACGTGGGGGTAACAAGAGTGAGTCGTGCAATTGCAGCAATCATGTATCCTGATGGCCTTTCTCTGCAGGTCAGTTATCTTCGCCTTCAACTAGTGTTCTCCTTCTCCACACGCTTGTACACTGAGAAACCAGGTCACCTCACTCTGTGCAGTAAAGCAGCTCTGGCTTTGAGTACAACAATTCAGCCCTCTTAACACCTCCAACGCCACAGTGAGTTCTTCTAATCTCATGTTTAAGAGAAGCTGATCCCTGTCCTCAAGAGTTGGAGCTCTTGCTTTTTTGGTACTCCCTCTGCCTTCCAATACTACATCAAACAGGTATGCTCAGATATAGTTTTTTTTAAACCAAAAACTGTCCCCACCTTTCCAACACTAAGAGGAATCCGAACCTGCTTGAAACCTTCAGTGAGAAAGTATCCATATCTCATTCCATGTAACTCCTTCCCTCTCAATGACCGTGTTGTGATGTGCTCAACATTAACTAGGAAGACTCGAGCCCTCAAAGAAGTTGCAACAGCATATCCTTACGTACAAGTCAGCAGCATTAGCGCAAGTGTCTTTTCTGTGCGGGAAGGACCACTTTGTTGAACGAACTCGAAGACCACTGATACTCAACGTCTTCATATTTTCATTATAGACATCCAGCAACCTTATTTGTGGGAAGGTCTTAGAAATCTAGATGCAAATCTTTAAGAGCAAGTTTGTGCTCAGCACGGGACCGGGTTCCCCTCTGTAGGCCTCTGAGGATTCCCCAACACCACCTCATCCAAAGAGATAGGCAATATTGTTCACACGTGTGAGGAGACTCCCATCTTCCATGAATTTTAACATTGTCATAGAATTACGACCTCTTCTTCATGGAGATGGGGATTTCTTGTTGAACAGGTGGGCAGCCAAAATTGAATCTCCACCATGTCATGCAGAGAAGCCAATGCTATGAAAGTGATAATCCCCATATCCACACTCTTCCAGCGAAGAACGTGGCTTGTTTCCTTCCTCAGACTGTCAACTACTTCCTGCACGTTGACATTCTCAATTCTCAACTTTCCTGCTTGAGGACCAGGTCCCTGTGTCCGCTTTTCTCTTTTTCTCAGGATCTCTTTCCTTTTGACTGTGACTTTTCACCTTTCCCTTGTAACCCTTTCCCTTTCTTTTCTTTCTTTTCTGACTTCTTCTTTGTTTATTTTCTTTCAAAACCTCTTCCTCCCGACAAACTCAACCATTTCTCTCAGGTATTCTGAAAATTTGATACCTTGAAGGTTCGTGCAGTCCTGACTCTGCAAGCAGCAGACGTGCACTTGCCTTCAAGGCTCTACAGCAATTTTTGTGCGCAGACCTTGTATTAGGTCGCTCCCCTAGGAGCCTCCTCCACGACCTTTTCCTTCCCTTTACCGACATCCTCCAACCTCCATTTTATAATGGTTCTTCCTCACTTGCAGATTCCAATGAAGAGGAAGAAGAGTACCGCCCTAAGTCGGGGGTTTTTTCGAAAATGGTTGGAAAGCCTTACCTCTTCTCTTATCCAGTGCATCAGTGTGTGCTGCTCTGAGCTTCTTCTCGCATCATTGACCAGGCTTTCAATCAACGAGTCCTCACTCGCTGGCCGAGTATATTTCGACTTCGTAAGCCCGATTTTTTTTGGTAGATCTCCTTCAACATGTTTCAGGCATATGTCTTCAAATGGACCATGGTTCCAGTGGGCACTGCAAAGTGTTTAACTATTGAAGAAAGGTTATCCCCCCAAAAAGTAGTATTTGTGGAGGACTGGGTGGGGGAGGAAGTCTGGCGCTTTGGCAGGTGTGGAGAATAGAAGCAGTGGGCGCAATTTCACTAAGTGAATCCATATTTGCTTAGAAGAAGAAGAGAGCACATGTTTGTGATACTGGAAGGGTTCTTGAAGAACAAAAAGAAGAGGACAACATATTTGCCTTTGAATGTGAGCAGCCTTGGGTGATAAATGAATGTATAAGTTAATAGACGATGAGAGTTCAAGAAGAAAGACCCCTTTTTAAAAAAGAAGTGAAAGGGTGTCAGGCTCCCTAGATAGATGCGTCGTTGAGGGAAAAACGATTGTACTATCGGTCCAAGAGTAACCGATGACTGACACATGCATTTTCAAGAAATCAGACCGGTCCAACATTTTTAGTTTAAATTTCACTGTAAAAATGCTAACCCTTGACAGTCCCGCAGGTACCATGATAGAGTTTAACTTCATTCCTATAATTGTTTCTACTCTTCTTTTGCTGGCAGGTCCCCTATTGAGAGTAACGACGGAAGATACAACTTGATCTTTGTTCAAATATTTAAGATTCACATAAAAGGATCCTGTACTGCAATTCTAACCATCAAGGGAGTTCTACTGTTTGGAGGCTAAAAGCATCACTTGGAGATCAACATTCCCCAACTTTAATACGATTTCCTCAAATTGATCCTTGCTGAGAGCCTGGGAAATATGTCTGGCAATCTGTTCCCTTCCGTTGGACAATATGTGGCACAATATTTCCCTCTCACATGATCTCTCAAAAAATGATGTCTGACATCAATGGTGACTTTGTTCTCTTATGATGAAACTGGGTTTCTTTCGCATCTCACAGCACTAGTGTTTCACACATGGAGGAATTGCTTTGATTTGGATTCCAACTCTTCGTAAGTGTTGCCTGAGCCCCACTTCATTGAGAACAATAGAGGCTGCAGCACTACATATTCATCTTTCAGCATGTTTAAAGAGCCACAGAGTTCTTGCTTCTTGGTGCCCAAGATTAAGTGATGATCAAGGAAATGAGCCATTGCAGAGGTGCTCTTCCTGTCACTTGATAACCTGCAAAATCAGTCCATCTGACAAAACCAACCAGATCAAAAGTATCACCTGCAGGATCAAAGAGACCCAGGTCCCCCCTAGTTTCTTCAAGTATCTAAAATACGTTTTGCAAGCCTCAGTGTGAATCCCACGAGGACATGCATTGAAACCTGGCACACATTCCACGCTAAAACACACTATCGGCCTGCTAGCATTCAGATTACACAGGAGCCATGATTCTCTGTACATTGTCTGATTCACAAGGGGATCAGATTCATTCTCTATCATCTTGGAAATTTGTTCCCATAGGATTTTCAATAGGTTTGGGAATCAAACATATTGAATTTTTTTCAGCAGCTCTTTGATGTACTTCTCCTGGCCTATTGAAATCCCCATTTAATGATTGCTTGATTTGCAGCCCCCCAGGAAGACTGTCAACTCACCCATCATCTCATTCAAACTCCCTTCCCATAGTGATGAAATTCTTTCACAGAGATTTCTGAGTAGCTCCAAAATTTGTCATCCACATGACCTGAATGATAAGCAATTCTGTTCTCTTATTAATTAAGAACAAGGTATGTCTATCGTGCCTCTTTTTTAAACCTTCTCAGCAGAAAACTTTACACCTTTCATAACTGCTCTTTGGAGCTTGTTTCACACCATATAGTAACCTTATTCATCTGAACACATGATTGGTACAGCTCTGCATCTTCAAACCAGGGGGTATGCTTGACATATACCTCCTCTTTGAGATCTCCCTTCAGAAATGCACTCTTCACATCCATTTGATTAGCTTGAACCCCATAAAGTGCAAAAGCTATTAAGAATTCTAATAGCTTCCATTCTGCAACAGGTGCCAAAGTCTCATCATAAGTCATTCCTTCCTTCTTGATTGTATACCTTTCACCACCAGCCTGGATTTATTTCTATAATAACTTCATTTTCATCAGTTTTTGTGTGCTGATACCCACCTGGTTCCTCTATTGTTCCTGCTGCCTTCAGGTCGAGGAACCATGTACTATACCTTACTTTCTTCAACTGATGAAGTTCTTCTTGCATAAATTGATCCGTCTCAATCACTGCTTATTTAAACATTCTTAGGCCAATGGATGATTGAATGCTGAGAATCAAATTGATTTCTTATTTTTTCTTCTAGTTTGATGCCAGAATTCAAGGGAGAAATGAGATTAATCAAGAGGGATGTGATGACTATGCGTCCAGCCCACCTTGCAGCAGACTGATTTGGCAGATCAGCCATGATCCCTTTCATCAAGAGTGACATCAATCTTCTGGGGAGTCTGTGTACTCTGGCTAAAGTTTTGAGTAGTCCAGGTACACGTCATCCTGTTCTAGCTCAGCATCCTCTTCAGGTTAGACTGTGATTTGATCATCACAATCATTTTTCAGTTGTTGATCTGCTCAGCTTTCAGTCCCGTCATCTTCTTTGGATTTAAGCAGTTCAGCACATCATCAATCATCATTTGGTCCACACCATTCTTCAAGCTCCATTTTCATCAAAAACAACAGATGCTTTCGTTTCAATGGCATTGTGTGTCGTTGGTTGAATATTCTGTAGGCTTTGCTGAGAAGAATATCCAAAAGTACTCCTTCAATCACTTCTGGTAATGAAATTTTTCCCAGATCATCCTTCCATTTATTTCGCACAAAACATCTGCATCCAAATGCTCTAAATAGCTCACAGCATTGGCTTCCTGTTGTTGAGCAGTTCATATGGAGTCTATATTCCAGCACGACTCTTATAGACAACCTTTTGGTAACCTGACATTGTGCTTAACAGCTTCAGCCCAAAAACTTTGAGAAGATTTGATTCCAATAATCATAGTTTCTGGCAATGTTCACCAAGGTTCTGTTCTTTCTTTCCACTACTTCTCTGCCATTTTGTTGAAGGAGTTCTTGGAGCAAGAAAATTGTGGCTTGTACCATTTTCCTTTCCAGCAGAACTATCCAGTGTTGGGTTTTCAAACTCTGTCCCCATGATCAGATCGAATGCTGCAAAACCACTTGATTCCATTTGGTTTGAATCATTTTTGAAGAATAACCACCAGCTCATCATCGCTGTATCTGGTCTTTGTGATCTCAATAATCTCGTCCAGGGTGCAAAAAGGTATCTTGAATAGTCATCAACAATCCCCAAAATGTAAACTTTTTCCATTTCTTCTGCTTTGCACTTTCAAGGGCCCACAAAGGTCCTATGACGCAACTCTAAGGTTTTTGATGATGTTACCTGTTTCTTGGGCTTGAATGATGATTTTGATTTGCTTTCCTTAACACAAGCTTCACAATATTTTATTTTCAGCAAACTTCATTTTGGGCATCCCCCGGACCAGGTCCTTTGAAATCAACTTATTTAACTAAAGATGACTCACATGTTCCCAGCCTACGATGCCAGAGATCAGCATTTCATTTTGAGCACTGAGACAGTTTAGTCTCATCTCCATGAGAGATTTCCAAGTTTTGCCACATTACATTTTGTACTTGTCTTTGTGCAGTAGATTACCTGTTGTAGTTAAACTCACCACATTGCATTTTCATAAGTAAACTTGACCTCATTTTAAATTTTACCTTGTCACCGATTTTGTGACACCTTAGCAAGTGTACTTCAACCCATCCACATGGTAAACATTGTCAATTGAATCTTCAAGAGATCTTCCTACGTTTGGTTGGCCAAAACTCCCAAAATGTATCCCTTCTGTTTGCCATCACCAATGAGACACCTCCTCCCTGGAGGGTCTTTGAGTGAGAGGAAGTTCTACATCACCAGTCATATGTTTTAGAGCAGCCACTATCCATATACCAACTGACTGCTTGCTGCTCCTCTCACTCACCGTGCACCAAAAATAACTTGTAAGCTTGGGAACCCATTTCAGCTTGAGTTTCCCATTAGGCAGACAAAGATATCAGATTGATACTTGGTCCAATGGGTCGACTTTGCAGCTTTCACCAAAGACATAGGAGTAGGAACAATTTTTTCTCTTTGAAAATCTGTGAGTTGAGACAGGCTCTGTAGGACCAGGTCCTCTCTTTTGTACTTTTTTTTCAGCATAATTAGGTATCTTTCATTAGATTATCTTTCATTCACACGACGAGTTTTCTCCAGCTAACCACACACTCATTCTTCAAATGTCCGTTCTTACCCAACATGAAGACACACATATTGTCAGACACAAACACATACTTACTGTAAGGATTATAGAGACTTATGTTCGACTTCCTATTCGCTTTCTTATTGAAATTACTCTGATTTGTCACATTTGAGACAGCAACTTTGTAGGATTTGGCCCCTTAAGAGATTTCAAGCTCTTGTCCGTAAGTTCACAATTATCCTGTTCTATTTGTTACTCTTTTTCAATGATACAGACTAAGAATTTTTCTCCAGAGTTTTTTCAATTTTTCTTGAATTTCAGCTTGCAGACTATTTGACTTTTCATTCCAGCTTTTTCAGCTTCTTTCTTCTTTCCAAGTAATCTGACCACAACGGGTTCTTAAGTTTCCGAGTTATTTAACTCTAGAGACACCATTCTTGAAAATTGTGTCTCAAGTTTGACTTTGTTTTCAGTTAAAATTTCAAGTTCACACACATTCTGGTATCCTTCTTTCAGATGTTAACTATATCACAGAATCTAGCATGACTTTTGCCAAGGTTCTCAATTTTTTTAAGAGATATTTATTTATATCCAAAGTCATTTTTCATGTCAAGAGAGTTACCATTTGTCCTCATCTTCTTTTCTGTGTGTGCCATGAGAGCAAACATTTCCATTGAAGACAGTTTCCTTCCTCTCATGCCAGCAACATAGACACATCTTTTGGCTCACAGGATCTTCGAATCAACTTGAAGATCCCCCCATGCATCCCCCAAGCAATAGCCCTTTTTGACACCATCTCAGGCAGCATTTTAACGATCTCTGTTACCAGGTACCAGGTCCCCTTCCTGTTTTCTCTTGTCAACCCCTGTGTTTTTTTATGTGCCTTGTTTTCATTCTTGCGCAAAGGACCCTCTCTATGAAGTGCCCAATTTTCCCTGGGCACTTTAGCAAGTATCACCTTGATCAGCCTTTTCGAGTCCCTTTGTTCCTCTTTATAATTTTTTTTTTCTTCTCACAACCTTTAAATCACTATGAGATATGCCATATATCATCGTCCTGGAATCTCATCTGATTTATACTTCAAAACTCAACATCAATGACTTTCCTTCTTGGCTTCCTTTTTTGACAAATCATAGTTTCGATTCATCTACATGTGTTTTAAGATTACCATCAAGGCATCCAGTGTAAGCCCTTCAGTCCCGTGGCTTCTGTAAGGGCATCAACGTTGGCTCTCCCAACTTGGAAGAATTCGAAGCACTTTCCTGACTTTTTGGTCATGCTTATAGGTTTCCCCCAGACTTCGCAGCTCATTTGGTAATGAAGACAACTATGGTGACATGTCATTTATTGTTGTCTCTTCCTTCATTTATGAAAGTTTTCTCATATCGTGAGGTGGGGCATGGTCAATCGTAGATTCTTTGACTTGTTCAGTTCCTTCATGTGCATTTCCACCCGCATCCCAATTTCTTTAGCAGACTCATCGGCTGAACTCTTGTTTGTACTCAGCATGTCTTATCCCACAGACAGAAGAGTTTTAGGCTTTGAAACCCTTTTCATCTTTTTTCTGTCAGCATCATCATCTTTCTGCCTAGCTTGAACATATGGTCTTTCCTCCATCCTTTTAATTCCATCATTGGAACAACATGGTCCATCTAGTACATATCCCCATAACTCGCTGTCTTCAGCCCATAGGTAGTCATGGCATTCTAAACTTCGCACCACTTTAGAACGGTACCATTGAAACGAGGAGGTCCTGTGGAGGACTGACCTTCTTCGCTGTTAAATTGGAGCTGCCATTCTAGAGCAATATACTTCCTTGGTGTTACCAAATAGATAGTCTGCTCTGATACCACTTGATAGAATGTATGCCTTCCCTTACAAGTAATGGACCAGGTCCCTACTACTTTTCAGAAATACAAAAGTTAATGCATAAAATCAACACAATGATTTACGTGGAACCTCCTTGCTTCGGGAGTAAAACCACGACCTTTCACATGATTTTCAATCGTTTTCTATCACTATTTTTCAAAAGGCAAAAGTCCAAAGACGATTACACCAAACGTAAAAAGAGTTATCAATCTAAACATATAAGTAATAGTCCTCTATTACTTAACAACCTAAGTAGAAAATAATCTACCCACTAAGCTATCCTAACCTGGACAACCTAGACTTTAACACAACCCAACGTAAACCACAAGCCAAATCCTTTATAGACTCAAGGAATGGTTTACCGTTTAAAGAACAAGAGATGTTATTCCCGAAACAACTAAAAAACGAAAAAGCTCCAGATATTTGCTATTGTTTCTTGAATAATTCTGTCTTTGCTTTGTTTTAGCTTTTTGCAAGAGTTCTTGAAAAGTTTTTATCCAGTTGCAACACCAAGTCACAAATGTTTTAGGAAAGTGCCTTTAATATGGGCAAGTCACTTCCTGAAACTCTTGCCATTGGCTGGAAATGTCACACTTTTCGACCGCCATCGGGAAGTGTGCACCTACTTCTGTACCGTCTCTAGCTGCATTCGACTGGCTCATCTCATGATAGCCTGGTACCTCTACTAGGTCCCTGAGTTTGTTTCACATCTGCAATAACTTTCAACAAGACACCTGCAATACTCAAGTAGAAAACCCGGTACCTTTATGAGGTCCCTAAGTTTGTCAAATCATCAAAACTTCAAATAACAGTTTGTTTTGCTTGCAGGTATATGTATCTTATTGCATATGGATGATGTATTTGTATTATTTGATCATTTCCTCTCAGCCTATATTTAAAAGTTGTGAAATATCATTATGACAACTTGATTTTTGGTTGATTGGTCTAAGAGTACTTAGGTCAATTATCATTGTATATATACATAAGAAGATACAGGAGGAATTTAGTGTATGCAAGACAGTCAAGTACACTGAAGCTTTGGACTGGGAAGTTTGTTGAACGCCTATGTATCATTTACAGGATAGTCAGAAATAATTCCATCCTGATAAACATCTATATATGTGAATACGCATAAATATATATAGGTGCTAAATCTTCGTATGACATGTTAGTAGACATAAACCCAACTCTAAATAAAATAGATCATCAAAAAAAATATTAAATAAATCTGCTAAAAACACACAAAATTCTTGGTAATACATCTAGTACTTTATCAAAAATATAACCAACAAACACATGTTTTTTTTTATGTATAATTCATCAAAGATCTGATATAATCCATTTCCTTAGGTAGATATTTTGAAAGAATTTCTCCATATTTTTGTCTTTTTTTATATTTGAGACGGTATCTTATCCTTGAGGATATCTCATTGCCATTTTTATCAAGTTCTTTCCACAGAAACTTCACCATATGAGCAGACCATCATCGTGGAGTTCTCCCTGCACCTGATCAGCAATTCCTCCCTCTTTTCATGAATGTTTTAATAGCTTCCATGTCGAATAGAAGCTTGTAAAGTCTGATTTCAATAGTGGTTGGTATTGAAAATTGTATAACATAAGGTTTTGTTGCACAAGAGGGAGCAGTATACGTAGCTGCCTGCAATCAGAAAAAAAATAATGTTAAGGCAACGCGGTGAAGAAGCAACATGCTAAATCAATGTGGCATCAACCCTCATACTACTGAGAAAGTCAAAAAGGCAACTTCACAAACTAAAGGACTTGGAGGAAACACTCACTTAGCAGGAAAGGGTAACAGATTCACCAAGATGTGAACATTACTAAGAAGTAAAGTAGAGAATTCAACTCAATAGACTTCTGCGGCAATTTTCATACTGCCTCAGAGTGTATTAAAAGAGATAAACAGAAAATGCAGGGAATTTTTGTGGGGAGCGATAAAAGGAAGGTTTAAGACGAAAACGAGATACAAGCAAACTAATCTCAACCCCCAAACAAACTGTAATCTATTTCAAATAAAATTACTAGGCAGAAAAATAGCAGGTGTTTGAGAAAAAAGGTCATACTAAATAGTGAAATAACAAATATCTAAGAACAAGGAGGAGGAAAAGGGGCAGCCAAATGTCGTAAAATCGAAAGTAACTTACATACCAATATAGGAATCAGCTTCAACATGCTTGAATATTAAGACGAAAATGACATAAAAGCAAACTTTATAAATATACACTAAATTTAATAGAAAAAAATTATTGTTGAATGTTCAATAATTTTGAATAGTTAGTTCAACGTTGACAGCAACGAGAAAAGGACACACTATCAACTTACACAAAATTTTGAAAGTTGAGAACTTTGTCACAAAAACAAATTCTTGAAATACGCCATCATTCTGTTGAACCCAAAATTTATATTATTATGTTAAACCTAAAATTTACGTAAATTGTCTAAAGATAACAACTTTATAATAGAAACAAAATATGGGTAAATTTTTTACCTTTGAAGATTTTCTATTTCTTCCTGCGTCCCAATTTTCGAAACTTTCTTTATTAACCAATAGAATGTTGTTTATTTATTTTAAAATTCGTTTTATTAAATTCGTGTTTGAGATGCAAACATTCTAATAGGTATAATTTTTTATATGGATATATTTAACTTTTGTTTCAATGACTAATTTAAAATTATTTTTTTTATGGTGAATCTTATTTATATTTCTCTAATTTTCAAAAGAAGTATAATTCAAAAAGTCTTTGCTAGTTTATTGCTAGCCCAAAATCGTTAAATAAGAGCGAAGTTTTACTAAAGAAGAAAAAGCTAGAAAAGCTAAAAAGAAAGAATTTGAAAAAAAAAACACTATGTAATGGAAGAACATCTTTAATTGTTTTGATTTTAGTTGAATGCAAATGTAATTTTACGTGCAAAAAAAATGTCTCATATTTATTACTATATAACTTAGAATAAGTTATTTCAAAGTTAATAAAATACTAGTCATTTGTTACAATTTCATACATTGATTTTTTGTTGTTAAAAATCTTATTAATATATATGAAGATTCAAATTGTTTAATTCAAAACTCTAAAATATTGGATAAAGTTCATGACTATAAGGAAAAAATGTTTTTTTTCTAAATATTCAGATATTACTTTGTGATACACAATAATTTTTTGCTAGTGATTATAATAAAATTTTTGTTGAAAATTAAATTTAGTTGTAACTGGAAATATTGAAATTAAAATGTGTTAATATTGAAAGAAAATTTAATTTATTACTATGACTATACAATAAAATTGTCGGAAGAAAAGTAATTTTATTCATTGTTGTCGGGTATTCATATTGGAGTTTGACTAATCCAAATTCATGCCGCGTAAAGCCCCTTTGGGTTGAAATACTCCCTACTAAGGATTTTTCCATACACTCGAATTTGAGACCTTTTGTTAATGGAGGAACAACCTCAATCCAGTGCACCATATCTTTTAGTGGTAATAGTTTTTTTGGTATAATCAAGAATTGAAAATAATATTTAATTCTGTACAATTTATAATTTTTTTCATATTATCTTAAACAAGAGGTTCATACTACGGGCCCGACGTGTAAAGAACAATTAAGAGTTTTTTCTTTTGTATCTTGATTATCATAAACAAATATTGTTGCTATACAATAAAAAAGAGATAAACTACATACAATAATATTTTCAAACTAATTTTATAAATACATAGAAATTTTTGAAATATAAATGTCACGATAAATACATCATTAAATTTTTTTTTGATGTTCAATATAATTGATAATGCGCGCTAGTAAAATTTGACGAATTTGAGACCAAGGAGAAATGTGCACTTGCAAGAAAATTATGTTATTTGAACTTTTTGATCTTTCATTAAAAGTATCTACCCCTTTTCACATTTTCTTAAAAATTATTACGATTTTGATCATGAAATTTAATTGGTTTTTAAATTTATAATATCAAATAAAATCAAATTTTAAAAAAATAATCATCGGTTTGGTTTAGATTTTTTAATTTTTTTTGGTTCGATAGTAATAAGTTTGTTCAGGACATATACATTTCGATAAACACAAACACCAAATATATGAATAATTTACGTAAAAGCTATTATACAAAACAATGTGATTAAAATATTCAATATTGTGTTAGAAAAAGTTTATATAGAACCGAGAAAGTGTGATCTTAAAAGTAATGAATATTGAGGGATTTAGACTTAAAGTTTTAATAGTTGGGCAAATATTTAAGTGTTGGGCTTAGAAAGTAGTAAAACTAAAGATTTAATCAAAATTTATCAAAATACTTCTATTTTATTTATAAATAATTATAATTTTTTTATATAACTTCATGGTTTGATTTTGTTATTTTTGCGGTAAATATTTAGTAAAATCAAAATCAAACCAAATAGTATCGATTTTTTAAAAATTTAAACTAAATCTAATCAAATATCGATTTTTTAATCGGTTTGATTTGAATTGCGGTTCAGTTTGATTTTATAACCATAACCATGAACAACCCTATTGTTAATTACTGAATTATATTTTAGAATTTAAATTTATATCTTCAAAAGATCTAAAGATATATACAAAAGTATTGGAGCAACTTTCACATATAACAAACACAAAATTCATATTTGTATGCTATACTATAGTTAGCATAATTGTGCTTCATAGCAAACATAAATATGTATATTTCACTATACATATACAAAAGAAAGTGATTAATAAAATTTCTAATTACCAAAAAAAAATAAAGCAGTTGTATAATTTCGCTATATATATCAAAAGAAAGTTATTGTAAAATCTGCTTTGGTATACATATATAAAGGGTCAGTTGTATAATGTGTGTTTGTAAAAGCGAGAAAGAGAGAAAGACAAAAGAAAATTGGGCAGAAAAAGATTGTATTTGTATAATCTAAGTGTATAGGATGGAAAAATAATGCATTTTGTATTTGGTTTCTACATTTTCCTCCTCGCTTTATTACAAACCATGTATACTTTTATTTGTAATAAAGTTGGATAAGCGAGTGAGAGAGCGAGATTACGGAGAAAAAGAGAGAGGGAACAAATATATATGTATGTTAAATAATTTTTCTCTCACTTTGTACAAACATAAACAGCATTTTATATACAATTTGCATTTTGTATAAAAGTGAGAGAGCGATGAGCGAGTGAGATCTGGGAGAGTGGAGAGCTTGAGATCTTGGTAGCGGACCGAAAATATATGGCATTATATAATTTTTTTCTTCGCTTTATACAAACACAAACACAATAAAAATTTACTTTGTATAAAAACGGAGAAGCGAGTGAGAGAACGAGATTGACGAGTAAGATTCACCAGGAGAGAGGTGAAATAACAACAGTTTTCTATGGGGTACAATTAAATCAAACTGCATTTATAGCATTTAATATGAATTAATACTTTATTATTAAATATAATTTTCCCAAAATATTATAAGTTGTAATTTTTGGGCCCTTCTTTACATTGGTTGTAGCCTTGGGCCTTATAAGTGGTTGGGCTACAGCCTTAATGGGCTGCAAGCCCAGTACCCTTACAAACCTTTTATCCTTTTTGAAAGTTATTGCTTTACGAGTAGTAACATGTTGGGAAAATTTCATAAGTAGCACTATTAGTATTTATTTTGGCAAAACGTAGCGTAATATATTGTATCCACGCGCATATAATCGAGTACTAACCAATATATTATATCATTTTATTTGTTGTTCATATATATATATATATATATAGCCAACTGTATATGCATGTAACCGTTTTGAAAGCAAAAACCAGATGTTGTGATCAACTATATGCGTTTTTAAACTATATGTGCATAGTAACCTTCGAAATGGTGACTTCGATGTGGCATATCGATTTTCTTGCAGCTAAATGAAACATCTATTCTGTTATTTTTAGAAACCACGATAAATAATTTGAAAAGGAATCCTAATTCATTGTTTTCTCCAATTTGTTGTTACGTACTTATCATTATGTCTAATCTTGTTTCCAGTTTCTCTGTAATTAATGAGATTATGAAATTCAAGGGTGATTATTACATGGAAAAGCTTCCCATCAATCAAGGTCACAATAAGATATGCACAGGAAACAATAAATATCATTTGGAAAAATCTTTTTCGTCATAATTTGACAATATTTTACTTTTTAAAATATTTTATCCTCTTAATTTTAATATCTTTTGTCTAAAAAATATATAAAAAAGAAGATCAGATTATTGTAAAATAAAAAATACTAAAGTTCTTTTTTTAATTTTTTTATCAAATTTTCTGATTATTTAGCACTTGATAATAATGTTATGTATTTTGAACCATTTAGCACTTGGTACAAATTTTCTGGCCAATGCGTTTGGTAGAAATGTTGCATTTTTACATGAATCTTTATTACAATATTTAATAGAATAAAGTTCATAATCAGTTTTATACTGTTCGATTCGATACGTTTTTTAATTAATTATTGACAGTTGGTTACCCTTATTACTAATAAACACATATCTATAGAGTAAAGAGATATAGACACTTCCCTAAAATTAAGAGACGATATATCACACTAGATTAAAAAATACATATACTCCGTTTGTCCGCTTTATATATTATGTTACATTTTTCGAAAGTAAAAATTGAATTACATTAATTCGATATTTTAAGCAAATAATTTAGATATTTAAAAATTATACAAAAAGTATGATAATTTTCAGTTTTTTACATATGAATATGATGAAAAATTGCATCGTAAAATGTTGTGCAAAATTTTTTATATTTATTGTTTTACCAAAACTCTGAAAAGACCTGATCTGCCAAATCAAAGTAGATCCAAAAATCTTTTACTTAGCAAACAAAAGATCAACGATTTTGCAAATCTGCCCGACTTAATGTCTTTCCCCATCTACAAGTCAATTTTTACATTTTTTTTCTTATCAAGCACAAAAAAAAAAAGGTCATTGAACTTTGATAGTCGTAAATATTTGATTGACATGAGTAGTAGCACATAGTAATAAAATGATATATCATATGAGTATTTCTTTGTTCTTTCTCCCCTTTGCCCTTTCGCTTCCCACCCCGCGCGTAAATGATTCCTTGATTTTAGCTCATCCTTGCTTGGTTATGTATTGAAAGGACATTATAGTTGGATATTTTTTCATACTGACAAAAATAGAGAGACAATGACAAATAAGAAAGCTAAACAAAACAATAGCAAGTGTTATATCCTAAGTTGAACCCTATAAAGGAGACCAATTGATTGTGAGTATTCATCTACTTTTTCCCACTCATAAAAATATGTTTTCCATTGTTTAAATAACACTGACATGATGTTTACTTGATATAAATTTTGTCATTTCATTAGTCAAACCATAATTTTTTTTATTAAAATAAAAATAAGTAGTGTGCCAATGAATAGAGGAAAGAAAAACAAAAAGGAGTTAAAAATCATTTACAACCACAACAATAGTATTATAGGATATATTTTTTAAAAAAAAAAGAGTGTATATTAACGTTATTTTTATCTTTGTCGAGTAGAAAAATTATTTTTAATAGACTATTGATTTACAAAAATTACCAACTATTCAAATTATTTCCTTGTATATCTATCATGGTATCTAGCTTGATCATTAATTTAAATTTATGTTGTGTGTAAAATTTATTTAAGAAAAACTTATTTTTTGTTGAAAATTTGTTCATTTCAGAACTCCAGATCTCGAATATTACGAATAGTTACATATATTTGAAAGTTGGTTCATTTGTTGTTTTTAAATATGTACGATAAAGATTTAATTGATACGATTATAATAATCGACATAACACGATATAAAAGTCTTTTAAAAATAGTCTATTTTGTTCTATTTATTATAATCGATTGATTAGTTGTCCATTTAATTTTCCTATAGCAAAGTTAAAATATTCTACGTTTGACAATAAATTGTAAAGTTATAAACTTAAATTGGACAAAAGAAAAAGAAAAAAAAAGACAAAATTGAGATAAATAGAACCATAAAAGTAAAAAAAAAAAAGTGAATAGAATTTATGGTATAGTAGTAAGGTTATATTATTTTTAAATATAAAAAATTATATTAATAATGTCATTCTCAAATAAATCATGCAATGTGCGATCTTAATTTAATCAAAATCTTTAATATAACTCAAAATATCGAATGGAAGGGGAAAAGTAAATTATCCTTCTAAGTGAAGAAAAGCACACATCAACACACGTGTTGGAGATAATTGGAAGTGAATTATTTGGTTCATATAATCATGTTGCTATATTTGTTTTTATCAAAATCCATGGAAGTGAATTATTTGGTTCATATAATCATGTTGCTATATTTGTTTTTATCAAAATCCATGGCACTATCATATCTAGAGTTCGGAGTCTAAAAGATGAAAAATATTAATAAAAATTATATATTTTTTTTTAAAATCAAAACAATAAAATTATTCACTAAGTAGTGATTTTTTAACCAAGAAATTTCATATACCGTTTTAAAAATTTTGTTAACATTTTTCATCTTTTAGGCTCCGGACTCATCATATCTAAATGGAGTGATCATATATGGTTCTCCTTTTTGCAAGAAATTAATTACTTTATCTCCATCACTTTCCTTATTAAATTATAATTGGAGTCTTCTAGTTTTCTTAATCCTTCTAAACAAGTTATTAGTAGTTAATTATATTTGGATGTGTAATTGTCTTGATGGTGAAAGGAGATTGTTGTGGTAATCACTAGAAGGCACTTGTTTAGGTATATGTTCTTGTAAATCTTTTTTTCATGGAAAAATTGCATAAACAATACTCAATTTCGAAATCATGTTGCTATATTTGTTTTTATCAAAATTCATGGCACTATCATATCTAGAGTTCAAAGTCTAAAAGGTGAAAAATATTAATAAAAATTTTAAAATGATATATAAATTTTGTTTTTAACCAAAACCGCAAAAAATTCATCATCTACCAAATTAGATGCCATAATTAGATAAAACACACCAAACTAATCTCTTTCCTAGTTTTACTTAATTGGTGTAATCTTGTGGAAAAAAGTTCAACTCTACCTTATCTTATCAAAAAGAAAAGAAAATACAACTCACACAACAAAATCTAAATAAAAATAAGTTCATAAAACTCTTATAGTAAAAATTAGACTAGATCAAAATGAAAAGAAAATACAACTCACACAACAAAATCTAAATAAAAGTAAGATTCATAAAACTCTTATAGTAAAAAAGAGAGTACCAAGGTTTACTTCATTATCTTTCACTTCAACAAAACTAGAAAAACATAATCTATACATATATAGTTCACACCCCCACCCTCCTCCATATCTTTAATTTGTTTCCCTCATACCCTCATAGTACATTAAAACAAACCAAAAATACATCATAAAAAAACTAACTTCTTATGTCTTCATAAGAACTTATGATCACATACTTTAAACCCGAACATAACAGGTGCTCAGTGAAATAGTCGAGAGAGCACAAGTTGACCATAACGTCATGGTTTAAACCCTAATCATAAAAAAACTAACTTCTTATGTCTTCATAAGAACTTATGATCATATACTTCAACTCGAACATAATAGGTACTCAGTGAAATAGTCGAGAGAGCACAAGTTGACCAGGACGCCATGGTTTAAACCCTAAGCAAGTAAAGGCTAAGTTCAGGACCACCATGACCATCAGGATTCATCATGTAGAAGGCCTCAGAATCTTTTGATCCAACAACTCTTTCAAATTTAGCCCTCATATACATTAATTCACCTTCTAACCCAATTCCATCACCATCACTTGGTAAAACTCCAGCACCCATTGAAACAGGCCCAATTGAGTTCAAAATCTTCCATTCATCAGGCCCACATTCTCTTTTCATTGCATAGCCACATTTTCTACCATTACAATATGTCCTCCAATTTGGCTCTTCTAGCAACTTTACCCCTTTTTTACCTGTCCTCTTATCTGATTCTAATGCAATTCTAACCAATCCTGAAGCCATTTCTCTAACTAAATGACTTGTAGGAGTGGCCATTTCTACAAAGAATGCTGGGCCTAACTTTGGATCTTCTTGAAATGCAAAATGAACATGTCCTCTTCTATAACCAAATAAAGTACCAATAACTTTAGTACCAAGCCCTATTTGTGTTCGGCTCTTACCAAAAGTAAGAGCCGAACGAAGCTTAGAAACTGTCGAACGTGACAGTTTCTTGCTTACTGTGGATGCATTCGCTGTACCTGACAGCGAATGCATCCCAAAATACTCTTCCTCGCTACCTCTAAGCGAGGAAGAGTGGAAAGTGTTCAAGTAAACTTCATCATCATACTCTTCATCTTCAACTTTTTTCTTGAAATTGAAGTACCTTCTTGAAAATGAGAAGGACTCATGTTGGTTCTTAGACATTATTGTTCTCATTTGAAGTGAAACAAAAAAAGATAAAAAAGAGAAGTTGAGGAAGTTAGGAAAATATGAGTGAGTTGTTTTTGACTCTTTTATGTTTTTTTGGGGACTAATATTGAGGGTTTTATGGGGTTTGAAAGTGTAATAAATAAATAAATAATTTTTTTTGAATCAATTTGTTGGACTTTTGGGAAATGAAAGAATTTTAGTAGCAGAGAGAATCCTGACAAAAGAAGGTGAGCAGCCCTACCTAACTGTATCAACAATGTGAAATTGGGAAAAGATAAATAGGAGTGGTGGAATATAAAGATTGAAGAGAGAAAATGATTTATTTTTATCGTTTTAATTTATTTGTCATATTCTAATTTATATTGACTTAAAAAAAAGAAAGAAAAGAAAAGGGTCCGTTTGGATGGGCTTACTAAAACAGCCTTTAAAAAGTAACGTTTGAAAGTGCTGAAACTTTTCTTAAAATAAGTAGTTATATTTTGGAGAAAAGTGCTGAGTTGCTATTGCCAAACGTGAAAAGGGAAAAATAAAAAAAGAGATGTTAGGGTCATGTTGTCTTTGGAGATTGTAATAAAATATTAAGGGCCAAAAGATAAAATGGTGATCAACTTAAAACAATCTTATAAGCTAAAAAGAAAAGCCCTCTAAACCCCAGCTTTTAACCTTTGGCTTAAAAATAATTTTTTTGTAACTTAAATAATTTATTTTTCAGTATTGTCAAACAGCTAAATAAGTCAAAAATCAGCTTTTAAGTCAGTTTGACCAGCTTTTAAGCTGAGCCAAACAGGCTATAAAAGTGTTATAAACTAAAAATATTTCATATGTAAACTGTATAGATATTCTTTAATCTTGTATTTTTAAACATGTCATATGTCATGTGAAAATTAAAATTAAATAGTTATCAGAAAAAAGAGATATTTTTTTTAATAGTGACTAAAAAAGAAAAGTATGATAAATAATTAAATCTAAGGGAGTATTATAAGTCAAGATTTTTTGACTCTTTTCATTTGATTTATTTTGAAGCTCAACCAACCTAAATTCGTATAGCACAAAACTATTTCGATGTTCTTTCTTTGTACCAAAAAAATTACGTAGATTCAAAAACTCTAGAAGAAGTATTATATGTTGCACTACATCTTGATGGTGTTATCCATTTTATTTTACTAATACAATGTTAGTAAGTTGTATTTAAATTAGTCTGTATGCATCTGTTCGATTTTGAACGATCCTAACTGCTTGGAAACTCACAAGGGAATTTGCTTACTAGAACACTTCATTAGTTAGTCTAATTCTTAAACTTAATGGTGTCCTAAAAGCGGCTATTAAATATTTTCTTTAGTTAAAAGGATTTTTGAGGTTGTAAATTAATTTTTTTTTTTTAATATTATGAAAGCTTAGTATATCAAATTTTAACAAGTGACATATACATCAAAAACAACTAAAGGACAGGTGAAAGGTTAACACCAAACACACCCACTAGGGACTTTTGCAAGTCAAGATTCAGTAATTAAAATTCAAAGATTAGAAAAGGAAAACTCAAAAAATGTTTGCACATCAATCTATGAAATTATATAGGGACCATTTAGCCACCATTGTGTTGTGTAATTTTCTTTGCTTTAATTTTATCAGAATTATTAAATTATTTCAATTTTATTCTATGCTCATGTACTGTGTACTAATATGCAGATACAGAAGCAGTAGGCGTGGCCTAGGAGCCACAATATAGTACTATTAAATTTACAATAGATACTAAAAGAATGCGAGAATTTTTTCGAAAATTAGTATGAAAATTTATAAAAAAATAAGTTTTCATGTAATTTTTCAGTTTTTTTTTTTACTGTGAGAGTAATATAAATATTTCAAGGTTTATTTCAAACTATAAATTTCAAAAGATATATATTTTTTTTTAAAAAAAAAGTGTTTTCTTATATCGAATCAAACAATATTACAAAAGGAATCCCTTACATAAATTAGGGAAAAAGGTTAGAAATATATTTGAACTTTGATCAAAATTGTTGTTACGATACCAAACTATAGAAGGAAAATTTTACCACTCGGCACTATTTGAGTAGTTAACCTTAAAGGTATATATGTGCACACGTGGACATTATAAATATTGCTTCATTATAAATAGTAATGTGTCCACGTGGCACATATATATCTTTAAGTTAAACTATTAAATAGTGTAAGTAAAATGTCTTCAATAAAGTTTGGTATCGCAATAACCAATTCGATCAAATTGAAGTATTTTTCAAATTATTTCCCCCATAAATTAAAACATAAAAGAGCACTATTATGGAGACTGTGTCATCCTTAATCAGAAGTCTTAGATTCAAACTCTGAATATGAAAAAAGCTCCTATATTATGTGATATAAATTTAATCGAAGCTCTAATGTGAACTCTAAACGTTAGATTGAAAAAGAAGCACTAATATGGTAGGTATATTATAGAGTGTGAAATTGCCACATTACAAAACAAGTTTAGCCATTAATAAGGTGAAACAATAGTGTCAGCAATGTTGTCAAAAAGAAGCTAACAATGTCAAAAAGTGTTGAAGTAATCATGCTTTGTTAACATTGAGCCAATAAAATCTTGGTAATGGCTTATCAATTAGAGATTATGGTAGACAGTTCATAATGGTTAATACAAAGTCCTCCCTATTGTTGAAAATTATAAATAATATATAAATATAACCTATGGTTCAAAAGTCAATAAGATTCTTCATTATTTTTCCTCCACCGACTGTTTAATTTGCACCACATGTGAGGTAGCCTGTAAATAAACATATATATTAGGGTCAAAAACTTTGTTGAATTTCTACTTACACCACTAATAAATCAACAAGTGATTTAGTTATAATGTTTATTTTAAAAAATATATATATAACGATGGTGTTCATATTAACTTGTGCGTATTTTAACTCGATCTACAAAGTTTTTACTATTTTTCATCCATATAGACATCGACTGAACTAAAGCAGAGATTTGAACTTTCACAACTAAAAGAACAAGAATTAGCGATAAAAAATTTTACGTGGCGAAACGAATCAAGTCATTAATTCTATTTATTAAAAAAATTGTCATATTAGGCATAAAAATATACTCCCTCTGTCCCTATTTACTTGTTCATATTTTCTCTTTTAGTTGTTCCTATTTACTTGTCAATTTTGACAAATCAAGAAAGGACAAAAAAAAAATTTCCTATTATATCCTCAATTATACTTCTTGAAAATTTCAAGTTTTAATTCATCATTTTTGAAACGATAATTAATAATGGTAAAATTATAACTTCATTATGCTAATTATTGCTATCGTAATATGTGTGTCATTTCTGAAGTGAACAACTAAATAGGGACAGAGAGAATAGTTCGATTGAACCCATATGTCGGCTTTTACCTCCACTTTTTGTACTGTATAACTCTGTCCGTCAAAATTTGAACATACAAAAATAAATTACTAGTGGTTTTTAAAATAAATTTATTATTAGGGGGAGAGGGTTGTGATTATGATTTATGGTACCTAAATGTCACGGACCAACTAATTTTCAACTACAATCAACAACTAGGAGATTAATTAAGGGCAAAAGTATATATTATGTTGAATAAGCTAGACATGTCAAAATCAAAACCTAAAACCAAAGAGCTTAAAATCCAATTAACAATCTGAAAACATCTTATAATTGATTAATAGTTAGGTGATGAGTAAGCATGATATTGCCTTATATGAAGGATTAATTAAGAACTAATATAACAACTTTTTAACATTATTAACCTACCATCCCCTTGATGATGTACAGACTAATATTTTGATCCTAATTGGAAAAATTACAATATGTTGCAAATATTTAGATTGTGTTTATGATATATAATTAGAATTTCAAAAAAAAAATGATACGTAGTAATATTTTGAGTTTTGTAGTAAAAATGTAATACATATTTGCACCGATACCATGTTAATACAACTCTTCACACATTTTCATTTTCACACCGTACAACAAATCTCTTTGTTGAAAAAAAGTCCATTGATAATTGTTGCTCGAATTACAAACTCTTTTCGCTGACGACTCAATTAATACAAGTCTGATATTGCTCTTTTGTAAACGACCTGTTTTAGTCGTTTGGAACATCAGGATTTTATTTCTGGAAAAACGCTGAGTAGGCGACGTCTACCCCACACGGACCGTCATGGGCACGACGACCGTCCAGGGTCTCGTTTCAAACACTTCGAAAAATCTGAAATTGGGTAACTGAAAACGACTCTCCTGAACTTCGTAACAATGAACAGGATGACCCTCTGTCACAGGTGTGACGGACCGTCACAGACTCTTCGAGAAATTGGAGTTCTCTGAATCTTGCGACGACCTCAGGACGGACCGTCGTCAGGCACGAACGGGCCTTCGCAGGTTGCGTAAATCCCAGTCTGGGTCGGATTTCTTTATACTTTTAAGGACGTTGTTACTATTCCCTTCCTTCTATTCCCTTTCCTTCCTGCTTTAATTATAAAAGTTAGTGGGTTAATGTTAATCGTCCAATTACTTGGGGGTTAAAGAGGTAACTTAAGTTAATTAGTGGGTTATATTTGCCATCTTTTATTCTTAATTATATGCTAATTAGGGTAAAAGAAAGAGGGTTTGAATAAAGAAAATAGAAAGAACAAGAAGAGAGAGAGAGGGTCGATCGAGAAGGGGAAAGCACAAAGCTTTGGAGAAAATTTGCTTGCTTGATCACTAATCTTCGGTGGAGGTAGGTTATGGTTTCTCCTACGATATTCGTAGTAACTCTTAGACCGCGGAATGTATGTCTTGATAATATTGTAAACCACCCTGCTATATGCTTATTGTTGCTTGCATGAATGTATTAGATAATTGTGATTAGATAAGCAGATGAAGTTTATTGAATCCCCAATCTTGCAAAACCCTAATCTCTTTGTTAATGATGGGCCTTGGTATAAAAGAAGAGCGTGATGAACTAAAATATGAAATTGAGATGCCCTTGGTAAGAAAGAAGGCTTTGAATGAATTAATAGAAGGAGATTAGGGGATCGGGTGTCACGAACCGACACGTAGATTCGAGGGATCTGATGTCAAACGAACCGTCACGTAATTAGGGATCGGATGTCACGAATCGACACGTAGATTTAGGGGATCGGGGTGTCACGAACCGACAGAATTTAGGGGATCGGGAGTACGAACCGACCGTAGATTTTAGAGATCGGGTTCACGAACCGACAACGTGATTTAGGGTATCGGAGTGTCCACGTACCGACACAAGAGGATTAATGAATATTGAAAGGGACGAGTGTCCACTACAAACCCGACAGCAAGAGAATAAAGATAAATGGAATCTTGAAAGATGTTAATAATACCTCAATCTAATGAATCATAAGAATTCCCAAATGATTATGGCATTTGAGTGCTTGAGTCCTCGTGTGTGACTGACGGAATTGTTAATGATATAGTACTTGCTATTGCTCTGTTGAATATCATAGTTAATTTTATGATATTACTTTGGTATATATTGATTCTTTTTGAGTTGGCCGATGATATCTCTCAGTACCCCCCGTGTTTGTACTGACCCCTACTTTTATATTTTCTTCTTGTTTATTTGTGAGTGGCGCAGCAAAACGTGCCGTCATCTTCGACTCAACAGTAACTCTAGCCAGTCTTCATTTACTCCGGATTATCAGGGTGAGCTATGCTCTATGCTTGGCGGATCTTCCTCCTCTCTCTTCATGCTTGATGCCTTGATTCCGGCATGGACTAGCTTTGTGTATTGTTTAGCTTCTTAGAATACTCTTAGATTTAGTATTTTGTGAGTAAGATGTTCTTGTGATGATGGACTTCCAGATTTTGGGAAATAATAAGTTATGAATTGGGTTTTTATTAATGATTTTAAGGTCTTCCGCATTACTTTATGTTGTTTACATTTGAAATGGTAAGGTTTACGATTGATTGTTTCGCTTCCACATAGGAGGGAAGTGTGGGTGCCGTCCGCGGCCCGGTTTTGGGTCGTACACGCTTCCCAGACTCGTGTAAAACATTCAATTGACATAATGCTATTAATATAACATGGAAAAAATTACGACCATTAATAAGAATATTAAAAAACTAACGATGAATTCCATTTGCCACTATGTTTATTAAATTGACACAATTTCTTCTCCATCAAATCAAATCTACAAATCTAAACTTTTCATCCTTCAATTGAATTGTTTTTTTTTCCAAAAAAAAAAAAAAATAAGGATAAAGATGACAGAATTCGAATATATGAATATAAGGTTTCAATTGCTGAAAAAAAATGATACAACTTTATGGAAGAAGATAACAGAATACAATTTTTTTAGGATAAAAAATTAAAAACAATTCATCATTAAAAACGGATTGAGATAAGTAAGGTTCATATCTATAATTAATATTATTTTCAAAATCCCTTAAAAAAGGTGGCACATTTTTGTTATCAGTTAATATCAACTGTAACTACATTCACGTAAATTACCACCCAATTTTTAATTTTAAAAAAAAATTACTCATTTTTTTATTTTTTATTTTTCGTCCTACTTTTTCCAGAATAAATATTAACACTATTTTAATTTAAGAAATGCTATAAGTTTGATATATTAAATGTTTCGAAATGAAAACTCAAACTCTTATGCCCATATAACTAACTTGAAATATGACTTACATAATAATGCTATATCCTAAATCGAATTTACTACAACTTATTTTAAAAAATTATGAGAATAATATATTTTTTTCTTGATTATGCTATAGTTGATAAATAATATGCTATAAGTAGTTTTTATTTTAAAAAAAGTTTTTTATAACTTGATATTTAACATCTTAAATCCTGTTGTCGAGGTTAATTTTTATTTTGTTATCTAATGCAGTTTTTTTCATAATGCTCTCCCTTACATTTCTCCAAGCATTTTTGTTTTGGTGTGACGAATAAGAATAACTAGTCACAGGATAAAAAAAAATAATCTTAGGATGAAATTTTGATATCTTGTTTGGTTGTCAATTGTCATATTTGAGATGACTTATCCCACCATTTATATCATAGTGATGGAATAAGTTATCACATATACATGGTGGGATAAATTATTCCTATATGTGATAACTTATCCGAGGATAATTTGTTCCCAACCAAACGACCCCTTTGGGACTTAGCGTCTTCATTGAGATTTGGCCTCACTACACAAAAAGTGTCTCGTTAGTTAGAATCTTGAATTCGTCCTTATACGACCTCTAAGCTTCTCCTCCTATTTTGACACCAATTTTTCATGGTTCAAGCCCAATAACAAGGTATTGTCTGTTTTAGATCGACTTTTCTAAGCAACCCTCAAGGCCTTTGAACCTCGCGATCTTAGAGTTTTAATCGACTCAAGACCCCTCATGTTGCAGAGATGCATAACATCAGAATTCATCAACATTTCATATTAAATATATCAATTATATTACTACAAATAACATAGCATATCCAAGAATCAATTGTCATTACAAAACCAAAACACCCGTGTTGGGGAAGTCTGATGCTCAAAGCATTCCACTATTATGTAAGGTACGTGGAACGACTGTACCATTAGGGGTGTAATGTAGACAGACTACCCTAACACAAACATCAAGGATTGATTCCACAGCTCGAACTCGTGATCAATCCTAGCAAGATTGAATCCTAGATACTTAGCAAATCAGTTAACTATCAAGTAGTTGGAAAAGGATTGAAACCACTTTGGACCATATCTTCTAAAGGACCAAAGAGTGGTTTAGGGAGATTGTTCCATTCATACCAATCCCAACCAGCACATTTATCAGGTTCAAGTGTTTCAGGCTTCTGGTTAACATCAGCAGGGACTGCTCTGACGAATACGACGTGTGCCTTTTCCTCTGAGGATGAACTTGGTTATTCACTTTTAGAAACTCAACTTCGGTTTTAGTCAAATTCTAATCCCTGTTTCCTCCTCCTTTCCCTTCCTCTCTTCACCTCCCTCGTTGCGCACTCTTCAAAACTTTCCCCTGTAACCAATACATGATCAATGTACGTGTTCAATATGTTTCGAGCCTCGTTTCAGAGCTTAAACGCACGTTAAGCACGCCTTGAACAACACTGGGCAACTATTCAGAACAGAACCATAGGCTTCTAGGCTACGAACATGATCACTTATTTGATCATATTGCTGAACTCAAATATGAATATATGCACATTGTGTTATCAAATATGTCTTGAATTAAACAGAACCAAATACTCCCTCCGTTTCAATTTGTTTGTCTAACTTTCCGTTCCAGTCCATTCAAAAAAAAAATATCTTTTTTCTTTTCTAAAGCTATTGTCAGAGTTCTAACTTTCTACTAGCTAGTTTAAGTGGGGGTGTAGAGGAGACTAAGGGCTTCGAGAAATGAGGGGGGGGAAAAAAGAACGAAATACAAGAGGGGAGAGGTAGATGGGTGAGGCAAAGGATGACAGTGCGAGAGTAGGAGGTGGTGATGAGAAAGTCGAATGAATTGGTTTTAGAGTGCAATTGAGAAAGGGATAATCACTAAGGGTGGTGAAAGTGTAGTAGATGTAAAAAGGAGGGAGGGCGCAGAGGTCAGTGAACGGGAGGTAAGGACTGGATGGGCACAAAACACCAAAAGATTAAATAACGTTTTGATCTATTCTACATACTTTTAAGTTAAAGACCAAATGATTCAAAGTTTTCTTTACTATCTTACACTTCGTGTCAAGTCAAAACACATTTCTATGTCCTAATTTAGGTAGCACAGTCGAAATTTCGAAATTCAAAAAAGTTTTAATTTTTTTAAATAAAAATTATATAAATACATTATAAATCACAATAATTAACTGTTAAACTATATTTCGTATGTTTGTAAATACTCCAGTTTTTCTTATTTTCAATTTAATAATCTAGCAAAAAATTACTATAAATTTTAGATCATCTAGCAAAGAAATCATATCATAAATCATAACTAATATGTGGAATCTAAGCTTCGATAAACAACGGGAAGAAATTTTTAGGTACTCACCGAACTCCAGGTGGCCGCCGGGAAGTGCAAAGGTGCTATGGCCGACGGCGGAGAGGCGTTTCCCCAACAGAACTTTACTTCCTTTCAAAAGGAACACCGCTACGCCGACTTTAGGTATCGGAGGTGACGGTAGCTTTGAGGAGTCCGGTGCTTGCTGAGCGCCGTTTTCCATTTCTCCGGCACCGGAATAAATTTAACGGGAAAGCGTAGATTGCGTGTGGAGTATTTATATAGTTGAAAATTTTGTAATTGGGTTCCGTCTAGGCCCAATAGTAAGAAGCTATTGGGCTTTTTCAAACGTGTGGATGGGAGGTATGTACAAATAGTCTATGACCAACTTTCACATATAGCAAACAAACCAAAAATTCATTCTTTGATCTATAAAGCAAATTTTTGCATAATTGCGCTCTTATAGCAAAACTAAAAATTGGTAAATTTGCATACTATACAAGTGTAATAATTAGAGGCCTAAATCTGTATAATCACTGTCCTAATTTCGCTGCAATTATAATAATTATCTTTGGCATACAGTTGAATCGAATTAAAAGTGTATTATATTGCATAAGTATAAGTGTATATCAAGAGAGATATATTTTTTTCTCGCTTTGATCCAAAAAACAAAACACAATATGTACACTTCTGTGTATAAAAGCTAGAAAAAGTGTATTTCCATTCACAGCAATGTATAATTCACAATTGGTATAATTCTTTGGCCTGTTTCTCTTTCTCTGCAATATTTGAAGTAAACATGTTTGTAAATTATATAATTAAGTTTATCCCACGAAGATATGACTTTTTCGCAATGTGTATATACCATTTTCTCTGGCTTTATACCCAACTAAAAAAAAAACAGAAATTCTCGCACTTCTATGTATAAGCGAGAGAGGCGAGATGGGAGAGTGGCAGCGAGACTTCTGGTGAGAGAGACGACGCCTGGCAAATTCCTACGTTGCTATGGAGGCAACAATTAAATCAAACCCTAGCTACTCTAGTTTAATTTCGGTTATTAGTTTTGCTATTATACTTAACCAAATTTTTTTTTCCCATAGTCTATTTTGTGACATTATTTAAAATTTAACCATTAAATATACAACTTATTTTATCGTATTCTTAAAATTTTTCAATCATTTGAAAAACTTGCGAAAATATCTACTATCTCTTATTTTTGGATTCATCACTTTACGTGATGTATCGAATGTATACGCAATCGAGACACGGTATATCGATATGTTGAGCGATGTATTCGAAATCGAGATGGAATGTATCAAAAAGTTTTGAGATGTGTACGAATATAATGAAATTTAAAGGATTGTTGTAATTTGAATAATAGTACGGATAATATAAAATTAGCTCTTAACAATATGTGATTTGTGTAAAATTCCCAAAAAAGAAACTTTTAGTTTATCTTACGAGTCTTAACGGATCGTCACAAGTTCGAATTGATACAATAAAAATAAAGAAAAAAGATGTTTGATGGCATGTGCATGCCCTGATCACGATATTTATCAAGTACTTTCTTGCTAATTCAAAATCTACTGATTCAATTAAAACAAATCGTAATTAGAATATCATCTAGATAAAACTTAATTAACATACAATCGATGAATGTACTTGACCATTTAGGAAATTTACATTCTTTATTCCTCATAATTTGGGAACTTTAAGTAGTGAAGGAAAAAAAAAGATAGCAAAAAGAGATGGAGAAAGAAGACTTTAAATGGCCTTTGATATAAATATATATCATTCAATATTATTACATAAACTTTCACGGAATAATCTTAAAAACATATAATCTTAAACTCTATTAACTCTGGCTTATCTTAAATCTAATAAGTAATTGAACGAGTTATAAATTTCAGCAATACATTTATAATTTATAAATTTTAAATTTTAACTACCATTTACTATGATTATAATTTCGATTTAGGATTTACTTGGTGCGGGTGTCTATCAATGGTTTATACTCCCTGCGCACACCCGTTGCGTTTTGTAATGCCGGACGTTATAAACCCCTATTACGTACGATAACCCCTTAACTACGCGGCCCGCAACTTTATGTTAAAAAAAAAGAAAAACATCGATTATTATTTTTCGAAATCAAATAAAATTATACTTTTTTTATTTCTAAAATAAATTATAAATTTCTCATTTAGGCGTTTAAAGAAAAGACTTTATAATAATATCTCATCATGCGATTCGTACACGACCACAAAGTACAAGAAATCACTAAAAAAAATTCTTTTTAAATTTTCTAATCAAATATCGAAAATTTAAAAGGGCCATTTGCATTTTTTTTCCCTATATTTTGTGCCGGTCTTTAATGATTTTATTCCTCTAGGTAAAAAAAAAACGCAATTTTTTAACATAATAATAGTTTATAAGTTGTGTTTCAAACTCGTAAATAACTTTTATTATGTTATAAATACAAAAATTAAAATTCAACTTATTTAAATGATTAAGAATAAAATCTACTCATTTTAATGAAAAATCATGCAATTAAATGAAAACAAGACTATATAACTAATTTGCCACACATATTAATAGTAGTTCGCATTAGGCGGTGCGAAGTTTTAAAAATCAAAATAAAATATTTTATTTTTAAAAATTTAAATTATGACACGTAAATTAAAAAAGAGTTTGATCAAAAATTTACCGGGCTTTGATTGGGGAGTTGCTGATCCAGCTGATCGAGGACGATGAGGTAGTGCTGGCATTTTACTACTTCCCGGACCTATTATTAAAATAAAGTTTATATATATTATGCTATCATAATAATTTATTTATTTCGAATATAAAGAATTTAATCGTATTAATACATAAAATTTAAATTCAATTCAAACAAAGAACAAGCATTTTTGGGTATAAAAAATATTATTTTTTTTTTGGTGGGGTGGGGGTACCTACTTGTCTTTGAATTTTCTTCCCTTTTGGTCAAATTGATGAATATAAAATAATATTTTAATCTGTCCAAATTTGGTATCCACTTTATTTTCAATAGCCTAATTATTTATACTTTTATAATCCGTTTGATCAAGTTTAAAAAATTATTTATTTTAAAAAGTATTTTTATTGATAGTGTTTGGTATATACATATATAATAGCAATTTGTATTAGACTAATTAATTTAAAAACTTGTTGATTTAGAGTAATAGTTTATGCTTAACTATAATTACAAAAGTATTTTCGATAAAAAAAAATCTGCCATACATGTCTTATTTAAGGAATATATGCTTTTCAAAGGTGTTTTTTTTTTATATTAAATAACTAAAATTTGATATGTCAAATTAAAAGTAAAGCTCTTTACAATTAAAAAAAGGAAATGGAAAAGAAAAACTGTTTATTAGTCCAAATTAAATGCCATCGTACTAATGAATTTATTTACTTCCTTCAACTGAAAATTTAGGGGGAAAAAAATTAAAATACATTAATATTAAGGGATAAATATATCATTTTTTAAAAGAGTTTTATTTACGTAGATGTTTTTTAAAATTCTCCTTCTAATAATACAAGTGATTTTTATGTTTTATCTACACAAAAAATTGTTATTCAGTAAATAATGAATAATTTTTTAAAATTTTCATACTTTATATATTAATTAGAAAAGCAAAAAGATAAAACCTGATAATATTCTTCGAGAAGCCATTATCGATGATTGACAAAAAATTAATACAAACAATATCAAAGTGAATGCTTTGTAATTCATGGTTTCAAAAAGCTATGGAGGAAGAAATGAATAATATACTGTGTTTTTTTTTTGTTTAATACAAACAATATCTTATATAAGCTTTTCCTCAAGAGAAAAATAAATTATTCAAACTTGTGGAATAAAATCCTTTAAGATATTAGAAAACGTGTGAAGTCTTCCCTGGACTAAACATTTATGACACTTTAGTTCTTATTTTTCATTCACGGTTCAATATCTGTATTAATGTTTGATTAATTTAAATTACTTAAATTATTTTATATTCATAATTTAAATTTAAAATTATTAATTAAGAAAGAAGTAATTTTATCCGCTATACCGCAACCTTTTTTATTGGTGACACTTAGTTGGTCTACTCTTAAGTCTTCTCATACTTATATGTTGAACGAGTCATTACTTAATTAGCCTTTTTTTGGGGCAAGAACATGTAGAATATATTTAGGTAAAGTGATTTTATAATTTGTAGAAATTAGAAATATTTTTTACTTTAAAAGTTCTTTTAATTTAAGTTCTTGGTATAGAAAGTTGAGTTTTTTTTAGCTAAAAATAACTTTTAAACAGCAGCCAAAAAAAATAAAAAATAATCAGAAACAGAGTAAATTATATTTTTGGATTTGTACTGGTCTTAAATTAAAAATTATCAAATGCTTCAAAATGTCACTTAATCTTATAATCTTAAACTTATTTTAAAAAAATGAAAATTAAGAGTTATAAAAAAAAGTTCCTTTTTCAATTGGAATAAAAAGGAAAGTATACAAATAAATTTAAACATAGGAAGTAATTAATAGGGTTATATAATAAACGAAAAGGCCTAAAATACCCTCAAAGTATTGGAAATGGTACAAAATTACCTCCATTCTACCTATTGGCTCCAAAATACCTTCCACCCACTATTGGGTCCATACAAAATACCCTTGTCATCCACCTTTGCGTTCAAAATTGGACCACTTATTTAACGGTTTTATATTTAAACTATTTAAAAATTTTTTTAAAATACGTGATTGCTAACTATATGTTATAATTAATACTATTAGTATAATTTTAACAATCCACTACCCACCATTAATAATAAATCCCTCCTAAAATAATGAATCTGCACATGATAAGCAAGCTACTGCCATTGAGTGTTTTTTAAAAATTATAGAAGTAAATTATAATACATTCCAAGTGACTAAAAAAAAGCACAATAAACTTAAAAGTATGACTATATTTAATCTTAATAATCAAGTATCAATTAGGTGATGTTATTCATAGTAACTTTTTTCAAAATATATATTAAAGTTTTAAGAAAATCTAAATATATATAAAATTATCTTTAAAAAAAGTGCATGAATCAAGTCAGGATTGCATTACTTCTTACCCTTTTTTAATCATAAATTCTATTCTATTTTGAAATAAAGTGTCTTATTAAATAAGCGCTCAACCTAAAGTTAATTGGGGCTCCGATGTAGGACTCGAAAATTTGAATTTCATTTCAGAAATATATACTTTAATGTGTTTTAGTAGTGTTTATGACGCTTTTGATATTAAATTGAAGTATTAATTGGTGACGTAGTAATGAGTGTTGTAGTGGTGTTGGGTTATTATTTTTTTTTTTTTTTTTTTTTTTTTTTTAAATTATATTAATAAAATTATAAGATAATCAATAATTGAACGCCAAGTATTTTAAAAATATTTAATTTAAAGACTTTATTTAATTTTAAAACAATTAAAAAAGTGGTCAATTTGAAACACCAAAGGGATTTGACAAGGGGTTATTTTGGAGAATAGGTGGATATTGAAAAGGACATTTTGGAAACCAATAGGTGGTGAAGGGTTAATTTTATACATTTTCAATACTTTAAGGGTATTTTATGCCTTCGTCCGTATAAGAAATTACAGGTTAAAAAGTATTTTTGAAAGAGATCGATAAGTTAAACATGAAAAAGTAGAAATGGTTAGGATGGATAATAAAGAAGAAACTTCTACTGGCTGTAGTTGAAAAAAAAAACAGATCATTTAATTTTATTTATTATATCATTAATTATAATTATCTTTTAATGCTTTATCAAAATATTAAATTTATCTAAAAGATAATATAATAAAATTATTATTTTATTTATTTTTGATCAAAAATATGTTAAATTAATATGGACAAATAAAAAAAAAGTAGTACTATGGAGTCTTCACGGCAGTTGACCAAGTCAACTGATAGCGTCTTGTCAAATTGTGTAGTTTAGCTACAATTATATTATAATTGAGTCTATTTATAGAAAATAATCGATCATTTTTTTATCGAAGACTTTAAAATAGCAAAAGTTTAATCTTAATATCTTCATCTATTCTATCAAAACTTTATTAATGTGCTTATCTACGAGCTATACTAATTCTATATATAGAGTAATTGCTTACATGAGCATGTCTTATACTTATTTTTAAAAGTACTTTCAATTATCAATTATTTTAATTTAAAATTCTTTTTATACAATTTCAGAAGTATTCATTTTTTATTTTTTTTTAAAAAAGTATCATATTCAAATTCACAATATTTGAAATAAAGAGATCTTTTCTTTGCATCTTAGTTCTTTTTTTCCCTTCATATTTGATCAACAACTGAAATTCCTACTCTTCGTCGTATTCTATTTATATGATTAAATTAAATATGTATATTAAAACTAATAATAATGTGATGAGGTATATTATGAATATATTGAATTGATTCTACTATTTCGTAGATATACTATATTGTCAAAAGTTAAACATGTTGATCAATTAAAAGAATGAAAATAATCTAAAAAGAAATGTTTGGCTTGAAATTAAATACGTCTTATAGAGTCTTCTAAAATTTCGATATCTACAAAATGTTTTGAAGTACTTGCTATGTCATCAAAAAAATTATGATACTTTTTATAAGTCTCTTAAAGTATATATCAATTAGGAGACACGAGAGTGTCTGACTGTTTTATTCTTTCATTATATTTTAAGATATAATCTTTCTTTATATGTCATAATTTATGTGTTTATAGTTTTTAAGCATAATCACAATTAAATACAATTAACCAATTAATTTTATTTTAAACTTCTAAAATACAAATATTGTGAGACAGGAGGAGTATAAAAAAGGGCCATTAACAATTGAAAAAATTGAAATATTTTGTATTGTATCCTCTTTTGGGAGATAATTTAATGAAAAAAAATGTACCCATCCTGTACAAAGTGGAGTACTAAAGTTTATAAACCATATAATTAATTAATTAATTATCTAAAACATACATAATTTATTGATTATCATTTTAACATATGTTATAATTCTTGCAGAGATCCCTGTTTACTTGACGACGTATACAATTTTCTAATTCTTGTCGATCCATTCCACTGCATGCCGTTGGGGTTGCTGCAAAATAACAAGTTAATAATAATAATAATAATAATAATAATAATTATAATAATAATAATAGTAATATATTTTGTTACGATTGAAATATATAATTCAAAAATGACATAAATCAATTCGATCAGTTTTTAATATTAATAAAAAGCATTCTCGCATCCGTTTTTTGCTATTAAACTGTCAATCAGTTTTATTAGGATACTAACAAATCACAAGATTATATATATATATATATATATATATATAGATAGATAGATCTACGAACCCCACTTAATTTCGACCCCTGTTCATATGTGATATATCTTCTCACGAAAAAAATTACTCATAAAATCTTTTGATTTTTAATTAGTATTTTTATATTTAAATTAATATATATATATTTCTTTTTACCTTTTTAAGAATGTTTCATTGCCGTCTCGTCCTATCCGATCCTTTCAGTTATTAGCGAGCTGTACGAAAAGAATGAAATTATAAATGTGTGAATTCATATTTAATCAAATTTTAATATAAAAATACAAATTATTGAGTGAAAAATTGAAAAAAAATTTAGAAAGCTATATATTGGAGAGAATTTTACCCGGGGGTGGGTGTATAACAATAGGTGGTGGGTGTTGATCAGTTGCTGAATGATCTGGTTTAGAGGAATGAGGTCGCATTGGAATTCCAACATACTCTGGTATTATCATAGAAAATAAATTAAATTGAGAAAAAAAAATTTGGTCACAAAAAAATTAATTTATATAATTTGATAAGTAATTTAAATTCTTCAAATATTAAATAACTTTCTAAATTTTTTTAATTTTATTAATTCAATTAAAATATTTATAAAAATAGCACTGAATATTTCTTAGTGAGAAATTATTAAGTTATGCAGAAATTCATATTGAAATAATATGGTTATAAAATAATAATAATAATAGTAATATATTTTGTTAGAATTGAAATACATAATTCAAAAATGAGATAAATCGATTCGGTAGGTTTTTAATATTTGTAAAAAGCATTCTCACATCCTTTTTTTGCTATCAAGCTGTCAATCAGTTTTATTAGGATACTAACAAATCACAAGATTATATATATATATAGAGAGAGAGATCTATGAACCCCACTTAATTCCGATCCCTGCTCATATGTGATATATCTTCTCACGAAAAAAATTACTCATAAAATCTTTTGATTTTTAATTAGTAGTTTTATATTTAAATTAATATATATATGTTTTTTACTTTTTTAAAAATATTTCACTTCCGTCCCGTCTTATCCGTTCCTTTCAGTTATTGGCGAACTATAGGAAAAGAATGAAATTATAAATGTGTGAATTCATATTTAATAAAATTTTAATATAAATACAAAATATCGAGTGAAAAAAATAAAAAAAAATTAGAAAGCTATATATTGGAGAGAATTTTACCAGGAAGGGTGTTAGAACCCAAAGGTTGTAGTGGGGTTTATGTGATTTAGTTGCTGAATGGATCGGTTAGAGGAATAACGTCGCATTGGAATTCCAACATGCTCTGGTATTATCATAGAAAATTAAATTAAATTGACGAAAAAAGAATTTTGATCAGAAAAAAATTAATTTATCTAATTTGATAAGTAATTTAAATTCTTCAAATATTAAATAACTTTCTAAACTTTCGATTTTATTAATTCATTTTCTAAATCTACTCATTTTAATGAAAAATCATGCAATTAAATGAAAACAAGACTATACAACTAATTTGCCACACATATTAATAGTAGTTCGCATTAGGTGGTGCGAAGTTATAAAAATTAAATTAAATATTTTATTTTTAAAATTTGAATTGTGACACGTAAATTGAAAAAAAGTTTGATAAAAAATTTACCGGGCGATGATTTGGGAGTTGCTGATCCAGCTGATCGAGGACGATGAGGTAGTGCTGGCATTTTACTACTTCCCGGACCTATTATTAAAATAGAGTTTATATATATCATGCTATCAGAATAATTTATTAATACATAGATCCGTCAATATAGGCTAGGTCTGTTGGGCTGGTCTGGCTTAACTCGAAATTTAATAGGGTTGTGCTATGCTTTTTGAAGTTTATTTGAGAAAAGAATTTTTTAACCCGGCATGAATAAGAGGCTTGAGTAGTATCGGTAGAGCCGTTTCATGAGCCAGTGAAAATTAATTAAAAATATAATATAATATAATATTAAAATTTTAAATTACAGAGACTACAAACTCAAAACAATTATGTTAATATTTCTATTTAAATATTTATATTTTTACTTGAAAAAAATAAATATAAGAAAGATAATTTTATTTGTGCATCTGATTAAAAAGTAGTAGCATTAACATCATGTAATATTGTTTTGTCGATATTTATGATAATAATTTTAAATTATAATTTATAATTTAATTTAATAATTCTAAATATGATATAATTTTTAAATAAAGTAGGCTGGTCCGACAAGCTTGTAGCCCACATACTTGTGAGTTGGGCCGGCCATTTTCTGATTCACACAAAAAATAAACTAGCCTAATCTGATCCGTAAAATATCAAAGCCTAAATAAATTAACCCGAATGAAATGAGTTAGTCCATTTTGACAGCTCTATTAATATATAGAATTTAAATTCAATTCAAACAAAGAACAAGCACTTTTGGGTATAAAAATATTTTTTTTTGTTTGAGGGGGTGGGGGGTGGTACCTTACTGGTCTTTGAGTTTTTTCCTATTTGGTCAAAATTGATGAATATAAAAATATTTTATTCTAGTCCAAATTGGTACGTATCCATTTTATTTTCAATAGCCTACTTATTTTATACTTTTTTATAATCTGTTGATCTAAGTTTGAAAATATGTATTTTAAAAGTCTTTTTATGGACAGTGTTTTGTATTATCACATATATAATAGCAATTGTTTTAGACTAATTAATTTGAAGACTTGTGCAATAAAGGAAATAGAAAAGTAAAACTGCTTATTAGTCCAAATTAAATGCCGTTGTTGTACTAATTGGAATTTATTTACTTCCTCAATGACAAAATTTAGCAAAAAATAAAAACACAAAATACATTAATGTGAAAGAGAGCTAAATAAATATATAATAAACTGGATCTTTATGTTTATCAAACATAAAAAAATTGTTATCCAGTAAATAATAAATAATTGTTAAAATTTTAATACTTTATATATCAATCAAAAAGCGAAAAGATAAATGATTAATATTTTGAGAAAGCCCCATTATCGAATGATTGACAAAAACTTAATACAAACAATATCAAAGGGCTGCTTTGTCTTCATGGTTTCAAAAAAGCTATGGAGAAGAAATGATAATATACTGTGTTTTTTTTATTCTATTAATACAAATAATCTTATATAAGCTTTCAGCAAGAGAAAATAAATAATTGAACTTGTGGACTAAAATACTTTAACTTTAAGATATTAGAAAACGGTGAATGAAGTCTTCCCTGGACTAAACATTCATGACACTTTAGTTTTTATTCTATCATTCGCGATTTAATATTTGTATTTAACGTTTGATTAATTTTAAATTAATTTAATTATTTCATATTCATAATTTAAATTTAAAATTAAAAAAAAACAATTTTATCCGCTACATCGCAGCTTTTTTTGATTGGTGACACTTAGTTGGTCTACTCTTAAGTCTTCTCATACTGATATGGAGTCATTACTTAATTAGCCTTTTTTATTTTGCAAGAACATGTAGAATATATTAAGATAAAGTGATTTTATAATTTGTAGAAATTAGCAATATTTTTTACTTTAAAAATTCTTTTTTTTTAAGTACTTGCGTATAGATGTTGAATTTTTTAGCTAAAAATAATTTTTTAAACAGTAGCCAAAAAAAAACAACAGAAACAGAGAAAATTATATTTTGGGATTTGTCTGGTTCTTAAATAAAAATATCAAATGCTGTCAAAATGTAATTTAATCTTATAGTTTTTTAATTTCTTTTAAAAAATGGAAAAATTAAGAGTGTAAAAAAAAAGTCTTTTAAATGGAAATAACAAGGAAGAATACAAAACAAATTTAAACATAGGAGAATTAATAGGGTATATACAAAATACATGTTAAAAAATTATTTTTTAGAGATCGATCAATCAAACATTAAAAAATTAAAAACGATCTAATTTGTTTAGTTTGTAAATTAAAAAAATTAAAGATTCATTTAATTTATTTATTTATTATATCATTAATTATAATTATCTTTTAATGCATTTATCAAAATATTAAATTTATCTAAAAAATAATATAATAAAATTATTATTTATTTATTTTTGGTCAAAATTGTGTTAAATTAATATGGCCAAAAAAAAAAGTAGTACTATGGAGTCTTCATGGCAGTTGACCAAGTCAACTGATAGCGTCTTGTCAAGTTGTGTAGTTTAGCTCCAATTATATTACAATTGGATCCATAATCCATCATTTTTTCTATCGAAGACTTTCAAATAGCAAAAGTTTAATTCTTAGTTAGCGTTTGATCATAAATTTTTAAATATTTTTAGTAAATATTATTTTATTGAAAATTTAATGAAATTTTACCATGTGTTTAGCCATATGATTTGAAAAATATATTTCATTTTTTCATAAAAATATGATTTATACCCCTAAGTTAAAAAAAAACTATCAAAACTACTATAGGTTCGTATTACAAGATCCAATTTGATGATCGTTAAACAATAACAAAAAGATCCATGACACTAGCAATGTGGTATTTGGGAGTGAGGTTCAACAAATATCATTCAATACATCGTAAGTATACAAAAAACCATGTGACAGGGGCGGACCCACATGGGTCCGCGGGTGCTCGAGCACCCATTAAACTCGTTACGGATTGGATATATCTATGTAGATACTTGATAGAAATTTGTAAATTAACATAGAGCACCAATGAATAGAGAATTTAGTGGCCAATGGCTCTTGGGTGGATACTTAAGACTCTTTTAGTGTTGTTGTACCAAAGTTCAAATCTCATTGTTAATACGTATTTTTTTCCACTTCAGAGCACCCACAATCCGCCACTGCACGTGACTTTGTTACCTTGAGTCAATTTTTCATCATTTTCATCAACAATCAAATCATTATTTAATATTCAGTAAATATTCATCACTATTTTGGTGTTCCACGTAAAAAATTATATAATACAACGCAAGCAACTACTATTGAGTGTGTTTTTGTAAAAATTCAAAATTTGGGATAAAAATTCAATTTTCAAAAAATTTCAAATAATAAGATTTGGCCCAAATATTAAAAAAAACTTGTATTTAAGATTTTGAGATATTTATCAAAAATATTTGCTAAATAATGGTAAATTGTATAGACAAACATTATTTGCCAAATTTTTTTTTCTAAATATTATTTGAAAAATCTTATGGTCAAACGGGTCCTTAATATCTTCATCTATTCTATCAAAACTTCATTAATGTGCTTATCTACGAGCTATACTAATTCTATAGAGTAACTGCTTACATGAGCATGTCTATTTTAATTTATAGTTTTTTTATACAATTTTCAAAAGTATTAAATTTTTATTTAATTTTTAAAAAATATCATATTCAAATTCACATAATTTGAAATAAAGAGATTTTTTCTTTACATTTTAATTCTTTTTTTCCCTTCATATTTGATATAACTGAAATTCTTACTCTTCGTCGGTATTCTATTTATATGGTTAAATTGAATATGTATATTAAAACTAATAATAATGTGATGAGGTATATTATGAATATATTGAATTGATTCTACTATTTCGTAGATATACTATATTGTGAAAAGTTAAACATGTTGATCAATTAATAGAATGAAAATAATCTAAAAAGAAATGTTTGGCTTGAAATTAAATACGTCTATAGAGTCTTTGTTTAAATTAGGTCTTAGGCCTAAACTCACACCCCAAAGCTAGTCAAAGGAAGGAGGATTGCCAGCCTATAGGAGTCCTCACCCATTCTCTTAACCACCGATGCGCGACTTTTTGTCATCTTAAAGTCTTATTAACATTTTGATATCTCAAAATATTTGAAGTACTAGGTCATAAAAAATTACGATTTTTTTTTATAGTCTCTTAAAATATACATAATTAGGGGAGTGTTGACTTGGTTTATCTCTTCATTATATTTAAAATATAACTTTCTTTATATGTCCTTGTAATTATGGTTGTAGTTTTTAAGAAAAATCACAATGGAAAGACAATTAACCAATTAATTTTTTGTAAACTTCTAAAATACAAATATTGTGAGACAGGAGGAGTATAAAAAGGGCCATTCACAATAGAAAAAATTGAAAATATTTTGTGTTGTATCCTCTTTTGGGAGATAATTTAATGAAACAAAATGTACCCATTCTGTACAAAGTGGAGTACTAAAATTTATAAACCATATAATTAATTAATTAATTATCTAAAACATACATAATTTATTGATTATTATTTTAACATATGTTATAATTCTTGCAGAGATCCCTGTTTACTTGACGACGTATGCAATTTTCTAATTTTTGTCGATCCATTCCACTGCATGCCGTTGGGGTTGCTGCAAAATAACAAGTTAATAATAATAATAATAATAATGATAATAATAATAATAATAACAATAATATATTTTGTTAGAATTGAAATACATAATTTAAAAAAATGAAATATAAATCGATTTGATTACACGTTTTTAATATTAGTTGTAAAAAACATTTCACATATGGTTTTTGCTTTAAGTGGTCAATCAGTTTTTTTATTAGGATACGAACAACTCACAAGATTATTATATATTATTATATATATATATATATATATATATATATATATATATATATTAATATGTTGACATGCCCGACGGTATACAATGTTGTTGTATTGGGCCCTTAATTTTTCTGTTCAATTCTGTATGTTGGGCCCAAGTCTGTTTGTTAGGCGAGCCTTAGCTATATATAGACGCTATGACAAACCCTATTTGTAATTCTGTTTTGCCCCGACGGTAACAATGTGTTGTTGGGCCCTTAATTTCTGTCAATTCTGTATGTTGGGCCCAAGCCTGTTTAGGGCGTTTAGCTTAGAAAATATATATAGGACGCTATGGCAAAACCATATTTTTAATTCTATTTTTGCCCCGACGGTATACAATGTTGTTGTATTGGGCCCTTAATTTGCTGGAAAGGACGGAGGGGGGGAAAAAGAAGCGCGGTGAGGGAGGGAGACGTAGGCAAATAGATATAGACGACTATGGAAAAACAAGATTTTGGAATTATGTTTTTGCCCCGACGGTGTTTATACAATGTTGTTGCTATTGGGCCCTTAATTTTTCGCAATTCTGTATGTTGGGCCCAAGACTGTTAGGGCATAGATTAGCACTTATATGACGCTATGGCCAAACCTATTTTGTAATTCTGTTTTGTGCCTCTCCATAATTAAAATGCTCCCTCTCTTCCCCGTGGACGTAGCCAATTTATTGGTGAACCACGTAAATCTGTGTATTGTTTTTCGCATTATAGGGTGATAGGATAACTGATAAAAAGCTACGAAAAAAAGATAATAGATATATAATATATATATACGAGCTTGAACCCCACTTAATTCCGACCCCTGTTCATATGTGATATATTTCTCACAAAAAATATTACTCATAAAATCTTTTAATTTTTAATTAGTAGTTTATATTTAAATTAATATATATATATACTTTTTTAAAAATGTTTCACTTCCATCCCGTCCTATCCGATCCTTTCAGTTATTGGCGAGCCATACGAAAAGAATGAGACTATAAATACGTGAATTCATATTTAATCAAATTTTAATATAAATATAAATTATCGAGTGAAAAATTGAAAAAATAAAAACCAGTAGGAAAAACGAGACGAAGGATGGGGATCACATAATCGAAGAGGGGAACTAACTGCCGGGCCATGGGGGGCAGCGGCACGCCGGGAGCTTGGGACGGGAGTCTTCTTCCCTCTTCCGGAGAAAAGAATTGGCGGGAGGGCGGATTTCAACAGGGGAGCAGGGAGGAAGGAGAGGGGGAGAGTATGAGGTCCGAATTGAATTCCAACGTACTCTGGTATTATCATAGAAAATTAAATTAAATTGAGAAAAAAAATTTGGTCAGATCACAAATTACTTATAGAATTTGATTTTTGTAAAGTAATTTAAATTTATTATTTAAATTCTTCAAATATTAAATAACTTTCGAAATTTTCGATATAAAAAAGTTATTAACTTTTTTTCATTAATTCAATTAAAATATTTATAAAAATAGCACTAAATATTTCTTAGTGAGAAATTATTAAGTTATGCAGAAATTTATATTGATATGATATGGTTATATAAAATAATAATTTTGATATTTTAAATAGTTAAAGGAGAATAATAAGACCCTGTGTATAGAAAAAAAAATATATAGTTAATTATTCTCAATTATGAAAGAAGAAAATAGATTTTGTCACAACACATAACTAGTTGAATAATTCAATACTTAATAATTTATTAAATTATAAATATCATAATCAAAAGAATCAAAATTATACATAGCATTTGAGATGGAGAAGTTTACCTGGTGGAATTGCTGGTGAGCTAGCATCATTATAATCATCATTATTATTATCCTGATTATAATCACCATTATCATCATCAGCCATAATAGCCCTACGTGCTGTAACAAAGAAAATTTATGTTATAAATATATAGGTATTTTTTCGTTTTAATTTATACGACTTCGATCTAAAATATGGAGAGCTAGATCAAATTAAAAACTTAGAATAAAATAAATGTTTATATTCAGTGTGAAGTTTAATATAATCTCACAAATCACTATCATAGAGATAGAGATGTCGTTACTGATAGACTCTCGATTTAAGGATAAACAATATGGAAAAAGAAATAAAAAAATGTAAAGAAGTACTCAAGGAAAGATACTAAAAAATTTATATGATAGTTATCATTCTAAACAGTAAGTAACTACAACAAAATAATACGATAATCGAAGTACAAGAAACAACAAAAAGTAACAAAAATTGAAGAACGAGAATTAAACTACAGATACAATGCTACGACTACTAGTATGGAAGGATAAGCGACACAACACTCAACTACTTACTAACCTTCTACTTTAATTCACGTCCCTCTGCAAAAATGAAATTTACGTATGTATCGAAACATTATATAAGAATCATGCAATATAAATCAGTCATCAATTCAAAGTATTTTGAGGGAAATAAATCATGGTTAAAACAAAGATAGTTAGAACAACAATTAATAATAAAATGAATAGTAATAATTTAGGGGAAAAACAATTATATTATAGTCTATAGAGTGAAGGGATTAATAAACCTTGTAATAATCTTGTAGAGGATGTTGTTGAGGATAAACAAAAAATTAAGAAAAAAATGGCTATGAATAAAAAAGAGAATGTTTTGTGAATCATGGTTTTTAAAATCTACAAGATTGAGGTTTTTATTTAATCAAATAATAAGCTTATTTATTTACCCCTTTATACAATTTTCTTAAAGATTACAATATTGATAAGGAATTTGGAAATGTATGGACAACTATTTATTAGAAAATTCTTATTTTCTTTGCCCAAATTATGTGGCTTGACTTTGAAGTCTTTTGCTAAAAGTTAAAATTTTAATTTATATGTTAAAGTCTCCTCAAATTGAGATTACTATGATGGGAACTAGTCTATATATAGTTATGAATTTATCGTTTGTCTGTTATTAGATATTTTATAGCTAACAATTTTATTTTTTATTACATGTTTTTAATATATCCGTTAATATAATTTGTAATAATTTTTTTATTGCTCAGAGATAAAAGTTATATGATGCACTAATTTCTATTTTTATTGTTGTGTATTAATGCAACGATCCAAATCACAAGTCGTGTTGACACCTATGTTCCTATCGAGTAAGTCAACTTAATAGTTTTACCAATTCAATTCAATATTTATAGTAGAAAGATAAGTAGAAACATAATATCCAATCACTAAGTCATTTACAAGTAAAAAATGAGAAAACCTAAATTACCACCCCAAGATTTAGTGTCATAAGTACATGTGCTTCTACAATACGATACAAATTCAAACTATGAAAAATCTAAACATAAAAAATATTCTATCAGTATACCAAAATAACCTAATAAATAGAGGTAGATGAAGGTGTGTGCTGAGCAGCGCACCACAACTCCAAGGTAATTCAAACTCATCTTCAAAGCTCCAAGAAACGTGTCCGAATTTGAAATCCAATCTACACCACAAAAGAGTGCAGCAAGTGTAGTATGACCACGAAACCACGTATACCTAGTATATCTCATAGACCGACAATAAAGAATTAGTGACAGAAATATATAAGAAAAGAATTCTTTAATTTTTAAGTTCATATTAGATTACATCAAGCTTCATCCCATCGGAAGGGACTGATTTTAATTTGGGTATAATCTCATCTACGTAAAATAATACATCATTTGGTTGGTCGCATAGCTAATTATATGTCTTGTTTGGTTGGTATAATATGTATAAAATAATATTTGTATGAAGTTATAGATGAAAAAAAATTGTATTTTCTTATGAGATGGGATGTTTATAAGAATTGTGTGTTAGCAAATGAGGGGATTTAAATTAATATTTAAAGACAAATATAATCTTTTGATAATGTTATTTTAGGTTGATAAAATTGGAACATTTTGTTGTTATGATGTAGTGAGTGTAATATATTTATTAGTGGCATACAAGAGGCTATATATTGAATAATTTATAGAAATCTCAGTACTTTAGCCGTTTATGAGCTAATTATTTAGATTTATACTAGTTTGTAAAATTATGAATTTTACTAGATTTTGTTCTTTGATTACGTGTATCTGGGCAGTGCATCCAGATATATGATATCAAAATTAGGTAAAATTTATTCTTGATAAAATTTATTTAAGTGGATTCACATGTATCTGACTTTCTCACTAGCCTCTTTCGTATCTCGCTCACTACTCTACTCTCTCACTCACCTCTCTACTTGTATCTGGTATTTCAAATATATGTATTTAATATAAGGAGAATCTTACTTGCCTCTCTCCTTCTCACCCGACTCAGATACATGAGCATAGGGCTTAAACTCGATAGACATTAAATATTGGTGATTAGAATTGTTACATGGAGCTAATTGTCATTGGAATAAGTCTCTATTTTTTTTAGGAACTATCATAAATAGCCTTTTATCTCACATAATATAGAAGTCTTTAATAGGAAGAATGCACAAATTAACTATTTAGAATCACTATAGCTGGTATAATGCATATATACGATATGGCAGGAACAATCGAGTTTTTTAGATAAGAAGAGAAATTTTGCGATTTTCTCGAGATAAATCATTCGGATGGTGATAATGCGAGATAATTTAAAGGTCAAGTTAGCTAGTTACACTGCAAAACTTAATTACTATCCTGGAACTATATCTCTGTATGTTGAGACTATATCCAACAACCAGATACTCGATTCATAAATCCCTACTTTGATGTATATAAAATGTTTTTATTATATATATATTAAAAAAAAAATACATAAACATTCTTTATTACTACCTTAACTCCATTGAAGATCTATCACGGAGATCCAAACATACAAAAGTACAACTCAAAAAACATATATAATTAAACTTACATAAATATAATATAATATAAAGTTTTTGCTCAATATGACCTTTTTTGTTACTCAATCTCTGTTCATGCTCCAGGAGCTGCAAACATGTAAAGAAACAATTGTATAAGTAATGGATCTGTAATCTTGAAAAAAAAACATAAATTATTAGTGAAAATAATTTTTAAATATAATACATAAATAAATTATATAAAATTTATTACACTTGTCAGTTGATAAGTAAACACTTTAAATTTTGGCAGTATACGTATAGACACAATTTGTTAGTGACTCCTTGTGCAATGCATATTCAATAAATAAAATAATTTACTTACCAAAAAAAGGGTGTGAGAAATACTTTTCAAAAAAATTAATATAAAAAACCTTTTAGAAATTTGATCAAATACTAATGCTTGGCCTGAAACAAAATAGCTCTCCACCAAATTCCAATGCTTGTTCCAAAATATGCCCAAATTTCACATAGAACACGTTTTCAAAATAAGTTTATTTTAAAAATTAGATCAAACATATTAAATTATGTATTTCAAAACCAATAAAGATTATCATCTCTTATTGATCATATCATTTTTTTGCAATTTGAATTATATAATTCTTCCAACTAGTCCAAAATTTAATGGATTGGACCACTAGATATGTCAAACTTATCAATCCGTGAAGTAAACATATATGCACAATTACTTATTGTTTTTTTCCTTTAACCTTTGCGTATAATAAATTATACGAATTAAATTAAGACAAATAAAATAATATATTTTGTGTAAAAATTTACCAGGTGACGATATTAAATCTGAGGCTTGAATTTCTCGCATCTGAGGATCGATAAAGTAGAGGGAACTACATGGTGGATACGATTCTTCCTGAGATCTATAGCCATTGCAATTATAACCTACATGCGAAGTTAGAGGATATAAATATTAATTGAAATCAATTTAAAGAGCATGTGTACTTATTTATGTTTTTTTTTGAGAGCTAGTAAAAATCTCCACTTGAATTGAATATTTATATGAAACATATAAAAGAGTAATATTTCAAAATAGATATGACTTATGTCATAGATCTTATATTCAAACTACTAATTATTATTACAAATACTTTTCATTTCATTTGAAACTTTTAAGTTAGAAGATGAAGTTGTGTTTAATTTTAAATTTTATAAATACTTCTAGCTTGTTTTATTATACTTTTCCTACAAAACAAAAAATAATTTAAACATGAAATATAATTAAATCCAAGTTATAGGTTTTTTTAAAAATAAAAATCTAGTATAAAATAAGAAACTAATGGTACAAATAAGGAAGTCAGAATTTCTATTAATATAAAGAAACCAAATGAAATAAAAACTCAACGAAGGTTTAACATTTTTTATATATACGTAAAAAGTAATAAAGTAAACTATACTATATAAAAATATAACTTTATACTATAAAATCTCCTCGATTTTATCTAGCTCCGTTTGATTACAATAAAGGAATTAATAATACACCTGTCAAATAGACAGAGGAGTATGACAAAAAAAGCTAAGAATAATGCTTTGTGATTCCATGGAGATCAAATTGGAGCAAAAATGAATTAATTTTATTATTTTAATATATGAGGTGATTATAAATGTGTGGACCCTTTATTATTGGGAAAAAAAAGTCTCTAACCCCAAAAAAAAAAAAATCACTCCATTTTCCGTTTTTGAGGGCTTGACTTTGGGCTAACAGCTAACTTACGTGTTCTTCGACTAATTAGTTTATCGATATGATCAAAATATAATATATTATGCATATATGTTTTTGTTCATTTATAAGATATTTTTTTATTATTGTATAATGGCATATATATATAATATATATATATATAATCTATCTATATATATATAGATAATATATATATTATATATGTGGATATTTTGATTTAAATTTTCTAAAACTTTGATTTAGAATATTTTAGTTATGTCCCGGTCCTCTCAAGTTGATGACTATAATGTTTTCAGTCTTGAGTAAGCTTCCTTTCTTAAATTTTTTGAAAAGTATTTACTTTTGGTGAGAAGTTATAATTGCGTTTGGCTAATAAATTTATGAAATTACTTTTAAGTAATAAATCAATCGAGCTACTAAAATTTCTGTATGTTAAGAAATGAAATTTGTGCGCGACTGAAATGATCATTAACCATAATAGCTTAATTGTCGTTAAATAAGTACTTTTAAAGGCGATTATTAACTCCTTGTAAATGTTCCTAAAACTTATATAGTGACATTTGATTCAATGACAATTAACTTATGTCAGTAAAAGTTTTATCATTCTTTATTAATATGCGTATTTATTGTCACAAAGAAATATTTTCATCATTTCTGTTTATTTTTTCTTAGGGCTTTGAATTTTATGGACATAAATAATAGTACTTCATATGGTCCACTTTTCATTTGCTAAGTTTTTTCCAAGTCGAGATTAGCTATTTATAAATGTTCACATCAATTTTAATAATTTATCATGATTAAATAATAAATCAAGGTAATAATATGTATGTAATTGACTATTTGTGAAGATATATGACATAAATTTGTTAGATGATATAAGCAAAATTTCACCTACAATTTTTTTTTATGGACTTTATATGCCATGATATTAATGAAGTGTCCTGAGTTGTAATAAAGCATATGCTAATACGAGTCGATGATAAAATATATATGTTTGGATGAAAGAAAATAAACCTTTTTCTTATAGGAACACACACATAGGTAATAGAAAAAACTTGGAAGTATTAAGTATATTACAATAAGAATAATTGAATGAAGAGTTTTTTCCCTTCCAAGAATAACCTATTTGTATATATGGCTACTTTTGTTAGCAAGTCCACTTTAAACTAACTATAACAAGGAAAAAAGAGGATCTAATCGAAAGCTCTGGCGATTCATGGAGCTCAAAATGAGTCCAATTGAACACAATGGGTTATGGAACAGTAGTAGAATGATCGTTAAAAGGGGCTAACACTTCGAGCCATCTGCAACATGAACTCAGGTACAAGGCGTTTTCTTGGGGTCGATTTTGCTTTGATGGTTTCAGAGCTATCACCATGAATCAGTGTAATTAGATCATCTAACATATCATCTATTCCACCTCTCATTGGATCCTAAACGTTAGCAAAGCAAGAAGAAACCGAATAAGGAGACCTATAATTTGAGAGACCTTATCTTTTTTCCCCGCGATTAAGCAAATGATGAAATCATTTAACTGAAGAAACAAATCTGGTTGTTCCTATTCCTTCATATAGGATACATTCTGCTTTGACACCGAGAGCTTTAAGAGTATCAGCAAAACTCTTGCTGGATTAAGAGAAATACGCATGTTAGCAAACTTTGCAGAAGATGTTTGGATCTACACAGCATATATGCAAAACAAGCACATGACATTTCGAAAGAAAGTCCTCCTTATTGAAGGTCAAATATGTCTACTGTTCATCTCATCGATGCATTGTGGAGATCATTTTAAGGGCTACCTTACCATAATACATGCAGCCACTATGTTCAACGATTAATTAACCAGTTTTGCTCTGCTCCATAGTTTATGTATCTAACCTATACAGCTTGTATCCCTGTGACAGGCTGGCTGCATCCTCAAAATGGAGAATTATATGCAATCGAAACCATCTATCCTCATTCTTGGTTATATTGGTTCAGCCTATGACTTGCGTAGATGCAATTTTTGCAACGAAAATTTTGATATATGATGGATAGAGGGCCACAGACAAACATGAAAGGTCCCAATGAATAGGATATATAGGGTTCACGGTGGCAGGTAATTGAGGCAACAAGGTGTTCATACAAAAAAAAGTAAGACAGATATTGGACCTCGGGGCCTGAGTTAACCTCAAAAATTAGCTCATGACTCTGACTTCGGTAGTCAGTACCTTGATAAGAAATGAACTATGGGCCTAACTCAACCTCAAAAGCTAGCTTAGGAAGCGATGATTGATATAAAAACTCATTCCTCAACCAATGTTGGACACTTAACAAATATTAAGGGTCTACATGAAATGCTATTAGTAATTACCATTTACTAAGGAAATCTTGAACCAGTAAAATTAGTCGAACTAAAATGAATGGCAATGGCCTGAATATCTAGTTCAGATAAAAACTCATTCCAACTTAGTATATCGAGCATACATTCATGGTGAACTTGAAACTGTAATGCATAAAAGTTACTCCTCCCCGTCCCATTTTATGTGTCACCCTTCCGTTTTTAGTCAATACCAAAAAGGATCACACATTTCTATGTTTAGTAACTGAATTATACAGTAAATAAGTGCATGAAGAGGAGGTCCAGACCTGGAATCACACGGAATGGAATAATCTGCGGTACCATGGAAAAGGACCATAGGAGGAAGAAGAGAGACAGCATTTTTTATGTTTGGGTCCTGAGCCATTAATTCTGGTGAGTATTGTCTCAGACCTTGTTCCCCTTCCATTATACTGTGCAAGTACTAAAATCAATATTAGCGATATGTACTGGAAAAATTTAATAGCCGTATGCATTTGTTAAAGCATTCATGTACCAGAAGTCGGTAATATATATACCTTAGAAAAATTGAACGGTACAAACCTCGGCGATGGAAGTGATCAACAAGCTTAAGGATATTATACCTGCTCATTGTTAAAAAATGGTGTATTAGTTCAATCAATTCCACTTACCAAAATCAGAAGAGAGTTTCTTCGTAAATCATTTTGCCCTTGAACCTGTAGTAAAAAGCAAAGTATAGCAATCTTGCCTAAGTACATTCTTTGATCTGCAAAAAAACAAAATGGCCGTGCTTGCAAGTTGATGGAAAATCATAAGGAAACATCATGAAATTAATTTAATGGAATCTAATGAACTTTGGATATCATTCAACAACGACATACCTAGTGTACGCAGACCTTACCCCTACCTCATAGGTAGAGAGGTTGTTTCCGATAGACAACAAAATCTGGACTCAGTTCAATTGAAATTCTAACTTCATCTGGGAATTTAAGGTTTTTAGAAGACCTAAAGGAAGAAGTGGCAAAGACTCTAAGCCTTGTAGTCCCAGGGACTTGAACAAGAACTTACCCGCCAGATAGACCAAAATACGTCTTTATTTGGGAGACACTCCAAGAAGCTCTCGGTTCGGCACCAGTCTCCTTGATTGCCTGCTCCAAGAGAGCACATGTAGCAATATGTGCACCAGCGGATTGTCCCATTAAGTAAATTCTAGAAGAAGAATAAACCATGATATATTTCATTCTTAATTAGAGGGAATTATTCATAAGAATGTAAGGAGAAAACAACTCGGCTACCTGTTCGGATCACCTCCATATTCAGCTATCTTGTTACAAACAAAGGAGATACCTTGAGAAGCATCGTTAACCATGTCACTAATTGTTCCTTGAGGAAAATTTCTGCAAGCAATTGATGTAAAGCCTTTAGTTATCGAAAACAAACTAGTGGCTACATACAAGTGCAATTTAAGCGTCCATTGAATGATCCAACATATAGTATATGCAACATGAGAGAAACAACGGGAGAAAGTTTGACTTGTAATTTTTCATCCTCGGTTGCGCAAAGCCATACATCACATCTTGGAGATCGTTCTTCTATTAATCCTCTTCAACTTGTTAGATTAATATTTCCCAACCATATTAGCTGGCTCCTTTCGGATGAGTTGGAAGTTATATTGTGAGAAAGATTTTTGTTTTTGGATGCAAGAAAGATTATTTTATGAGGAAAAGAAAACAAGTAAAGCTCTTTAGATGCATCATCACATATACGTAAACCAACACTCTGCTTTCGCCGTTCTGATATTAGACCAATTCGTTCTATTTTATCATTTCACAGAACAAGATTGTTGTAGGTTTTGAAAATTATAAGAAAGGTATTAGCGAACATAAAAATTATACCAAGTGTCCAAAAAGCTAATTTTAGTGAATATAAGCAAAATCCTAGTAATATAGAACATTTTTTTTCTTTTTTCAGATAACGTATCATGTGGTAAATAAGTTGAAATGCCTAAATCTTTCCTGCATAAGCAAAAAAACAAAAAACTAATAACTCACACATGTGCAAGAAATAGAGAACATGAATTACAAAACTCATACATCTAAACAATTCATCATGCAAATGTACATTAAGCCCAAAAAAACACTGTATTTCTCAGATGAAATAGTAATTACCTGTAATCAATACATGCCACAATAATGTCTCTTTCTGACAATTGTTGTCCTAGAAGAGAACCCCAAGCTTTGTAGCTGTAACACAAAGAAGAAAGAATAACTAAGAATATAATTTTATCAAACCGTCACCGACTTGCTTAAACAAGAGGAGCCACTATTTTAACTATGAGTTGATTAATGATTGCAATGTGAGTGTAAAAGCTTCTACGGTGTAGCCACGTAACATAGTAAGCAGTAGGAATAATAATCCTCAAACATTCATGCTGAAAATATAATAATAGATCAGATTTTGAATCTTACAATGCGAATGGTTTGAAGAAAATGTAACAGTTTCCATACTTACCAAACAGATAGAAGTTGGCAGGTCATATTATATCAGACTAGATTTTATAACATAGGATATTCCTCAGTTTTAAGGATAAATGGATGTAATTTAAGGAAATGACTTGATTACGCACCCAATGATCCATGCTCCACCTGTTATAAATGCAACAACTGGCTTTGGCCCATTCATATTTTTCGGCAGGTATAGATCAAGCCTGCACCATGAGACTTTAACCAGGTATAAATCCATGAAGACATAGAAAAGTATGCTCAAGCATCCTATGAAAATAAGGATTGAATTCAACAAAGTATACCTATTTCTTGGTTGATCACCATAAACAATCCCTCTACGTACTTGACTGGAATAGAAATAGTAATATCCAACTGCTTCAGACAAGCATGATTTATTTATGGGCGTTATATTCTAAAATATGAAGTCAACAAGGTATTTAAAGTCAGGTGTTCAGATGAAATATCCAAGATGTTTCAGACCTTGAATAAAACCAGGTATAAGCAGCATAGCATAACAGCCAAGGGCAAGAAACCTGACGATCCATCTGTACCCTACCCTGAACAAAGGTGGATGACCAGAAAAAATTTAGAAAATGCCTTTCATATATATTAGACACTAAGATTTGAGGTAGGAATATATCCATACAGCATAAAATATTCAAAGAGTTGCTAAGAGAGCATTGCAGTGACGTTGATTGGCTAACTATAAAGGTTAATATTAAAATAGTGCTAGGCATTCTAAAACTCCTCTTGAAAGGCTAGGGTGAAATGGAACATTTGGTTGATAAGCAATCAAGTGGTTTCTTTATAACATGTGGAGAAGCTGAATTTTAGTAGTCTACTTCAATGGCTGAACAGATATGCAACAATAAAGAATATGTATGAAGCTGTTGTGTAGTGTGAAATTTGATAGGGTGAAACCTTCAGATAGCTGAACTGACCTATTCACAGGTGAGAATATTTGGCATAAAGGGCATAGAGACAAATCATAGTTTTAACTTGACCATCTAAGATGGCAGTGTCACATATATCTACAAGGTGACTTGGACATGCTGATCTAAGACACAATAACCTGGCATGGAAAGGTTGGAATCATCATGGATAAGTCTTTTATGTAGATGGAGGAAAGAAGAAAATCAGTAGACACGTGCTCTCCCTCCTTAAGTTTGGTTAGCAGGAAAAGGAGGCCAGGAGAGAATTCATTCCTAGGAGGCTTGCAAGAAAAGCTTATTCCTTCCACTTCACTTCCAACTTGTCATTGTTGGTAAGCAGCTTCTTATATATGCAAGCTAAAAGTCAGCCCACCAAGTATAACAGCATCACTAGAACCTTATCTTCAATCATTAGAAGTGAAGGTGAACAACATACTCTTACTGCCAGTCATGGTGTCTGCTCCTGTCCCTCAAGTTAACCCCTTTCTTTGTTCTGTATGACTGTATTCCATGTAAGTTCAGGTATAATCGGTTGCCTTCTCATTTCAGTTCTCGTTCAACTTATACTAATTCAAATAACACATTAAACTACATCAAGGATAAAATAAAACGGGTGACTTACTCATTAGTATGATTGGTCTTTCCCAACACCTGAAGTATAATTGATCGTAAACTCTATAGGGGAACATACTCCCAACTAGTGTTGTCTCCAAAGCTGGCAAAACCATGGTTACATGTAATGCTAGACCACGTATAAATTTTGAGCTGGGATAAACTCTGTCTAATTTTACTCTCACTATTAGGAAAAAGTCTCATTATTTCCTTGACTCCTAACGGCGCTCCAACCGGTAATTGGTAACCCATAGACAAAAGTTGAGGAATAAATTTGAACCTTTTCTTTTATCGAAGAGTTTAGCACGTGCATATTAGATCTCTGTTAATGGTAAACGACAAATACAAGACAAATGCATAACTATTTTCTAATGGCCAAGGTATGAATGAACTAAAATTGTAACAAATCGCAAATTTGAGCGATTCCGGATAGTATAGAGGCAAATTGGATCTTTTCCCTTAAAACAATCGAAGTTCAAGACAATATTACCAGAAGACAAACCAATACACAAACTCAACTAAAAACAAATTCAAACATGTAATCTATAAAATCATTATAACCAGAATACAACAACTACACCTCAACCCAAACAAGTTGGGGTTGGCTATTTGAATGTCCACTCCTTCATTAAGCTCATTTCATATCATCATCATCATCATCATCATATTAAACAAGCCATTATAACAAGAATTCAACAACTACACCTCAGCTCCAAACAAGTTGGGGTCCGCTATATGAATCCCCACTATTTCATTTAAGCTCACTCATATCATCATCATCATACTAAACAAACACTATAACCAAAATACAACAACTGCGCCTTAGTCCCAAGCAAGTTGGGATCAGCTATATGAATCCCCACTCCTTCTTTAAGTGACACTCAGATTCTAATTCATCCTAGACGACGAAAAGAGGAGTAGTGTAGGAAGCGCAGATGAGAGCAACAAAGGCAGGAATGCAAGAGAGACAAAAGGAGGACCGAGTAGAGAAGGGGAGAATCAGGAACGCCAGAAATAGGAAGGATGAAGGAAGAGAGTAACCCAAGTACAAACACCCACGCCTCAATCCCAAATAATTTGATGTCACCTATATGAATCTCCACTTCTTCATTTAAGCTCATTCATATCATCATCATCATACTAAATAAAACATTCAAATCAAAATACAACTACACCTCAATCCTAAACAAGTTGGAGTCGCCTATATGAATCTTCCGTTCTTAATTTAAGCTCATTTTCATATCATTGTCATCATACTAAATAGATCATTCCAACCAAAATACAACAACTACCCCTCAATCCCAAACAAGTTGGGCTCATCTATATGGATCGTACTAAATAAATCATTCCAACAAAAATACAACTATGCCTCAATCACAAACAAGTTGATGTCGCATATATGAATCTCCGCTTCTTCATTTAAGTTCATTGCATATCATGATCATCATCATCATACTAAACAAAACATTATAACCAAAACACAGTTTTATAAAAGAGATTATTACCCGAGATATCGCAAGAGTCTAAAGCTAAGCCTAGTTACAACATAAGTATCAGAAGCAGCCCTTCCCATTTCTCTGCGACAACCCTCAACAGCTCCAGACAAAAGGGAATTTGCACTTGCAATCCGGCGCCTCCTCTGCTGCTGCATAACTAAATTGTTCGACGAAGACGACGAAGAAGAAGAATAACTAAAAGCTCTAGTAAGAAGAGGCTTTGTCTCAATCTTTGAATCATCATCATCTTGAACAACAAGTATGGTTGATGAAGAAGATGAATGTACAATATGAGGTTCTGATCTGACTAACATTGTGTCAGCAGTGACAGAGGATGTTGGAATCAACATTGATGGTGGTGAATTGGGGTTAGAAATAGGAAGAAGATTTGAGGGTTGCATTGAGAAAATTACAGAAAAGATTTGATTTTTATCAAATAATCAAGAACAAGAAGACAAATTTATCTATGGAAAGTAAAAAAGATTTGAATTTTAAGGGTAAAAAAACAAGAAAACAATGTTATCAAGAATTCAAGATTCAATTTTTATTGCTGAAAAAGTGAAAAAATGAGTTGGATTTTTGTTGTGTACTGTTAAAGTTAGTTTAATTGAAGGGATGGGAAGATGGAGGGATCAAAGATTCTCTTATCTCCATGAATTATTGATTTGATTTCATAGAGATTTGAGAAATTTTTGTGGTTTTTTTTGGTTGACAGTTTGAATTTTTTTCAGAGAAGAAGAAGAAACAATAGTGGGGACAAAGCTAAAAGTTTGGTTCCACATGTTGTGTTATCATATGTTGTTTTTTGTTTTTGTTTTTAGCATATGTTTTTTTCCTTTAATAAAGGAATTTCGAAATTGCGAAAATAAATTTTATTTCACTATAATAGTTTATAAACAAGATATAGAAAATAAATTACGTCATGTAAGTTCCATGGACAAGATTAATCGGGAATGTATTTAGGGAATTTCAAACTTGAGAGTTTGAGACTCGTGAGAAGGTAGGGTTAGGGATGGTGTAGCGTAATATATTGAAATTTTGACTTGTGAAAAGATAGAATTACGGATGATGTGGTGTAATATATTGAAATTTTGTAAGACTACGTATAATATAATATGGTATGTTGAAACTTCAGTTATAACTAGCCTAAGAAGATGAAAAGGATAAATTTATTAGATAACATGAATTAAATAAGAGATAAATAATAAGTTTATGAGATAATACGAATTATGGACTTAAATAATAGAATTTGTGTACTTATCTTGATTTGGTAGCAAATTAAGTGCAAATTAAGTTTGTCAAATTTTTATATAAAGGAACAATTAAATTCTTAGGATAATCTCAAATTACAGTATGAGATCTTATTTGCATATTTAATACATTTTTCTTTCGAATTAAGTTGCATATGATTCATGTAATATCCTAATATTCGATTGATTATTTTGAGGTTATCTTTGTCTGAGTCACTTTGTTTCTTTTTGTCCAAACCACTTCTTTTTTCGTTCAAGTTGCTTTTATTTTTGTCTAATCAAAATTCACTTGCTTTTTTTTTTGTATGTGTCTTACAAAGTACTGGTAAAGATTGTAAACCGACTATTTTATTCTTATTTCAATATTTATTTTGTAGAACTAATGACTCTAATATTAGTTATTGAGCTAAAATATCTTTAAAATACTTTTACCATGATGTGTTATTGTTAACTTTTGTATCAAATCCACACGATTATTTTCAAAAGAATAATTTGTACACCCTTATATGTAATTCTTTTTCCTAGTTATATCAATATAAAACTTTATTTACACACTAATTCGTTAGGTAATACCTTAACAATTTGCCGTAGGGTGATGTTATATCAGCCTAAGATTCATGCACAAATTGGGTAATTGTTTTTCGAGTTGGACCTTACAATATATCAAAAAGTAATAATAATAATCGAACGTAATTAAAAGTTGAATCCAATTCAAATTGGATTTTGCTTTTATTAAATTATACTATTTTTAACAGTATTTGTTTTCCTAATATTATTATAATAAGGTTTCAGAATTTTATTGGGATTTGGATTTTCGATGACTTTTTAATTTTTTTTCTTTTTTTCTTATATCAGTATAATGGAATAATAAATTGTAAAATATTAGTTAGAATTAATTGATTCTAAAAATAGAAAACTATGACAATTAAAAATGAATGGATATAATATTTTTGCTTCTAATAAATTTATAACATGTTTCCAAAAATAGATTTTTGCTTTAATTTGTCGCTTTAATGTATTAAAGGAAATTATTTTTCTTATTTTATCCTTACTGTTAATTATTTATTCCTTACACTATTTTTCAAGAGTTAAAATACGTCAATTTATATGTGTATTATGATAAAAAGTACTCATATCTAGTTATGAAACTGTTGAATTTACGAGCTCGAATTGTGACCCCTTGTCCATTGTTATGTATGTGATTATGTGAGTCATACGAGACAATTCACGTATGATTTGAGAGTCAAACTCCTACACAAAGGCTTAGGCCAACACTTATACAATAGTCCGTTATCATTTGAAGACAACATGATGATAATGAATTGTGATTGATCTAAAACCTTTTATCATTTTTATATTTATACAAATCATTATAAACTTTTGTGATTATCATATTCCTCGTATTTTCTTAAATTATTATCTTATGTGTTTACAAAAAAAAATTCTATCAAAGTTATTCTTTTTTAACAAAAAAACCATCGAAAAATTATATTTATCATTTTCTGCTAACCGTACCCCCACTTTGCTATTATCATCTTCTCTAGTTAAAAAATTTCCAACATCACAAATTTACAAAGTAATATATACGAAATGTTACATAAATTTAATAGCTTTTGTTCAGATTTATTATTAATTGTTTTTATTATTGTACCAACCTAAATTACCATAAAAATCACCACGTAAATTTAAATTTTGAATCCGTCACATAATATTCCTTGAATTGGCCAATTTGATAAGTCAATGAAGTCCTCACTACTTAGTAAGAAAATTCTAAAAAAAAGTGACAAATTAATGGAAAAAGAGACAACAATTGATTTAAATAAGGAATATCCGGATAAATTAAAGGATAAAATCCTCGATCAAGATTATGTATACATTGCGGCTCATTATGCACGAAGTATATATTAAAAAAGAGTGTATATTAAAGTGATAAAAAGAGGGTGGGTCGATGAGGACAGATAAGAAAAACTATCGTTAAAATTTTTAAAATTGAGGTATACATAATATTTTTAAAAAATTTCATATCAAAATAAGAGAAAAATATAAAAAGGGTGTTTTATAGAAATATTAAAGATATGTTTATCGATTCTGATCCTTAATTTTCGATCTGCATTTAACAATGCATCCATATCGACCCATAAAAAGAAGGATTCTAGAAAGATTTTTGTTTGTGAATTAGATTCATGGACAAAGAGTTCTTCAAAGTTAGTTAAAAGACCACCAAAAATATGGAGGCATCTTGTTTATATTTGATATTTGATGTCTTTTCAATTAGCTATTCAATTGAAATTAAAAATTATGGTTTTGAAAAATAAAAAAAGTTCCATATCAATTATTACGTTAATAAGATGGGGTGATATTTTAAATATTGAGCAATTCTCTTCTCTTCAAACTAGTTTTTACATGAGTTAGATTTGAAGACTTAATTTTACATGATATTAAAGCATGTTATCTCACTCGATGTTGAGCTCCTAAGTTAAATAATTATTCACGCTATGAATGTACAATACGTACTGAAAGGTGAGATATAAATGTTGAAAAATGAAAAAAGATTTCGTATTAATAGTTAATTTAGGCCCAAAACCTAATTTTATCGATAGGAGGATGAAAAATAAGATTCCAAAAATGTGATGGAATTTATTTTATGAAAAGTAATTGGATTAGATTCATGGATGAACAATTCTAGAATTATTGTCATTGGCCTAATTTATTGTAGTGGATTTATATAGTATAGTTTAAACTCACTAGCTAAACCCAAAATATTCCTGGCTAATTGTAGATGGGCATAAAAGAAGATCCATTTTTTGCTACTAACCTTCAAATACAAGTAATTAAAAAAGCATAATTGTGACACTAATATTTGCTAATTTTGACTATAAATACTGCATCCTTTATTTTTCGTTTAAAAAAAATGACAAGAAAAATAAAAGACTTAAAGCTATGTTTGTTATCGAAGGAAAATATTTTTAATTTTATCATATTTAACTGGTTAATTTTTTTGAAAAATATAACTTTTTAGTTCGGAGTGTGATAGTTGATACTAATTGTCTTCTTCTCACTCTATAGTCTCCGACACATTCAATTTCATAGGCATAGTTAAAATTTGAAACTTACGAATTCAAAATTAGATAGTTCTTCTAAACAATTGAGTTCTAAATCAAATAATGGTACATATTTAATGAATTTTCAAGATAAATGAGTCTGGATCAAAGTTATTCTTTTAATCAAACTCTCTTCCGACACTCTCACTTCGTCCCTTAATGTTTGAATAGTTATATATAAATATTTTTTAAATAATATACTAAATAAGTAACAAAAAATCATTTATATTTTAAAGAAATATTTCCCTTTCATGCCAAACACACCCTTATTTCCCTTTGGAAAATTTTTTTTATATTGTTAGACAAAAAAGATAAAGACAAATGGCAATGAAGCCAATATCACAAATATTATAGAGAATAATATGTTCTTTTTCCTCATCCATACACTTCCAAAAGATTATGATTCTTAATTGATGCATTTCAAGAATCAGAATTTTATGACATAAATAAAAGTAAATAAAATTAAATAAATATTATATATATATATATATAGTACTACAATAAGATGAAATATCCTTCGACATTACAGCATTATATTATTCCAAATTATCGGACACTAGTAATTCATTTATGGTGTCACATATTAATTTCGTAGGGTCTAAGTATGTATTTTAAAAAATATCTACATAATGATAAGGTCAATTATAAAATAAAATAAAATAAATTTCATTTACACATTTCATTTTTATTTAGTATGTTTCGAAAACAATATCAATTTTAATAAATTTCTTAATTGTATAATATGACATGTGACATGTGAAGTCTTTCTATGACAAAATTTAAAAGAGATTTTGATATATTATTTTACACCTTTATTTTAAAACTTTTACTATATTTAATTATACATCGTTATTTACATAGACACATCAAATAAGACAGAAAAAATAACTTGCCTTGCTGTATTATTTTAAAATACATATATTGATAGTACCCAAAAAATCTTTATATACTATAATACAAATATAGAATTAATATACATTGACTTTTTAAAAAAAATTAGCTCGTAATTTTTATTATTACGACACTTTAATAGATTTTCTATATTAAGACATTTTTCAGTTTTTAGATTTGACAACTTCTGGACAATTGAGAATGAAGCCTAGAATTAATAATAAAAAAAAATATATTTTATATGAGTAATGTCTACAAATTATAAACTGGACTGCAAACATGTGCTAAATTGTAAAAATTACAGTTTAAATTTTTAAATAAAATTAAATGATAAATTTAAAAGATATCGATGTTTTGCTAATAGTTTGTAACCATTTGGTTTTATTCATGCAGCGCCAATGCAGGCTGGCTAGGCACTAAAATTATCAAAGATTATTGTTCTTAAATACACGTGTATTCAAGAATCTAAATATTCTAATCCATAACCTTCCATGTTCATTCTAAATTATGGGGTAGGCATACCAAAATTATGCAAAGATAAAAGCATATACTTAAAAAAATAAAATATATGGTAGCCATAAATTATGCTACTAAAAAAAAAAAAGTTCAAAGTTGTCATGGAAGTACATTAATGAAAAAAGCATATGCTATAAATGAATCATTTATCCATATATATCCATTTAATTTTAAAAAAGAGAAAAAAAATTCACTTTTAAGTCAAGGGAAATATAATTAGGGATATTCTCTTTATTGATATAATATGAATGGCATGTAATCACAATCCAAGAATCATATGCTTAAAGAATTTGGTTACGTAGAAGCTTAAATAATACATTATATATTTATGAATTTTTGAAGAATAAAATTTATTTTTTTAAAAAAAAAAAAAAAAACACATCACGTAGCCCTTGGTGCGGGAGAACTTATCGTCAAACACAAGGAATTATTTTTGTCATTTTCTCACATTTTGCATAGTGCTACATATGAGAAAATAAATTCAAGTTCGATATAAATTATCCTTCATCCATCTATTTGCTTCAGAATATTTTTTTTACCTATTTATTGGGTCCAAATACTCTTGTCATTTACCTTTTGGTTCAAAATTGACCACTTATTTAACGGTTTTATATTTAAAGTATTTAAATATTTTTTTAAATACATGGCGCTCAACTTATGGTTATAATTCAACTTATTAGTATTAATTTATAAATCAATCCCACTACCCACTCATTACTAATTAAACCCATCCAAATTAAAAAAAAATTCCGGTCACATTTTTAAGTGCAAAAAACAGAAAAGACTACACACGATTGAGCGTTTTTAAAAATAATTTGAGGTGATATATAAATCTATAGTAGTAAAAAAAAAATTAGCATACATTCAAGTGTCTAAATAAAAAATTACCGATAAACTTAAACGTCTGATTATGTTTCATCTTAATTATTCTTACGTCTCAAAATATATGATCTTGCTTCATAGTAACTTTTGTAATTTTTTAAATAATATATTGAAGGTTTTAAAAAACAAATCATAAAATATTTATAAATTATATTTTAAAAAAATTACATAATTAATTCGGGATGTATTACTCGTTACTTTGTAATCATAAGTTTCTAATTAAATGCTTGCAAGAGGAATCCTATTGAAAAGTTCCTCCTAAATAAGCGGCGCTCAACCTAAATTTATGGGACTTAAATTCAGAATCGAATAATTTTGGATGTCATGCATGAATCTATAATTTCCATCGTTTTAGTAGTGTTTATGGCGATTTTGATATATAATTGGATTATTAATTGGGTGGGGTTTTAGTTAGCAATGAGTAGGTAGTGGGTGATGATAAATATATTAATAAAAATTAAAATTAAACAATAGTTGAACGCCAAGTTCTTTAAAAAACTATATAAAGTAGTTTAATCTTAAACCATTAAATAAATGGTCAATTTTGAACCAAAAAGTGGATGACAAACGTATTTTGGAGCAAATAAGTAGATGAGAAGAACATTTTGAAGCCAATAGGTGGATGAAGGATAATTTTGTATCATTTTCAATACTTCAAGGATATTTTAGGTCCCTTTTTCCAATTCAAGTTTAACATATTAAATTTTGAAGGAAATTGTTTAACATAAGAAAATTTGTTAAACATACGTTGCACAATCTCAACCCATTCAAGTTTGACCCATTTGAAGGAAATTCTCAATAAAGTCCAATTCAATCTCCAATTTCAATCCGTTTAATTTTTTTTTTATTAAGGTATTTTCTTATATTAAAGGTATGAATTATTATCTATTTAACATCTTTTGGGATTTATCTATCAATTTGTTATTTTTTTAAGAAAATTTTTTTGATTGGAAATTCAAATTGTGATTATAAAAGTTAATCATCAATATGTTAAATTATTGAAATTAATCGGGTCAAATTGGACGATTCAAGACCCAACTTATTTTTTAACCCATTTGAGCGCAACACATTTAAGCTCAAAGTAAACTTGGGCGGGTCAAGATCCAACCCAATTTCTATTCAACCCATTATAATATTTTTAACGTCAACCCAATCTGCCCATTTAACACCCTACTTCTGCTTCTTCCGAAAATTCGATCCGGAAAGATATGACTTACCCGTTTGTGACAATTTCCAACACAAACGGGCAAATCGAATGGGTTGGAGTTGCAACTAAAATTGAAAGACCAATTTAGATGTTGCTTTAATTTTGGACCTTAAATGGATTCAAATGTAATCTATATATATATAGTCAGTAAAAGTAATGGTTAGGTAATAAAGTAATAAACTCAAAAAAGACAGTCAATAACCAATTGAAACTTTCACTAAAGGTACTGTCATCCTTTTTTTTTTTCTAAAAATATTTTAGTGCACAAAATTAAATTTAACTCTCTTTACTTTATACATATATAAGGGTGGAATATAGCTTAAAAGACAAATTTACTTATCATTCTAATATCATAACTTGTTTAAAATTACTTTCTCTTTTTCAATTAATTGTATGAACAAATTTAAAATACGAAAGTCAAAACACTTATAATTTAAATTATATATATACAGAAATATACATTTTTAATTTTTTTAAACAAAATTTCATGAATCATTACAACTCAATCGCTTTTGGTATATGAACTTAAGGAGTTGACAATACTGATAAAATCAATGGCGGATCTGATGCGATTTCATGAATCATGATAATTTAATAGCTTTTGCTATATGAACTTAAGAAGTTGACAATACTGATAAAATCAATGGTGGATCTGATGCGATTTCATGAATCATGATAATTTAATAGCATTTGCTATATGAACTCAAGGAATTAACGATACTGATGAAATCAATAGTGCATTTGATGCGATTTTATGAATCATGACAATTCAATAACAATTGTTATATGAATTCACAACTTGAAAATTCTGAATCTATTTCTAAATAAAACTTTATAGAATTACAGAGAAGATATTAAAACGAAACAAAGTAAATATGTCTTTAAGTTTTATATATAAATAAATTATCTCAATTGAGAGATATGCAATGATTACAATTTACATGCTTGGTAATTATTTGACAAGATATATAGAAAACGTACGTAAGAGGGCTCCCCCCCCCTAGCAAATGTAAACACCAAATTAAACATGCCAATCCAAACTCATGTCCATCATCTACTACTGATTGGCCTTAAAATTTTAAAACGATAGCGGAATAAATGTTAGATATGGTAATATAAGTTTGAAATAATATTTATATTCGTATTTAATTGATGATTGATAAATTTATATCGTCAATTAAATATAATATAAATTTTATTTCAGACTTAATCACGAGATATTTCATTTTTTTTATTTAATTTAATTGATTTCTCACGATTAATTTTTATTCGTGTAGTTATTATTTCTCCATGTTTGACATTTATTGTGTAACCATTTTTGAAGAACTTTTATTAATCCTCTTATTATTGTTAAATTGGAGCTATTTGAAGGGTTTTCATGTTAAATTTAGTATTTTTATTTTTTATAAGTTTATGATTATCTCTTTCTGTCATAATATTTTGGTGCATATCGTGAACCAAGCTGACTCTGTAAGGGCCTATTTATAGACTTGTATTTGCGATCCAGATTTAATTATCATTTATTAAAAAATAGTAGGATTTAAAAAAACGGTTATGAAAATATTATATCAAAGTTTAGGCTTTCCGATCCTCTCATCTCCATTCTATGGTCTTGTATCTTATCCCTTTCTGATTACTTCTTTTTCGGTTAATATTCTACATTGTAACTTGTATTCAGTGAGTGAATAATATATACTAGTGTTTATATTGGAATCGAGTTTGTTTCACATGTGTTGAAGTGAGATAAAACAAAATTAAGTTTGAAATAAAATTATACGACATTTGATTAATGATATAAATTTATACCCTCAAACAAATGCAATATGAATTTTATCTCAGATTTAATTACGAGATATCTCATCTTATTTTATCTCATCTGTCAATTGAAATAAATTGATATCGAGATTATAATCTCAAAACTACAATTCCATTTTAATTTAATCCGCGAAACCAAAATAAAAACTCCTTGGGACAAATTATAGATAGTTGGCCTATTTATTTTATTTTTCTCCTATTCTACGTCTATTTTTCCCCCCAACTTTGCAAGTGATAATGTCCTTTCACCAAACTAATTGTTCCTTCGTTATAAACCCTTCACTTAGAATAGTATTTTATCGAACTGTTTTGTACTAATATTTTGGAACCTCAGTGTCAGCCAATATTTTTTTCTAGGGAAATTAAGATTCGAGACGCGTTAAATAATGAATCCGTCCTTTTATCCTTCTCGATTTGTTGAAGCATATCACAAATGATTATCTTAATTTTAAAAAATTAACAATTAGTTAGACAGAACATATGCTTATTTACTTAAATATATCCTCAACGCGATTAAATGTTATAAATAATGATGTTAGTTTTTTTGGGCATGATTTTGACTCAGTTAAATCTTGAGGCCATTTTAATAATTGGTGCATATAGTTTTTCGAAGTTAAAAGTGAAATCGATCATATGATAAATGGATGTGAAAATTTTGTCACAATATATATATATATATATATCTTGAGGATAACTAGAAGGAAATTAAATTAAATCACATCATTGAAAATTGGAGAGAATAAGTGTAAGCATATTATTGATGTGTTAAAATGGATATAAATATTATCAGTAGAAAAGGAAAAGTTGTTTATTAATTCTTTATACGGTTAATTTAGTCAAAACTATAATATAAGTATGAAATATTGTATAAAATTAAATTTTAGCTATTAATTTTTTTCTTTTTAAATTATACCATATTAAAATTATCACTACTAACTATTATAAAGTATACTTTCATCTAAAAAAGCTTAGCTTAAGCGATTAAAGACGACACGTTTTTTATTAGTCAGTGATATTCTCGACATAATACAAATTATGAAGTTAAAAATATCACTACTAACTATTATAAAGTATACTCTCATCTAAAAAAACTTAGCTTAAGCGATTAAAGAGAATACATTTTTTATTAGTTAGTGATATTCTCGACATAATACAAATCGTAAAGTATATTATTCCTGCTCAATCATCCAATAATAGTATATATATTATTCTATACGTTATAATATCTACTTATTGAAATTGTTTTTCTTCACTTATAGTAAGGAACAAATTAAGTACTTGTTCCCTTGCTAGTTGTAACAACAACTTGACTATGTATTGATTCAATATTGTATGTTTGTATACATATCAACCTCAAATTAAACTCTAAAGAGATCACGAAAATGACTCGATTTGATGTCGTGTATATATATCTAATATTTAAAATTCACTTGTCCGATTAGATTTTACTTTATATTGTGTATGATTGTTTTAAGAAAAAATGTGTTATCTGCTAGATATTTTTTGACGATAATGAAGCTTATTCTCCGTACCTAATAATGTAAACTCAATTATTTTGGTTCTTTTTTCAGATTTTATCTAGTGTAACACTAAATATTAAATATACATAAAACCATATTCCTCTCTTGTCATCCAATGGGATATTCCATTATTTTCTACGTATTTTCGAATAGTACTTATTCTTCAGCACTAATTCTCTGATTTAAACATGACAACTTTTTTAAATATATTTTTTAATTGTCATCTAGTATTTGAAGTTGATTATCCAATTAGTTCACACTTGGGTTAGGACAGAGAGATTGTATCGATCCCACGACATTTTTAGTGGTCGATATGATAACTTAACATGATATTTGAGCTTAATTTATTTTAAAATTTTAATTAAAATCAAAAGAAAGAATTGTCCAAATCAGTATATAAGCAGATCATCGGTTCATTTCTTAATTAATGCGGGATTTCAATCCACTCTAACAGCCCTTCTTCACGTCTATGGCCAAAGTGGAGCATGGATCGTAAGCCCAAATAATAGGAACAGACTTGACTCTAATACCATATAAAAGAACGACCACACAAGCCTAATTAATTAACTTCAAAAACTAGTTTACAAGGAATGACTAATTCAAGTCGTTATAAACAGACCACTAATTCATCGCCCTATATCTGTAAAATCCCAAGTAAAAGAGACATAAATGACTCGACGTTATATATATATATCTCAAACTTATACTCCATATATATAAGCTAATCAACCATGAAACATTACATGATTTATAATCATATCTAAAATGTCATGTAAATCGAGGCAGAAGAAACAAATTCTATATTACCACATAAGCTAGTGATACGTATAAATAAAACGACGTAAATGTAATTACCTTCCATCCATACTAATACATCTGTCACTACATATATGTGGGGCAAATATATTGGAATATAAACAAGAACGTATCTTTGAGTCATCCCACCTGAGAGATGGAGCTCTCAATTTTCCACATCGATACGATCGTCTATTTGACCATGAATAATTTTTATTTCGTTATAATTTTTAAAAATTTTAATTTAAAACCGTTTATATATCATCACCCCATTACTTGTCGACCATTTTTTACCCACCAGTTACAAACTAGGTCCACCCCACATACTTTTTTTTTTTTTTTTTGAATTTCATACATCCTCTCCCTTTACCGTTTCAAACTTAGACAACTCAACACAGCTACGAATCTTGGAATATTTTTCTTTTGTTGTAACTTAGCTAGTAGATAGGCATATTATATCATGCTGACAATTTGGTGGGAATTTCGTGGCATGTGATATATAATATAATGCCACCACTTTTTTTTCTCTCTATAATCTTTTATATATTTTTTAATAATGATGATATTCGAATCAGTTTATATTTATGCTAACTATTTTAGTAAAATATACTACTTTCGTCCACACAAATAAATCTTTTATAATGGAAAAGAAATTAATACGAATGAGAAACGTTTTCAATTAATTTAGCTAATTGATCATGAATAACTTGAATACTAATATTTTTCTTTATTCAAATACGACCTTTGTCTTTGATGGTTTTCCATTTACAATTTTCTATAACCGTGAAATTTAAATAAGCTTTTATGTACTTTGACTATTTTATTCGATATATGCTACATATATATATATATATACCTTCGATCAAAATTTTCTCCATTAAAACTTAAATGGAAAGAAATTAATCACCTAACGCGTATTTTATCTATGTTTGATCTCCATAACTTATAATTTTTTTTATTATAATGATGATCAAGTAAAGGTACATACAATGTAATTATTTTTTAAATACTTATTATTGTTCATGCTTGATTTATCACACTTTTTTAAAAATCAATAATTATATTATATTATTTTCAATTACTATAAATCATCTAAAATTCGAAAACGAATTATTAACAATGAAAATAAAATAGATATCAAAAAGTAAATTATATCTTAATTTTTTAAAATTGAACAAGTAAAAATAAATTGAAGGAGCATGTAATAGTAAAAGTTCCAGCATAATGGTTGTTTAATTTGATTCTCATGCATAATTGTGTCCATCAATATTTTATTCTTAAATATCAACATGTGTCCTTGTAATTAATTAAATAACTTATTATATGCTTGATTAAAGCTGTTAAATATAAGTTGATTGCAAAAATTTATAAAATAATCATAGAGAGCAAGGCTAATCATTTATTTTAATATTAATATAATATTAGACTATTATAAAATAAATTAAGAGTGTCTTTATGTCAACCAAAACTTTATCTTTTGATGGTTTTATTACTTTATTATTTATATAAAAACTAACAAAACACAAATTAACGCAACTTAAAAGAAAAACAAATATGACTTTAGAATCAAACCAAGAAATACAACCTAAAAAAAGCTTATGAGAAAAATATATTTATAAAAAAACTTCATTTCAAGATAAATGACAAAAATGCATTAAAAACATAAATAGATAAAAGAACTTTTGGAGAAGAAAGTGGAGAGATTTAGGGGATTCTTTTCTTTTTTTTAAAAAAAAAATATTGAATTTTTTTTCCTAATTTTCAAAAATATAGTTAAATAGTTATATTAATTATATAGTTATTTAAAAAGAGAGATAGAGAGAGAAGCCCTTCCTATTTTTGCTCCAATAATTACCATTTTTTAAAAATACAAATAATCCTAATATCTTAAGAAAAGAAAAAAAAACTTGTAGGTTGTAATTAAATTGTTATTTTCAATAATTACTCCCTTCGTTTAAAAAATAAGTTTGTTTAAAAAAGAATGATCTTTTTTTTAACAATACTTTAACTTTAACTTTAATTTAGAACACAAGATTAAAAAGTTTTTTTCTTTCTTAAACTCCGTTTCAAGTCAAACTAGATCATCCTTTTTTAAACGGAGTGAGTATTAAAAATTTGTTTATAACTAGCAATACAAAGTCTTAAATACATATGTGGTGTAATTTTTTTATTTTTCAAAACAAAAAATAGCACAAGACAAATTTTATAGCTAAATAAACAATTCATCCTTAATTTTATGTAGAAATTGATTCACTATAAATTATCAAAAAATATTATATTAATTAAGCTACGAATAATATTGCAAAAAATAAGAAATTGATTATCAATGATGATCATCAATAATATTAATGATCATAATTCGTTGTCTCCTTTACCTTCAACATTATTTTCAGCTTTAACTTCTTCACTACTATGTTTAATCTAGACTGAAAATTTATAGAAAAATATTTTTTTCATCTTCACAATATACAAGTAACTAAAATTTTATATTTTTTTTAGAGATTATTTATAAAACACATCGAATATATTATTGTTGTATCAATATGGGATGTGTTAGTCCAAAATGCATCAAATGAAACCAACATTGGTAAAGTAGTAAAGAGCTCGGAGCTTAAAGGTATAAAATATCAATAAATATTTTAAAACGATATATAAAATTTTATATTAACTAAAACGGCAAAATCGCTGCTATTGCAGCGATTTTGCAAAATGTGATTTTTTAAACAAAAAGGCAGCAATTTTCTTGTTAAAAAAATTCTTTTTAAAAAAACTGATTTTTTTTTAAAAAAAATGGAAAATCGCTGCCTAGGCAGTGATTTTAATATTTTTTAAAAACAATATCACATTTTGCAAAATCGCTGCAGTAGCAGCGATTTTGCTTATTCCGGTGAAGGACATCGTTGTTGTTTTAGCGATTTTACCATTTTGGTTAATATAAAATTTTATATATCGTTTTAAAATTTTTGTTAATATTTCATACTCTTTAGACTCCGGACTCAAAGTAATAAACTTGGATAGTCCATTATTAGAGGGTCAATAAAGAGGATGTAAAAAAAAAAGATTGATTAGCAATTATTTGGAAAAATGGCCTAAAAAGTTCTAAACATTGAATGCCAACACTAACTTTTAATACAACACAACAAAATCTTATTATTTTTTTTTGTTAGTGAAAGTAGAGAAAAGAGGGTAACATTACTAAAAAATAAAGTAGTAATCTTTTTAATCATCTTAAATGTAAGTGGAAATCAGTCTAGTCTAATTAGAGTTAAGCTATGTGTTTATGCTAATTTTATTTTGGCCAGTAAACAACATTTTCAATAAGAAATCCTATTAATTAAAATAAACTTTATGTTTTTCACCGGTGTTCAGTATCTATATTAGAGTCAATTCGCACCGTAAAATTCCACATTGAGGGTTAAAATGCTATCTAACAAAGGCGACTTCATATCCAGGTGAACTTGAACACGAGACTCTAGTTAAGGATAAGTAACTAACGGCAAACTTTTGAATTAAAAGAAGTTGTAATTTAAAATTTGTCCACCACTTATTGGATTTCTTTTTCTCTTTTTTTCTTTTTGTCAAACCATCTGATATTCGAAATTCACTGATCTGATAAATATATGAAACATAATCTATTATTAAAAAAATCGAACCAAGTTGAGACCTCTAATTAAGAATGACGGGATCACATCCATCACACCACATCCGATAACAGTCACTTGATTTCTTCGTGACAAATTAAGTATGTATTACGTGATGTACTTTAAACGTTATGAAAAGTTGTAAAACAAAAACAAAAACAAAAAACATAACTGAAATTTTACTAAAGTACAAGAAAGAAATAAAGGGAAGTAAAGTTAGTACCATGTTTGTTTTTTACATTTTATATTATGAAATGTAAAATCACTAATATAAAAATGTATAATCACAAGTGGAATGAGCATAGTATAACCATTGGATATTATTTGAATTGTGCTGTTTAGAATCTTGTACCATTCAAAAATAATAATAATAATAATTAAATTCCTTTTTCCCTCTCCTTAAATATTTCAATATTTCCCTTCATTCCAAACACACTTCACTTGCATTTTTTGCCATTTTCATTGCACTTTTGTTATACAAAAAAAAAATGGTGAAATTCTCTAAACAATTTGAAGGACAATTAATTCCTGAATGGAAAGAAGCTTTTGTTGATTATTGGCAATTGAAGAAAGACCTCAAGAAAATTCATCTTCTTAACAACAATGTGAATAACGCGAATAAAGAGAGTTCTTTTACGCGTAACATTTGTACCTCTCTTAGAAAATTACCTATGTTTGGACCTCAACGTCGCGAACATGGGATCATTCAAGTATACTTGATCACCCTTTATGCTATTTTTGTTCTATTTCCTAATTTGTTAACTTGTTTTTTAACGTGGATTTTTTTGATCGATTTTAGGTTCATACGAAGATTGGACAAACGTTGAGTAAAGGAGATATGTATGAAACCGAGTTGTTGGAGCAATTTGCTGATACTGAATCTGCTGTTGAGTTTTTCGCGCTTTTAGACTTTCAACTAAACAAAGTGAATCAGTTTTTTCGAACAAAGGAGAAGGAATTTTTCGAAAGAGGGGAGTGTTTGAAGAAGCAAATGGAGATTCTTGTTGAGCTTAAAGATGCATTGATCAAACAGCAATATGATAAAGGAACTTCTTCAGGCCAAAATATCAAAGAGGATGAGTTAATCTCAGCCACCATTTCTTGTGGTAACACAGCTACCCCTGTTTTCACTCTGTTGCGTGTTTTTTTTTATGTCCGTTCATGTTGTTCAGACTCTTCAAAAATACAGTTGCATGTGTGTCGGATCCTTCCAAAACCATGCATGTTATAGACATCCGACACTGGTGTTGACAACATTTTCTGAGGGTCTGAACAACATCTTTTTTTGGTTTGGAACTCATATTGGGGCGTAGACTAATCACTCAGGACTCGAAACTGATACTTCTGGTTAAGGATGGTGGGATATTATTTATCTCATCACAATCCTCGTTTGTTTACATCTTCATAATTGAACATAGGGAGTAATATTTTTTCTTGAGATTTTTTACTTTGCATTAAAACATTCTTAGCATTTATTCATACTTTCTAAGTTTGTTATATGATTGATTGATTTTATATATAGAGGACATAGGAATCTAGTAATCAATTTCATGATATATATACTATTCCTCCGAGTTGAAGCAAAATCTTTTTAAGCGAATTTATACCACTAGACAGAGTGTCTATCAACTTCTCATTAATAACATAAAATCCTCGGGAGAAGTACAGTGGGCTAGGGCCCCTTTTGCTTCCTTGGTGACTCAAACTCATAACCTTCGGATTGGAAGTGAGGGGTGCTTACTATCCGAGCAACTCCCTCTCGTCACGACTTACCTTAACCAATACTAATGAATTTTGTTAATAAATTTGGCAACAGATGAAGAGTCTAACAAAGACAGAACAGAACAAGAACAGGACATTGAGAACTCAATAGATCAAGTGATACCAGACTCTCCAAGATCAAGTGATCTAGGCAATCCAACTAACATCAATACAGAAGACAATAAATCGAAGAGTTCATCTGAACGCGTGATAAATTCCCAGGGAAAAAGCTTAAAGATTCACATTCCTCTAACGAATCCAACACGAACATTCTCAGCTATAACTTACTTGCTTAGGGATGATATGATCAATCAATCCTCCAACAAATGTGGTCCTAATGGACGAAAAAAGTTGCACATCAATAGAACAAAGCTAAAACACGCGGAGAAGATGATTAGAGGAGCCTTCATTGAGCTCTACAAGGGACTAGGATACCTTAAAACTTATCGGTATGTTACTCAACTAACTACTCGTTCGATTAACAATTAGAATTCTTTTAACTTAACAATTTAACATGTTGAAATCTTTATAGGAACTTAAACATGCTTGCTTTTGTAAAGATCTTGAAGAAATTTGACAAAGTAAGTGTTTAGCTCTCCATACTTAAATTTCTACTATATCTTAAGTTAACTTTTTTCCTTTTTTACATAGGTTACAAACAAACAAGTCCTTCCTATTTATCTAAGAGTTGTGGAGAGCTCTTACTTCAACAGTTCAGACAAGGTAAATGAAACATTTTTAACATGAAAGATGTAGCAACATGACATTGTTTGTGTTAAGTGTTGTTTGGTACTAAATTCCAAATAGATATCCCATCATAAGATTATTCTTAGACAGTACTAAGTGGTCATATATTAAAGAGGAGAAATTCTACAAAAGTAATAGCTTTATAGTATTTGATAAGATATTGTTGTCTCACACATCATACATTTTTTTGTTACATAGGCTTTGAAGTTGGCTGATGATGTTGAGGAGATTTTCATCAAACACTTTGCTGAAGATGATAAAAAAAAGGCTATGAAGTACTTAAAGCCAACTCAGAAAAAAGAATCTCATGCTGTTACATTTTTCATCGGTGAGTTTTGTTGAAAAATCATATTGTATATTCATATATCGTAAATGATCAATCCCTTAATGAAAATTCTGTATCCGACACGGATGGAAAGGACCTAGAAGGAAACATCCAAGATATAATATGACATGAGTGGTTTTTTTTTTAAAAAAAAAGTTACCACTTCTTTTATTGGATAGCCAAATAAAAACAAAGAGTCTATCAACATAAAAAAGGGCCATGTGATGCAAAAGTAGACTTAAGGGTCCACTTTTTTTTCAGCAGTGGAGGACAATAAAATCCTCATTTTAGGTCATTATCATGTAATTGACCAATATTATGTTCAAACTTTTAAAGAACTTTCTAAGTGTTCAAAAGACAATAGTGTTTAGCTTTTTTCAAAGGTTTGTTGTACCTCTTGTGTCACGAAAATCTATGTTGCTCAGACTCTTCAAAAATGTTTGAAGGTGTGTGACGAATCTTCCAATTACACATTTTTGGAGGATCTAACACTGGTGTGATAGCATGTTTGGAGATTCCGAGCAACATAGGCCAAAATGAAACTTGTAACACATGGAACAAGATTTGATATTATATATATTTTCACATTAACAAGATGATGTTGATCTAATTTGAACTACTGAACAGTGACTGATATTGGCTTACGAAAACAGGTTTATTTGGAGGATGTTTCATAGCACTTTTAGTTGGATATGTGATCATGGCTCATATAACAGGACTGTATAGACCTAAATCTGATACAATCTACATGGAAACTGTCTATCCTGTTCTCAGGCAAGCGTTCGATTATGTTTCAAACTATTCAAATGTTATTTTACTCGTAAAGTCTTTGGAATTTCTTCGAAACATCTAATGGAAACTACACTGATGATGATGCAGCATGTTCAGCTTAATGTTCTTGCACTTCTTTCTGTATGGATGCAACATATTTATGTGGCGAAAGACTCGTGTAAACTATAGCTTCATCTTTGAGCTAGCTCAAACGAAGGAACTCAAGTATAGAGATGTGTTCCTTATATGTACTACATCGATGACTGCTGTTATCGGAGTCCTGTTTCTTCATCTAACACTTGTAGCTAAAGGGTATTCCTATAATCAAATTCAAGCAATTCCTGCCCTCCTATTATTGGTAATTTTCTTACTATTAACCAAAAAAATTGATTTTTTCCGCCTATTTTGGCTCAATATATGTGTTAAAGTATAATCACAATTGTTTTTCACAGGTCTTTATTTTGCTGCTGGTGTGCCCATTCAACATCATATACAAATCTAGCCGTTATCGATTCATTCGTGTTATAAGGAACATCATGTTTTCACCTTTGTATAAGGTTGTCATGTTAGACTTCTTCATGGCTGATCAACTTTGTAGCCAGGTTAGCAAGAAACATCACTACATTAAATAGGCATAAATACATCCACGAACGCTCAAATTTGACCTCAACTTACAAGTAAGCACTCCAACACGTAAATATTGGAGATGTCTAGATGATCATTTTGTTCATCTAACACAGTGTAGACGAGTCGAGGTGCATGTCTAGATATGCATACTCAAAGTTAGAGTGTTTACTTGTCAGCTGAGGCCAAGTTTGAATGTCTGTTTAAGTATCATTCTTTCAGTACTATTAACATATCGAACATTTTCTGATGTTATTTTTCCGTTACCTGAACAGGTTCCAATGCTACGAAACCTTGAATATGTAGCATGCTATTACATAACAGGAAGTTACAAAAATCAAGATTATGGATATTGTATGAGGACAAAATATTATAGAGACCTTGCTTATGCAGTTTCATTTTTGCCATATTACTGGAGAGCTATGCAGGTTTTTTAACAACTTCCCTTTTTCAAGATTTGAACTTTTGAACTGATTTGCATAGAAAAAACTGAAACGAATACGATATATTTGCAGTGTGCACGAAGATGGTTCGATGAAGGACACAAAAGCCACCTAATCAACTTAGGAAAATATGTATCTGCAATGTTGGCTGCTGGTGCAAAAGTTGCATATGAAAAAGAAAAGAATATGGGATGGCTTTGTTTAGTTATAGTCATGTCAAGTGTTGCAACTGTGTATCAATTATACTGGGATTTTGTTAAAGATTGGGGCTTGCTTCAATGTCATTCCAAGAATCCTTGGTTAAGGAATGAATTGATGCTACGACGAAAATTTATCTACTACTTCTCCATGGTAAAAAGACTACGTTCAGACTTCCCTAAAATGTTGTCGTACATGTGTTACATCCTAAAAAAAATGCACTACTTTTGGAGGATCAGACGTATACTAGTCGTCATTTTTTTTGAAATGTGCATGTTGTTGTAGGGATTGAACCTTGTGTTGAGACTAGCATGGTTACAAACAGTACTACATTACAATTTTGGAACTGTAGACTACAGGGTAACAGGGCTATTTTTAGCAGCCCTTGAAGTTATTAGAAGAGGACATTGGAATTATTACAGGTGATTTTCCATATCTCGATTATATTTTCAGTGTATATAAGTTAAAGTCGCGTATATTTTTTTTTTCTAATATGGACATTGTTTTTAATTCTTTATAACAGGTTGGAGAATGAGCATCTAAATAATGCAGGGAAATTTAGAGCTGTTAAGACAGTGCCACTTCCTT